>CM062819.1:156611255-157211255 GCA_031772625.1 Pinus tabuliformis
AAACTGATATAAGGAAAACCAATTGTATGTGCCATTTTTTTCCATACCTGGACCGTGAAAGGGCACTTGAGGAACATGTGAGCATTATCCTCCTCCACGCACCTGCAAAAAGCACAGATGCTCATCCCATGCTAGTTCCTCTTATGCAAATTATCCCAAGTGAGATTTTTGTTGCGACATACCAACCAGAAAAAGAGGATGATTTTGTTGGGAATTCTTTCTTTCTAGTATTTTAATAACTCACTTGTCTCCCCATGCTGAGGCTCCCTACCGCAGAGACTGTTGTATGCATCATCCACCATAATGTTCCCTCCTTTCATCTTCCCAGACCATATAAGCAGGTCATTGTTTTCCTCACGACATATGTTGATGTAATTTAAGTGAGTGTGGATTCGCTCCCATACCGCCGCCATTTGGCCATCCAAGCTCAGCTTGTCTACCTGCTTCCAAGAAGGACATGGTCCCCTCCATGTGTTAATGACTTGGCTCTAGAAAAGAATCCCACAGCCATTTAAATAGCTAATAAAGGCGTTTGATATGTGTTGGTCCTCCCCATAGCCCAGTGAAGGATCTAATCCAATAATAATGTCATTTCCTGACCCCATGCTCCAAGCAAGGTTCTGTAAAAAACGTTTTTCTATCTTCCTGAAACTATTCCAGATGGCTGAACACATAGGAATTCCAATGGATCTTCTGTGATACCATATCCGAAAATCCAGGTCCTTTTGGTCTTTGTGCCTGATAAGATTACCTTAGGGCCCTTCACCAAAGATCCCCCTCCATAGTGATTTGAGCAATAAATCCCAACCAAACAGTCTCATGTCCATAATGCCCCATCCAACCATACGCTTTGGGGAATGTTATTTGTGACATTGAAACCAAATGGTATTTAACTTTGTCCCTGCTACTAGACCATATAAACTTAGCCATAATCCTCTCAAGGCATTTCACAATGGTTGTGAGAATATGGAAGAGATGTGCCCAGTATACACTTAATTGCAACATAACAGTTTGGACCAGGATGATAAGGCCTCCCAATGATAAGCATCTATATTCCCAGCTTGGTATTCTTTTCTAAAAATGATCAACAATCCACATCCAATCCGCCACCTTATATCCACACGGCTTGATATGGAAACCCAAGTATTTCATACCATTTAGCATTTGTTCCGCAACCACCCCGAAAAGACCTTTTATAAACTCAACAGTCTCCATATCGCAAATGTTATGATATATAATAGATTTCTGGAGATTCATATAAAGCCCAGTAGCACATGAAAATTTTGAAAATATGTGAAATAAAGACAACCATGCAAAACGATTAAGCATCCCCATAATAAGAACATCGTCCACAAAAAAACTATGTGAAATATCAATATCATTTCCCATGTGCAATGGCAAGAACTAGCCATCAACCACTGTTTTTTTGATATGTAGGCTCAAACCATCCATCACCAAGATAAATAGGAGTGGCAACAGTGAGCAACCATGACGAAGACCCCTACCTGCTCTGAAAAAATTGTGGGTAGCCATTGATGATGACAACATAATTGATATTTGTGATGCAGGCCATAATCCACTCCACTGCACTGGAATGAATACCAATTTTATGTAAGACTAGTCTGAGATATCCCCAGTCCAGGCAGTCATATGATTTTTGCAGATCTACCTTCATAATGGCAACATTTTTCTTTTTTGTATGAATCGAGTGTATGCACTCCTAGGCAATGGCAATGGCATCATGAATTTGTCGGTTTTGAAGAAACCCAAATTGCTCAAGGGTAATAAAGCGAGAGAGGGTAGATTTCAATTGAGTCACAATAGTTTTGGAGATGACCTTGTAAATAATATTACAAAGAGATATGGGTCAGAAATCAGAGAAAGTATTTGCAGGTTGCCTCTTCGAAATGAGAGCGATGTATGTGGAATTCATGAGCGGGTGTATATATCCCCGTGTTCTCGACTCCTCGACCATGTCAAGAAGGTCTTGTTTGAAAAGTTCAAAAAAATGGGAGAAAAGCTCCACCGCCCACCCATCTGGCCCTGGGATTTTATCGCCCTTAAAATATTTTAACATTGTTAGGATCTCATCCTCAATGACGGCTTTGAAAAGTTCTGAATTTTCTTCTGCATCAAACATATTAGGATATAATTCCACCCCCCAATTCAAATCCTCAACATTTATCTCATTTGTTCGACTGTAAGCACCCTGAAAATGTGAGATAGAAGCTTTGCATATATCTGTTTGTGTCTGACATGAATTTCCATCGGCATATTGAATCTTCCAAATAGTATTAATTTTGCATTTGTGATTAGAAGAAATGTCAAAGAATTTTGTATTGCAGTCCCCCTCCTAAATTCAAATGGCCCTACTCTTGAGGCGCCAAGTAGACTCAACAATAGATAGAATGTGTTTCCTCTTTAGTTCCAGTTCTTTGATACGACAGCGTGTGGCATCCGGGAGATCATGTGAAGCCATCTGGGATCCAATGGAGGCCAGTTCTCCAATGATGTCATGTAGTTCTTTGTTTAGAGCATATTTCTTCTTCTTCTGCCATGAAATAACTTCTCTGCAGAGTATACCAAGCTTATCCAATAAATGTTCCATATGTGATAGTCACTGATCCACATCTCAAGCCCAAACAGAGTGCACAAGTTCATTAAAGTTTGGGTCTTCCAACCATAGCCAATTGAATTTAAAAAGGATTCCCTTCCTGTACTCCCCACGATACCATTTTATCAAAATGGACCATCAGAGATGTGACAGTTGATCGTCTCTGATTGCACATTTCCCAAGTGCTGCATAACTTGTTCATGCATAATAAATCGATCCAATCTCTTTGTAATATATGTTGACCCCGCCCGCCCATTGTCCCAAGTAGGAACCAATTTTGGTGGACAAATATCCACAAAATTTGGCTCCATGATAATATCTCTGATCACATCTACCATTGGGTCGATTTTCCTAGAGAGTCGCCATACCTCATCCAGGCCAATCGTGCAATTTATATTCCCCGCAATGATGAGAGACCCCATCTCAAAGATCTAAGATGAGATCATTTTATCCCAAAAAGCAGGTTTGTTCTTGTATGGAGCATACATGTTGAGGATATGTATGCGCCCAGATAGACCTCTAATATAACCATCAACAAGGATACTAACAATACATGACAAAAGCCCTGACCCTGACCCAACGAGGGTCACAGAGTGCAACCAGACCATTCGATAAACCAACAGCATCCATGGTAGCCATGTTCCATGGTTGAAACATCTTCCTAAATTATTCTATTATAGTGGAAACCGAGTGCATGGTCTCCTGCAAGAGAATGATATATGGATTGAAAGAAGAGAAAAGATGTTTGAGAGCCTGGAATTTCGGGTTGGGCCCCAGTCTGGTGAGCACTAGTATTGCAGCAATAATGCTGCAACTCCTGAGCTGCCTACTTTACTCTTATCAACCCAGTAGTTCATAACAAACTTAGAAGCATCAGTGCTATATGCACAAGTACTATTTCTCACTGCAGGTTGTCACTTGGTCAGCCGGCGCAAGATCACTAAGAGCTCAAGCCAATTTCTATGGATTCCAGAAGAAGCTCTATATATGATGAAAGAAAAGAAATATTACTCTACATATGCTATTCTAACTGCAGAAAGGAGAAAGACTGAAATGTAAAGCAAACCTAGTAAACCCTAATTAACCAACTAATTCTACTTTTGTAGAAAGCTCTATGAAAACCATAAAAGGAATTCCATTAGCTACTCAAGGAACTAAAGAACATCTAACTATGCTATTTCTGGAAGTAAATAAGCAAAAAAACATGTTTTTGGATTTTTATGTGAATTTGACATGCATGTAATTTATTGTGTTTGAGTGTAGCAGCGAATAGGTGGCATTGAAGGGCGGTTTTGGGACTTGAGAGGATGTAGGATGGTGTGGATGGGTCCTAGGAGGTCTCAGGTGGCCTTCTGGAGGCTTTTCCCACACTCAGCCTTCAAAAGAAAGCCTATGGGAAAATCTACAGGAGGACACAAGAAATCTATAGGAGGAAAACATGGAACTACAGGAGGCCTACAAGAGGAGGCCAAGCGCAGTTTTCACTGTTTTGAGGGTGTGAGAGTGCATGCAAAAGGTGGATGAAGGTTGGAATGAGGTGTTAGGGTGCCTAAGGTCTACTACGAATCACCAAGAGAGAGGAATATGATTGGGTTTGCTCAAGGAGAGAGGAAGAAGTTCTATGGACAATGTAGGAAACTAAGGCAGAATTGAGGTGAGGTTTGGGTGGCCTATGGGGCATGGATCAGATGGAAGATGTGATGGCTGATAATCTGGCCTACTGCTAGAAGAGATCTACTGCAAAGGAACTGACAGTCAACCAATAAGATCAAGCAAGCAATGAAATGAGTGCATCTAGAAAAATAGAGTTTTGCATCAAAATAGTCTAAACTATGATCTATGAAAGGAAATGCTGAGAAATGTTGCAAGAAAGGAAAGCATGAAAGAAGAATATTGCAAATCAGGAAGTGAGCATGATGAAGAAGATCTGAAGCAAAGCAGAACTGGACTATTATCCTACCAAAAAGCTGCAAACACTAGAAGTCCTATGAATGAGGAAAATCTGTGTTTTTGGGGCAGCAAGAGAGTCTTTGCCTCAAATCATGGTCCCAGAGGGAGGAAGAGAGGCCAAGGCACTATTGCTAGCCTTTTGAATCTTCTCTTTATCACTGCTTAACCTGCTATAGAAAGCACAAATGGAAGCAAACTACCAAATCATCAAAAGCAACCTATTCTTAACCATAAGAGAAATACATCTAGTAGCAAACTAATCTACAAACTGAAACAAGGAATACAAATACAAGTAAAGAGGAGCTTGGATGCTTGGATTGGGCCCTAACCCAAGAGCTTTAGCCCTCTGAGGTAACTCAGTGCTAGCTCAAAATGGATTCCATCTTTATTTTCAAAACAATAGCAAGATTACATGAAACTGTCACAAAAATAATAAGCTCGAAGTTTGAGCAGAGTTTACATAAGAAAAAATCCAACCCTAGTGAGGCCCTAGGCCTCTCTACTTATACAAATGAAGCTATCAACAACTTCCTTAAAATCATGGAGGCTTGGCTCCCAAAACTCGAGATAATCATCAATCATCCTCCACTTGCTCGACTGCCTTCTAGTGCATGATTCGGCTGCTTGTACTCCGAGTTGAATGAAGGGGAATTCAAAGTGAGGAGTAATAAATGAGGGGGATTCCCTCCTATAAGTCCTCTCCTCTATCCACTTCAATTTATTGCTTCCATTTGTCCACTGGATCCTTGACTTTGACCTCAAAATCCATCAATAATGTGCATTAAATGCATGTTAGACCACATGGCACAAGTACTAACTCAACTCACTCTATAAGCATGAATATAATCATAAAATCATACAATAAGCTGAGAGAATGGTTGATTTGACTAGGTTAGGAGGTAAAATGAGCCCATATAATTACCCATTTATGAGGTTCATCATCACCCCCCTATTGAAGGTGTTGCTCATCCTCTGAGAAACCTAGTCAATCTCCTCATCTTTTATGGCCCTGGTGGCCTCCCTAGCATCCCAGGCTTCTGATTTGGTCTGTTATTCTTCACCATAGAATCCCGCCTTCCTATCTATGTCCTTCCACTGCTCCTCTTCTTCTTCTTCTCTTCTACCTTCTAGCATGCCTAACAGCAGTGGAGCACTCAGTTTGAGGCCAATCCAGTTGACCTTCAGCCTCTCCATGGAGTGCTTGTACATTGGCACTCTTCTCAATGCCTCCTTCAGCTTCATGGGGGAATGATATTCCCTGATCTACAAACTGTGTGGTAAGGTGTTCCATCTCCTCATGCATGCATGCACACAGTCATCCCCAAGTAGCCTTTGCATATCCTCAAAGTGTGCAATGGCTTGTGTCTGATTGGTGAGATATCTAGGGGCAATCTGAGGGTCATTGGAAAGTAGGTTGTGTGAGCTAATGAGTGCCATAGGATCTGATGGCTCAGATCTTATCATTAATGGCTCATTTTTCTCCTTTATCATCAATCTTTTTATTTACGCTGCCCTCAATTCTTCATGATTCATCCATGAGGCCATGGCCATTAATTGTAGGTCCCCTAGCTTGGCATTAGGATCCCACACATTCACGTCTATGAGGGCCATGTTGTGTAAGTAGAATTCTGGCATCTTTGCTTTATCCTCTGAGGTGCTTTGGTCACACAAATCCATGAACTGACTATAGTCTTGGAAAGGCATTGTGCCTCGTTTTTCCAAAGTCTTTATTTGGAATTGTAACCATTGGTCCTTTAGATAGAGTCCCTAGGATTTGGCTGGTGTTCTGCATTGCAATGCCTCCATGGATAAGCTGGCCATGCATGCCAGTTGGGTCTCTTTCTCTTGCAGCTGCCTCCTTAGAAATTCATTTTTAGTTTCAAGGTGGCTTCTTGTAATTGCTTCCCTGTCTCTGAGAGCACTCAACTCTCTGCCCATTTCCCTGAGTTTGTTTTCCATATGGCCAACATCCTCAACCCCTTTGGATTTGGCTATTTGCATCCACCTGTGTGTTCTCACTCTTTCTTTCTCCAATTTGAAAAATAGTGGGATTGCAAATTTTTGTGGAATTATTTTGCCTCCCTCAAGTAGGTTGTAATAGGAGGAAAGACTAGGCTAGGGGTCAGGCTCTTGTATCTCTTGTGCTTCCTCCTTCACCTGTGGCTGTCCTTCTATCCTTTTCTCAAGTTTTTGGGTCTCCTGTAGTTTTGACAGTGTCTCCTGTAGAACTGTTTGAGCCTCCTATAGGACTGTTTTTGGGTCCTATAGTACTACTTTTTCCTTCCATGTGGAAGATCTAGGAGTCCCCATTTCATATGTTATAGGTGTCTTGGAAGGAGATTCTTTCCCCTTCGCAGAGGGTGAATCTTCAATGGTAATTGGCACTTTTGAAGAGGGATGAGGTTTGCCTGTTTTAATTCTTGTGCTCTTCCTAGCCCTGAAATACATGGAGGTTTGTCTTTTCCTCTTTTGATTTGGCTTGATTGGTGTACTGAGGGCAGTGAGGGCAGCTGCTACCTCCCTTTCCAAAGTCTCAGGGGACTCTTCTCCTTGTTCTTCCTTCTCTGCCTCTTTTTCTCCTTCTCTTGTCTCTTTTTCTGTTTCTTTTTCTCTCTCTTCCTGCTCTGTTTCTTCAGCTCTCTCCTTGTCTATTTCAGTTCCTTCCTTTCTTGTTCTGCTATGTCACCCTTGGCTCCACCTTCTCCCCCTTGTTGTTCTTCCTCCTCACTGCCAGTAGGGCTGACATCATAGGTTAAGGCCTTTATGTCATCCTCAGCTGTCATGTTTCGAAAAACTTCCCATGCTATAGGGAGTGTAAAGGTATGGAGGGCTTCCTCTACTAAGATTTTGATTAAGCCATGGTGAGCTAGCTGCTCTGAATTTCCTGCTTGTACCTTGGTGCTGGAGTCAATGAGGGACTATAGGAGGAAGTAAGGGATGCTTAGCTTCTAAGGTGCTGGAGTGTCCATGCCATACCTTAATTCTTAGAGGATTCTAAAGTGATAACCATAAACAATGTTGTACCTCCCCTCACAGGAAATGTATTTGATTATTTTATAGCTAACCTCATCCCAGGGATATGGTATGCTAGCCCTTCTAATGCCATTTTTATCTTCAACAGGGGTTTCATGATTTTGGAAAAAGTTCTTCTTAGCAACCTGACCAATTGGTTTCTCATCTTTACTCCAAGGCAGCCCAAGAGGAAGGGTAGTGACCCTACTGATAAATTCAGGGGTTATCTCCATGGAAAGACCTCTGATGGTGACAGTGGCATGTGTTCTTGTGTGAGGGACCAAAGTGAGGGAAAATTCTTGGGCAATCTCCTCATCAAACCCTCAGAATTTCTAAAAAAAGTTTATCCAATTTGCTCTTGTGAATATGTCCACCACTTGGGGATGTGCATGGAGCCTAGTGGAGTTAGTGGGCTCCTTTCTCATAAACCCTCCTGTCATATTGTCTATACTCTTTCGGAAAACCAAATATGGAGGTGGAGACAAATAATTTTAAGAAAAATAGGGAAATAGAGGAGACTGTGTTTTTTTTTTAAATAAGCAGAATTTTTTTTATGTATTTTCTCCTCTCCTAAAGACTTATTTCCTCCTCAAATTGAAACCACTTATTTTATATATTGATATTAACAAGGGGTATGCATGAACCCTACCTCTTCAAACCGAAAATCGTGCTAAAAACTATGTTTTCTCCCTTCAAAACAACTCACTGCCCCTCCTGTAGAAGCCTGCTATCCCTCCTGTAGATTTCCTATAGGTGCTCCTGTAGAAAACTTGTAGGTGCTCGTGTAGAAAATGTAGAGAGCAAGAATATGGGAGAAATCGATGGAGGACGATGGTTACGAGGCTGTGGGGGCACAAGGAGACTGCTATAGTTGAGTTACGAGGAGAGAATGAAGGAAAAGGTGGTGAGAATGCTTGGGGAGGAGTACTTATTACCCTTAATGGATATTTTCAATGAGGAGTGCTGAGCTGGAAAGGTATACGTTGGCCATATTCGGACCATTGGTTCCCACTTGCTTGGTCATCATGGCCCCTCCTCGTAATCATCCCCCATTATTTCATCAAAGTTCACACTTCCTCCACTACCTGTCCTTGGCATCTTGTGTTAGAGTTGACTGTGCATACGTGTAGGTGACATCTTGGATGAGTGGAGTCAACTAGATGAAGGTGGCCAAGTTAACTAGCCACCTTTCCCTCGTTCAACCTCAACCATCTCGTTTCTTTTGCATGAGTTCTAATTACACCAATGCAAACAGAGGAGTGACTTAGTTACTTACCTGTGATCTAAGTGTATTTGCTATGAGGTGTTGTGGCTTTCTTTGTTGCTTACCTTTATTTCCATTTTTGCATGATGTCCCTACTAGCTAATGTGTGATTGTGTGCTTGTGCATGTTTTTCTCTGGCTGGATCTAAGCTTCAAGTGCCTTTTCAACCTTCATGTTTGCACTCTCTTGCTGTTGGTGCTGGATTTCTATGGGATCAGCTGCTACAAGAATTCCTATAGGAGCTCCTGTAGCTGCTTCTCCCCTGGAAACTTCAGCTTCTTCCTATGCTTGGAGCTCAAGGATGATGCCAAAGTTGTAGATAAATATGGATAGGTAATAGGTAAGCTTCAGGTATGGTTATTGGTGCCTTTTTCCCCTTTTTTTTGTTATTTTTCATATTGGAAAATTGTTTTTCTATGTTTTCTTGGATAGGAAAAGAAATGATGCTTGGGGGTGTGATGCAGGCTTGGAAATGATAGAAAAGAGGCTTGAAGGTGGTAAGAGGGATGATAAGTTCCTCATGAAGCTCTCCTGGTCCCTCAAATTGCCTTTTGTAGACATTTTTGGCTCTCTGTAATTCCTACGGGAGCCTCCTGTAGAAAACACAGAGCCTCTTGTAGAAAACACAGTTTTTGAAAAAGAGGTACAGTGGGGTGAAAGAAATGCCAAAAATTATGGAGGAAGGTGTGGAGAAGATGAGATGGGTGCTGGTATGAACGCTAAGGTCCCCTTGGCACCTTCTTCTGCTCCCTGTAGTCCTCCTGTAAACCTGCAATACAATAAAAATTCATTTTTTTCTCTTTTTTTGAAAACAACTAGGGCACCTCAGAGAGGATTTCACCCTAAGTGCCTTCCCTAGGTGCCCCCAAGGGAGGTTTTCACCCAGGGATCTTATTCTTCTTCTCTTTTTTTTTTTGACATCATTAGGCCGCCTCAAAAGAGGTTTTCAACCTAATGATGGGATTCAAGCACCCCATGGAGGTTTTCACTTGAGTCCTTATTTATTTATTTTTTTTCTCTTCAGTGAGTGGGTGAAGTGGAAGCTAAGACATACTCCACTACCATCACTATTTTATTCAAACCTTCTATGAACTCTCGCTTGGAGAGGGTTTTCTTGTAGACCTTCAACCGATGTCCATTGACAAGCATGGGGATGGCTTCATCATCAATGGTTCTGATCAGAACTGAACCATTGTCATTTCATTTCTCCATAGTGTAGGGTCCTAGCCATCTTGTCCTCAGCTTGCCTTTGAAATATTTGTATCTTGAATCATAGAGTAGTGCCCAATCTCCCTCTTGGAATTTCTTCTCCTTGATATTTTTGTCATGCCATATCTTTCTCTGAAGTTGAACTACCTCTGTATGGAGAAGGGCTTGCAATCTATATTCATCCAATCCATTGAGCTGAAGTAATCTCTCCTTCTGTGCACGCCTGAGGTCTAGGTCCAGCTGAGCTGCCATCCTTAGTGTATTGAACTCAAACTCTATTGACAGCAAAGCCTTCTTCCCATAGACCAATTCATAGGGTGTGAACCCTGTGGTGGTCTTCCATGTTGTGTTGTAGGCCCAAGTGGCCTCAACTAATCTGTCCACCTAGTATTTTCTGTTGCTGCTCACTACCTTGGTTAGGATCCCTTCCAAAGCTCTGTTAGTGACCTCCACTTTCCCATTGGATTGTGGATGGTAAGGGGTGGAAGTCCTGTGCTTGATCTTATGATGTGTGAGCAGGTCTTCAGTTAGGCTAGAAGTGAACTGACTGCCTTGGTCTGTGACCAACTCTCTCAGATACTCAAATTTGTAGAATATGTTTTCTCTCAAAAACTCAGCTACTTTTTCTTTTGTCGCTGCTTTGATTGCTTTTGTCTCTACCCACTTGGTCAGGTAGTTGGTGCACACAATGATGTACTACTTCTACTTTGAAGGGGGGTTGATAGGCCCCACAAAGTCCATGCCCCACTTCTCAAATGGCTCAACGGTCAATTGAGGTTGCATGGGAATTTCATCCTTTCGAATGGGTTTCCCCATCCTCTGACACCGATCACACTAGCTTGTGTATCTCCTCATATCTTGATGAAGAGTGGGCCAGTAGTAGCTTGTTTTCAATATCTTGAAGGCAGTTCTTTTTGCTGCAAAATGGCCGCCACAAGGCCCATCATGACAAGTCAGAAGGATGTCAAAGGCTTCCTCCTCCCTGACACATCTTCTTAAGATCTAATCTGGGCCAAGTTTGAAGAGATTACCCCCAATCTAGGTGAAATGGGCACTTTTCCTTACTATCTTGCTTTTCTCCTTTGAGGATAGGTGTGGTGGGAACTATGCTAAAACCAAGTAGTTTTCTATATCAGAAAACCAGGGAGATAGTACTAATATAGAAAATAGGTTTTCATCTAGCATTTGGTCATCCACCATTCCTTCTTCACTTGCAGGAAAATTCACTCTAGACAAAAAGTTAGCAACAACATTCTCTTTACCAGGCTTATCAATAATTGTTAAATCAAACTGTTGCAGTAAAAGAAACCATCTAATAATGCGAGCATTTACATCTGGTTTGTTCATTAAATATCTAATTGCAGCATGATCAGTGTGCACAAAGGTTTGATAGCCTGTGATATAATGTCTAAATTTGTTTAAGGAATGTACGATAGCTAGGAGTTCCTTCTCAGTTACTGTATAGTTTAACTCTACCTTTGACAAGTTTTTACTTATAAAGTATATGGCATAAGGTAACTTTTCATCAATTTGTCCTACGGTTGCTCCTATTGCTTTGTTCGAGGCATCTGTGTGAATGTGGAAGGCTAGGGCCCAATTTGGGCCTCTGAGAATTGGGGCAGTCACGAGCTTGCTCTTCAAGGTATCTAGGGCTTCTTGATAGTTTTCTGACCATATGAACTCAACATCTTTACCTAGGAGGCTAAACAAAGGAGAGTCTATCTTGCTGAAGTATTTAAGGAATCTTTTGTAATATCCAGCTAAGCCTAGGAAACTTCTGACATCTCTCACCTTTTGAGGAGGTGGGACCCTTTGGATGATGGCAAGCTTGTTAGGGTCCACCTGCAGTCCTTGTTGAGATATTGCATGACCTAACATGGTCCCTTCAGTCATAAAAAATTCACATTTCTCCATACTGAGGGATAGGTTCATCTCAATACACTTGTCTAGAACTTTTCCTAGGTTAGACAAAGCTTCCTGAAAGTCAGAGCCATAAGGAGTAAAATCATCCATGTATATTTCTACTACATCATGAACTAGTTCAGAAAATATACTCAATACCACTCTTTGGAAAGTGGCTGGAGCATTGCACAAACCAAAAGAAAGGACCCGGTATGCAAAGGTACCCCAAGGACAAGTGAAAGTGGTCTCATCTTGGTCTTCCAGGCTGATTTGAATCTAATTGTACCCGCTAAACCCATATAGGAAAGGGAAAAACTTTTTCCCTGCCAGACTGTCTAACACTTGATCTACGAAAGGTAAAGGAAAGTGGTCCTTTTTAGTGGCTTTGTTCAATTCCCAATAGTCGACACAGATTCTCCACTTACCGTTTTTCTTTGGCACTAGCACCAAAGGAGAGACCCATTCACTGTTAGAGATGGGATAGATGAATCCTGCATCTAGCAATTTCTGGAGTTCTTCCTTAACAATATCTTTAAGTGCTGGATTCATCCTCCTTTGAGGCTGTCGGGCTGGTTTGAAATCTTCCTTGATGTATATATGATGAGTACATACTGAAGGGTGCACTCCCTTCATCTACTTATAACTCCTGGTGAAGGCATCTAGATGTTTTCTCAGTAGGCTGCATAGTTCCTTGTCCGAGGAAGTGGACAAGGATGGATTGATTTTCAATGTTCTTTTTGGCTCGAACTCTATATTCTTAACATGGAGAGAAGTGGAGTCGGCCACACAAAGATTAGTTGAGGGGTTGTTTTGGATTTCTCTTACTATGTCCTCTAATGGTGATACACTGGGAGGTGGATTCTGAATCAAATTTTCAATCATATCATCCTCATCTTGCTATTCTCCCCCCATGACGATTTGTAATGCACAAAGAAGTGCAGAATATACTTCATCCTCACCCTCCTCCTCCAACCAGAGAGGTAGATCATGTTCTAGCAAGGATTAGGCAAGAGGATAAAAGGTTAACTACTTGGACAGATGCCCGTTCTTGATGGTCATGCTCCTAGCTCGGCACTTGATGTAAGCATTGGCAGTAGCCAACCAGGATCTTCCCAGAATGAGAGGATACCTAGTGAGCTTTTCCTTTGGCTGGAGAACTAGGAAATCAACAGGGTACTCCCAAGAATCAACGGAGACCATCACATCTTCCACAATCCCCTCAGGGGTCACAGTGGAGTGGTCTGCTAGCTGCAGCACTATCGTGGTCTTCCTCAAGGAGCCCTGGAGGTTAAGTTTGAGCATTGTGTCCTTCATCATCACATTAATGGCAACTCCCAGATCAATCAAGGTATGTGGGACCATTGTTCCATTGATGTGGACATCAACTACTGGGCTTCCAGGATCCAGATATTTTGGACAGATTATCTGCCCCAACATCAGGTCGGATAGTTGTCCTATGAAATTGATGGTTGGGGCATCTCTCTTGCGCCTTCCTGGATGCCTAAAGAACTTCTCTTTGATCAACCTATTGTAGATAGGTACATCTTTTATGGCTTGGAGAAGTGGTATCTTCACACATAAATGTTTCAATTCTCCCAGGAGTTCAGTCTCTTCTGGGGTAGGCTGGATTGTCATGGATAGTCTCTCAAGAAAGGGTGGATTTGCTTTAGGTTCACTTTCCTCTTTATCTTCCTCAACCTCCTTAGGTGGAGGCTAGCTATCTAGGAGAACTTTCCCAGATCACAAGTTGATTTCTTGAATCTCCACCGCATAAGTTGGGCATGATGGTTCCCCACTATAAACTTGCTGAGCTTGTCTGTTGTTCGGGTTCAGATTTGGCTGGGTAGGCATTTGGGGTTGCCTTGGTGGAGTAGAAGGTAATGGTTATGGTCGGGTAAGCAGTGGAGGCAGAAGAGCGGGAGGAGAGTTGTATTGGGGCCTCCACTCTTGATGAAATGCATTCCACTGAGGTTGTGGCTGAGCATAGGATTGAAATGAATGGGTGGCTGGTTAGGCATGATATTGAGATGGGAAGGACCAAGGAGGAGGCGTGGACCAGGAAGGATGAGCAGGGGGGGCCCAAGAAGGTATGGATGTGACTTGGTTGGGGTTGTAGTATGCCTGAGATGTCCCTTGCATCCCCTGCTGGTATGGTCTAGGTCCATGCGGCCTCCTTTGGTTTATGTAATAGAGTTTTTCAGTGACTCCCTCAGCCCCTTGATATACAACTTTAAGTCTGGGCAAGGAAGGGCACTTATCTGTAGAATGATTTTCTTCACAGACTGAACAAACCTCTATAGAGTTCAATGGGCATTCATTCCTAGGATGCCTCCTGGTGCATCTAGGACAAAAAATGGCTAAAGCCCTCTCTGCTTCCTCTTGATTTCTTTTGATATGTAAGGTATCCATTTGCATGGAAAGGGTCTGCAGCATCTCACTCTTTCAAATTTCTCCTTTAATGGATGAGTTGGAGGAACAGGTACTGGCTATGGGTTGACTCCCCCTACCTTTCTTTCTGGCTACTCTAGAATGGTTTCTAAAAAATGTCTTTATGTATTCATAGGATAGTTGGTAGATGTCTCCCCTGACCAATAGCTGGAGGGTGTCTAAAGGATCTTCTCGAATTCCACTGAGCAGGACCAACTTCAGAGACTCAGGGTCAAGTGTACACCCAAACCTTTTATCACTGAGCTGGAACCTCTCTTCATAGTCTTCTAGGGACTCATCACTTCATATGGTCATTTAGAAGATTTATTCTTTAGTATCTTTTGACCTACAATAGTCTTGATACTTGTTGTTAAAGGCTTGCTGCATCTGAGCCCAAGTTGTGATGCTATTGCTAGGTAATCCCATGAACCAGTGCAATGCTGCATCCTTGAGAGTAGAAGGGAAAAATTTCAACTTTTTCTCATCTTATGCATAGTCATAAGTTCGAAAAATGACAATGAACTCAAACAAGAAGGTTTTAGGATCTTCTTAGTTAGGCAATGGAAGTGAGGTAGGGCTGAAGGATTTATATTTTTCATTTTGGTGTCCCCATTGGTCTCCCGAATGGGAAAGGTACCCTCTATTCTTTCTCCATTTCCCCTAGCATTTCTGTTTTCTGCCATCAGCTCTAGAGGAATGTTTTCTTCTTCTTCCGCTATAGGCTCTTCAAATATGTCTGGTTGTTTACATAAGGGTTCTTCTTGATCGCAGCCACCGAAGAAGAGAGAAGGTTGGCTGTGTGAAACAGTGGGGGTGTTGGGAAAATTTTTTCGTGAGTTATCTCTATTCCTACGAGGCATGAAAGGAAATCTTTTTGAGTGGTTTTTTTCTTTTTTCCCACACTGATAATACCTGCAAAAACTAAAATTGTGATTAAACAAAACAAATTGAAACTAGCTGAAATGAATTTGTTGAATGGAAATTGCAAAATTGAAAAGGAAAGCAAGGAAATGCAGAACTGAAAGAAAGGAAATGACTAATCTACTTTTGCTGAAATGGAAATTGCAAAATTGAAAAGGAAAGAAAAGAAATGCAGAACTGAAAGGAAAGAAATGACTGGTCTACTTTTGCAGAAACAAACAAACTATTAGCAGAAGGTTGTAATAGGAAATAGAAGAAAGTAGTAATCACAGAATACTTTGAAGCTTCCCTGGAAATGGTGCCAAAAAGTGGTGAGCACCAGTATTGCAGCAATAATGCTACAACTCCTAGGCTGCCTACTTTACTCTTATCAACCCGGTAGTTCATAACAAACTTGGAAGCGTCGGTGCTGTATTCACAAGTACTAGTTCTCACTGCAGGTTGTCACTTGGTCAGCCGACACAAGATCACTAGGAGCTCAAGCCAACTTTTATGGATTCCAGAAGAGGCTCTATATGTGATGAAAGAAAAGAAAGATTACTCTATAGATGTTATTCTAATTGCATAAAGGAGAAAGATTGAAATGTAAAGCACACCTCGTAAACCCTAATTAACCAACTAATTCTACTTTTGCAGAAATTTCTATGAAAACCATGAAAGGAACGACATTACCTACTCAAGGAAGTAAACAACATATAACTATGCTATTTATGGAAGTAAATAAGCAAAAAACATGTTTTTGGATTTTTATGTATTTTTATGTGAATTTGACATGCATGCAATTTATTGTGTGTGAGTGTAGCAGCAAATAGGTGGCGTTGAAGGGTGGTTTTGGGACTTGAGAGGATGTAGGATGGTGTGGATGGATCCTAGGAGGTCTTAGGTGGCCTTCTAGAGGCTTTTCCCACACTCGGCCTTCAAAAGAAAGCCTACAGGAAAATCTACAAGAGGACACAGGAAATCTACAGGAGGAAAACAACTACAGGAGGCCTACAAGAGGAGGCTGAGAGAAGTTTTCACTGTTTTGAGGGTGTGAGAGTGGGTGAAAAAGGTGGATGAAGGTTGGAATGAGGTATTAGGTCACCTAAGGTCTACTATGAATCATCAGGAGAGAGGAAGATGATTGGGTTTTCTCAAGGAGAGAGGAAGATGATTAGGTTTGCTCAAGGGGAGAGGAAGAAGTTCTATGCAAAATGCAAGAAACTAAGGCAGATTTGAGGTGAGGTTTGGGCGACCTGTAGGGCATGGATCAGATGGAGGATGTGATGGCTGATAAGCTAGCCTACTGCTAGAAGAGATCTACTACAAAGCAACTGACAGTCAACCAATAAGATCAAGCAAGTAATGAAATGAGTGCATCTAGAAAAACAAAGTTTTGCATCAAAATAGTCTAAATTATGATCTGTGAAATGAAATGCTGCAAGAAACGAAAGCATGAAAGAAGACTATTAAAAATCAGGAAGTGAGCATGATGAAGAAAATCTGAAGCAAAGCAGAACTAGATTATTATCCTACCAAAAAGCTGCAAACACTAGAAATCCTATGAATGAGGAAAATTTGTGCTTTTGGGATAGCAAGAGAGTCTTTGCCTCAAATCATGGTCCCAGAGGGAGGAAGAGAGGCCAAGGCACTGTTGCTAGCCTTTTGAATCTTCTCTTTCACTGCTTAACCTGCTACAAAAAGCACAAATGGAAGCAAACTACCAAATCATCAAAAGCAACCTATTCTTAACCATAAGAGAAATATATATAACAACAAACTGATCTACAAACTGAAACAAGGCATAAAAATACAAGTAAAGATGAGCTTGGCTATGGATTGGGCCCTAACCCAAGAGCTTTATCCCTTTGAGGTAACTTAGTGCTAGCTCAAAATGGATTCCATCTTTATTTTCAAAACAATAGCAAGATTACATGAAACTGTCACAAAAATAATAAGCTCGAAGTTTGAGCAGAGTTTACATAAGAAAAATATGACCCTAGTGAGGGCCTAGGCCTCTCTACTTATGCAAATGAAGCTACCAACAGCTTCCTTAAAATCAGGGAGGCTTGGCTCCAAAAACTCGAGATAATCATCAGTCATCCTCCACTTGCTCGGCTGCCTTCTAGTGCATGATTCGGCTACTTGTACTCCGAGCTGAATGAAGGGGAATTTGAAGCGAGGAGTAATAAATGAGGGGGATTCCCTCCTATAAGTCCTCTCCTTTGTCCACTTCAAGTTATTACTGCCATTTGTCCACTGGATCCTTGACTTTGACCTCGAAATCCATCAATAATCTGCATTAAATGCTTGTTAGACCACATGGCACAATAACTAACTCAACTCACTCTATAAGCATGAATATAATCAGAAAATCATACAATAAGCTAAGAGAATGGTTGATTTGACTAGGTTAGGAGGTAAAATGAGGCCATATAATTACCCATTTATGAGGCTCATCACAGTCCTCGAATATTATGGGATAGAATTAAAGCCAAGTGAAACCCTGTGTGGGCATCTGTGCTCCAAGGGCCCGAGAGGAATTAGTAGCAACAACAGGAACCTCAACAAGAGTCTGATCATTTGGTGTAGTGAAAGGGTTTTGTCAAACGCACCCACAGAAATGACGGCTGTCCCGATTGTGTTTCTGCTAGACAGTAATATTCCCTCCAGAGGTAGGACTGATATGGGGTGATGAAGAGCCAGAAGGTTTATGAATGGTAAGGGTACAAAATTCGAGGGCTTTTCTATGGAGAAGAAAATCCAATTCGCTACCTGCAGAATTCATAGGAGAAGCAAGTGGTGAATTTGGAGGAGTTAGGATTTTCCGACATCCCGAAGAGGGTTGTGTGTGATGGGAAGGAGATGGAGCAGGTGCATAAATGATGTGTGAGGATGAAGGCACGTTGTGTGACATGGACGAGATAGGAGATTTTTGGCACGGAAAGGAGTTCCCAAGTGGTGATGAGGGAATATTTTGGAAAAGGGATTTATCCTTCGAATGAACAGGTCCGTCAGATGACAGTGGAGATGAGGGAATGGTGATGGGAGAGGATCCATTATGCACAGAATGAAAAGAAGAGGGGCAAAAAGTGAAAGGATCATGTGAAATACCTGGAGAATGTCATGTACCTTTTCCATGTTGTGTCATCCCACCATTGAAGCCATGTACATGAGCATCAAGGATGGCCCAGATGAACCAAAACAATTCCATGTATGTGTCGAGTGCCTACCACCTCAACGATGATTGTACTGAGCCAGAAGGTGGCCGGTGCGATGACAGTAAGAGCACTGGAATGGCACCCCCCAAAAATCTAGTCATTGGGTAAGATTCGTATCTCCCCAATGTAGAGAAATATGGTCAGGAAAGCCACCTCTATATTCTTTTTCAATTAGGATCTAGGCAACTCGCTTGTCCTTCGCCCCCAAAAATTTAGGATCAATGTAGGCAAAGTTTCTGATCGCATTTCCAATATCCATGAAACCTACTTAGTTCAGAGTTCAATAGGCACCCCCGACAATTTTACCCAGATAAGTTTATTCTAAGGAGTATCTTTCAGTGGGTTGAACCCAATATACCAGGCATGGAGTGCAGGAAACTTTTGTCCTTAATCCACAGGATAGCCTCAATTTTCATAAGGTCCTTGTGGCTGAGGAAATGAAAACTGTACCACCCCCAAAGCAATCGAACCACCGTTGACATGTAAGCAAGCAAGGTCTTCCATTTTGTATCCACCCAAGAACACATCTTAGCATCACTAAAGTCCACAAAGTGCCACTTACCCATGAGCACACGCTTCTGTAGATTGGAAATACGATCAACCAACACTTAGTCATAAAAAACTAGAGAAAGTGGTGGGCATGAAATTTTAATAGAGTGATGTCCACGCCTGGAACATCGTCCAAGGTCTCCGTGGAGGTCGGCATGATGTTCAAGGGCCGCATGCACACTACCTGTCATGTGATCACCAACAAGTGTGGAATGCCAAGTAGGCACATCCATTGAGCCACCCCAATGACCCAAGTCGGAAGAAGGGTGGAAACTAGTCTCAGCCTCCACGGTGGCACATATAAATGCCTCTTGTGTAGATGTGTCAGAGTCTAGCACATCCATACCACCCGAGGAGTAAAGGAGACAAGACTAAAAATGTGTAGAGATGTGATGAAAGACAACCAATTTAAGAAAGGTGGCAAGAGGTAGATAAATCTCAATGACAAGCATTCCGAGAATGTCTGCCAAACACCTAGGGATCAGGAAAAGTAAACTCCCTGAAGGAGGTAAAACATCGGAGAATAATACCCACATCCAGATGGTATGTTAGTACCATCGTCGGTGCTAGATCCAAAGCCGAAAATAGAATATAAAAAGGGAATATATAATATAACTCGATATGGCCACAAGTAAGTGAAACCCACGTCACAAGATATATCAGATCAGAAATCATGCGAGTAATGTGAAGTAGGAAGATATCCCATCCAATTGCAGACGTCCCACGGAATTTGAAACAAATCCAGAAATGTAAAAAGATCGACGCCGGAAAAGCCAGAGATCCAAAACCAGAATTTTGGGAGAAACAGGTAGCGAATCAGACCAAATGCTAAAGAAAAACAAAAAGGACTCATAGCCCTTCACAATAGTAGCAACAGCAAGATCCCATTCATGTCCACCACTGATTGCAAAGGAGGATTCCAATATATTTGCAGGGGCGGGAAATGATAAATGAGTTAATCCACCAGTTCTAGAGAGAATGGAAACTAATATGATACAAGCAAGAACCCTCCCCAGAGTTATATGGAGGACATAGAAAATTAGAAATCTCAGTTCTGATAGACATTAGTCCTCTTAGACATATGGATAAAATGGGTCATATAGATAGAGAGAAGAATGTAGCATGCCATGGAAATAATGAGAAATATGTGAAAGAGCTCTGACTTGAAAAGGCCAGAGATAGACATGTTACCCCCCCTCAGATCAGAATAAACCACAAAAATTACCCATAAGCCCCAAAAAAGAGACATTGAGTCCACAAAAATATGAGAGAAAGAAAATCATAATGTGCATAAGCATTTACACAAACCCGGATCACAAATACAAAAGTATGATTGCTCGACGGTGACACCAAAAAAAAAAACTTTATCAAATATCCAGTGAAACTATACAAGTGCTTCAAGGGAGAAAGACACCAAAACCCCCCATACCTATTTGATCAATAGCACCAGTTACCATAAGTGCTTCTTATTTACCATAGCATCCAGCAGTATTCCACAGAGAGTTCAGCACATCATACTTCCCCTCCACTTAACAACCTCCTTTGCCCATTGAGGTTAACTCCTGACATTTCATTGGAATATGAATCCAACAATCATATCAATGTATTATAAATGTGCATCATTGTTAATGGTAAATGCATTCATGTTTTATCCTATTTGGTTGTCCACATTCGATGTGTGTTTAACACTAATTTTATGATTTACTTTTGTGTCTTCAATTACATTTTGATTTGATTATTGAAATTTTAGTTTCTGTAATTCTTGTGAAGCAATATTTTAAATTATGAATCAAATCTTAATTCTTAAAGGAATTTATAATTTACAAAATTGAAAGTGAACAACTAGGTAATCTAATCTTAATTTATATAGTTTTAAACTACAACATCAAAATTGAATGAAATCTATACCACCAAAAAATGAATAAATAAACATTTATGTAAACAACAACCTTAAAGTAAAACTAGAAATTTAAAATGATATTGGAATTCTAAATTGCATATAAAACAAAATCTAAATTTAAAATAATTGCAATAAATACCCTGTGCACTAGGCCCTTGCTACTTGGGGCTTTGTTGCTTATTACGAGCTACAAAAGTACTTAACCTCAACAACCACACATTAAAACCAAATTATATATGAAAAAGTGGAATTGTTGTTTTATTAATCAAAGGAACACAATTGGAATTTACAACCAACTCAAAATCATATATTTTAATCCTAAGGATTCAAACTTGTCATAATATGTATGTTCAACCCACTTTTATAGGGAAGAACAACATCTAAAAAATCATAATTGTTATGATTATGAGCAAGTTCCTTTTAAATGTAATTTTTTCCCTGAGTAGGGGCACTTTGCAAAAAGATGTCCTAAAGCTCTAATGTCTCAATTTCCCTCTATCCTACCACAATCTTTTCAAAGTAATGGTGAACAATGAGTATTCAATCTTGTTTCAAGGAAACATAAGAATCATTTACTTAAGAGGCATTTTGTGAGAAATCTCCCTCAAGTAATAGATTTGAAGTTTGGAATACTCAAGAGTAGAAGTTAAGGTTGAAAATTCCCATTAGCCATCTCTAGATCAAATGCCTCCATGGAACATTAATTCATCTAATGTAAAAGATGTTTCATTTAAGGATATTGACAAAAAGCCATATTCTAAAAAATAAGGAAGAAGAAACTCAACTAGAGGAAGAGGAGTATATCAATCTCTCCTCTTCTTTTCCTTCATATTCAAATGTTCTAAAGCCATAGGAGACAAATTGGACCACTAAATTACTAGTTCTTAGCCCAAGGAGAATAACTTCTTTTGTGGCAAGATTTAGGTTGAAATGAATTTCGAAAAATGGCTCCTGAAAGAAATCCAACTTGATTTGGAGGGATGGTCCCATCTTTAGGTCATAGATTATGAGTGGATTTCTTTTAAATGTGATTTTTTCCATGAGTAGGGGCACTTTGAGAAAAGTTGTTTGAAAGTTCTAACGTTTGAGCTTCCTTCTATTCCACTGTTATCTTCTCAAAGTAATGGTGAGCAAGGAGTATTCAATCTTGTTTCAAGGAAACCCAAGAATCATATACCTAAGAGGCCTTCATGAGCAGTCTCCCTCGGGTAATAGATTTGAAGTTTTACAATATTCAAGGGTAGAAGTTAAGGTTGAAAAATCTTGTTAGTCAACTCCAAATCAAATTCTTGCATGGAACATTAATTCATTTGATGTAAAAGATGTTTCATCTAAGGATATTGTCAAAACCCTCTTATAAAAAGGAAGGAAGAAGAAACTTGATCACGAGAAGAGGATAGATCATTCTCTCCTCTTCCTTTTCTTCCTATTCAGATGTTCTAAAAAATAATGAGGGTTCCTCCCCTCCATTAACAAGAATTAGAAAAGAACAAAGTAAGAAAAACCGAAAAATTGGGGCCCATCATTTTTTCGCCTCCATAGATCTAGTGAAGGGCCAGTCTCACTCAAATTTTAGAAATGTTTCTTTGTATCTTCTTGTACAAGCAATTTGTAAAAATCTACTCCTATATGAATTAGTAAATTAAGTTTCATAAATCTAATTAAAAGAAAACAAAATATATTATTATATGTAACTTTAAATATTTTATAATAATTAAATAAGTGTAAATTCATTTTAAAATTTGACTAATCAAAATTTTCAAATGTATTTTTTTAATTCTGTTATATATTAATTCTTCCTATTAAAATATTAGACATTCAAAAAATTACATTGATTTAATTTTTAAAAGTTGTTATTTAATATTTTTGTTATGTTATTTTTAATGTAATCAATTATAAATAGAATTTATTTATTTTTATTAGTGGTTAATTAATTAAAAAAATAGTTTCTTAAGTTCATTTATATATATATATATATATTAATAATTTTTTATTTTATTTTATTACATTATAAACTAATTTATTCAATAATTTTTTTTTTCATTATCAACTCATAATTAAATGTAAAACTCTATGATTATTATTATCAATAGTATTTGATAAAATTAACCAATTATTCTATTTTATTATTCTTTTTTAATATACCAATATTTATTATTATTAGTATCATTATTTATTAAATTGTAAATTCCATCGTTACACAATAAAGGATGGAATCTTTGCTCTAAAAATATTGAATTTGAGGTTAAGAGTCTTGTATTTAGGAAAGTTAAAAGACTATCCTCAATTTTCACATACACAAGCTTTTGAATTTGGGATGCAAAGTCTTGTTACATCTATCTTTAAAACTGGGGATGAAAACACTTCATCTATTTATAGGACTATTATGATTAACCGTATCTTAGTCAAACTATATAGAATTATTTTGGAAAATAAAATTAGCTTATGGCTAGCAAACCATGATAAAAGAGACAAATACCAAGCAAGGTTTAAAATATATCATTCAAGTGTCGATCATCATGTTACTCTTATGATCATTGTAAAATATTATTGCAATATAATAAAATTGATCTTTTGTGTTGTTTCATTGGCTTTCAAAAAGCTTTTAACATCATGCCCAGGACAAACCTATGGAAGAGGCTAAAAAAAATAATGGTTTCTCTGGAGTTGAGGGTTGTTATGACAATATTGTATGAGAATATTATTTCCAATATTAGGACTAGCGAGGGTTGGTCAAAATAAATTAGCAACGATATCTGTTATCACCAAAAAATGATCACTTAGCCATTTCTAAATATGTGGATTGAAATATACCATGTAGATTTAATTTTACCATAGTAAAATCACTTTCACTGTGGAAAATAATTTAGTAAACCACTTTTATTAAATTATTTTCTAATTTAAATAAAAAACCCCATGAGAATAATTAGATAAATCATTATTTATTTGAATTTCCTTATTAGAATAATTGTTAAATAATTATTTTGATTTCACACATTTCTTGTTTCTTGAGAAATAATTAATAAATCATTTTATTTCTTAATTATTTATAAATAAAGGTATTTAACGATTTTAAATTCATTTTCCCTCTCCAATAAATATAATAAAGTATTCCAAGTAGTTAGATCTGAATTTGGTTAACAATATTTTATTATTCTCCATTTTTTAGATTAACTCCATACTTTTCTATATAAAGGAGGGTTTTTCATTCATTCTTCACCATGATCATAATCATTGTCAACATTATCGTCATTTTTCTTGAGATCCCATTTTGAGTTATTCAATTTTTTTTTTTGGGTTTTTCACATTGAGAGAGAAGATCAATTTTCTGAAGCATCTAGGATATCAAAGGACCTGTTAGCACTGCAGGAAGCTCTCCTAGGTTGTAGCTCGGAGATGCCTAGAAACATATAAATCTTCAATATCGTTATCTGAACTATTGGAATGGATTTGGGTTTGGATCAAGTCAAATGACCATTTCAACTCTATTTCACTCAAAACATGCATGAACACCCTCAGCTAGACAAGGCTTTCAACCACTAATGCTCAATAGATTATAGATTCAATGGATAGATGGAGAATACTGATTGTACCAGCAGATGCATACATAAACACATATGAATGGCTAGCTACAGAAAGCAAATGAAGCTTACAAATCTAATTTATCAATGCAGAGATAAGATGACAGTTATCTGGCATTCGACACAGAAGAAAACATGAATAACCCATTCAAGTGCAAGCTTAGAACAGAGGGAAAGATGGGGATTGAACATATAACAACAAAAGAAGCTTGTATTACTGGAATGAAGATGAGACACTGAGAGGAGTAGAGTCTCCACAGTCTCCAAAAGTTGAACCCCTGATCCTCTGAACTTTCAACCATTTATAGGCCTTTTACAATGCTCTCGAACCCTCTGAGGCTCGAGAGGTCTTAATCTATCCTCTTTGTCTTTTTAATGACTTGATGCCATGACTAGACACACATGGGCTCAAAGGTCTCTTTTTCTAACAACAAAGTAACCACATCTGGTAATTTTGTCACACTATTAGGAAGCTCGCTCGTGCCAGCGATGCTCCATGACCATTTCTGTTGGTTCGACTGTGTTGCGCTATTGTTTTTCCCTTTTTTGGCTTTTTGTCTCCTGGTCTCTGTCTACTCAAATCCCTCTTCTAGCATTACACAATCATTGCATAACGCATAAAGGGGAGGTGGCCACCTATTCTACAACGTAAGAGGGCCTCGGGCCTTTGGAATCCTTTGGAATGCCAAAAACGATTGTTTTCTGTTTTACACAGAGAAACGCTGCAACACTATGAAATTTTGCCAAAACATTGTTGATTTCAGACTTCAAAAGTCCTTAAATACGGTCTATTCCTCTATTGGGTCCGTCCTCATCACTATCGCAAGTCGCTTCGGCCTTGCTCCTTTGTATTTTTAAAATACGTTAAAAATCGTGAAAACAACGTAAAAATGGCTTATGGCGGATCTGACATAATATACAATAGCTTTAAGGAACCCTTTTGGGTCCGGTTTATCGCATCGGACATCTATATAGGTATAGCCCTGCTCCTTTGTGAAGCTCTGCTGTGATATCGCGATGCGATTGATCACAATTGCATATCATGATAACCTTGAGCTGTTTGGTGAGTGCATGTTGTGTTGGTCGATTGCGATTTCACCGATTAGATCTGGACCGTTGATAGGCCAGATCTGATGGCTGCTATGAATTCATTATTCAAGCCTTCGCTACTCTATTTTTCACTGTTTTTACATGTTTTTGGCCTCCCGATAGTGTTTCTCCACCATTTTAAGGGTTCTTCTCATGTGATTGTTTTGATCTTTGGCATGATTTTACGAGATTTTGAAGACTTAGAGAGCATATTTGGATCCATTTGGATCAGGACCCGATGCAATTATAGATGCGAGAGTAATATTTTTGAAGTCCGGCTTATGGCCAAAGCGGAGCAAGAGGAGACGTGGTCATTGGAGCTAAAACAGGGGACATTTCTACTAAAAATAGCAGCACTGCACCTCAGGGGCTAACACTGGCTCCTTTTGGGGATGAAAGCCTCCCTGTGAGGTTTCAAGAACTGCAGACTACTGCCTTTCCAGTAACAACCAAAACAAACTTATTTCCTAGTGTTCCATTGGGCATGGAGTTTATTTGCATAGAAAACAAAAACTGAAAAAACCTATTACAATATTAAGGCCTTAAAGCCTCATATGAAGTAAAGTTTCAAAAATCGCCCATTGACTGGGCCATCAAAAACACCTTCCCCCTCCAAATTGTGCAAAATGAAAGTATTGTTCATCTGAACTTGAGCAATGACAAACGGTCCCGTCCATAAGGCATCAAATTTACCATGGTTTCCCTTCTTTTCCTTCAATGCATCCCATTTGAGAACCCAGTCACCAACCTGAAAACTGTCCATTTTTTCCTTTCTATCAAAGGTTTCTTTGATCTTCTTCTGATGAATTCTTGACTTCTCAACTAGTTGTTCTCTGATCTGCTATAATTCAACCAAGTTACTCATTCTCCTCGCTATATCATTCTCTTCATCCTATTCTTCTTGCAAGAATTTGGCCACAGGGAGAATCAGCTGGATAGGAAAAACAACATCAGCGCCATAAACCAACTTAAATGGAGAATTTCCTATGGACTTCTTGTTGGTAACTCTGTCAGCCCATAGTGCAAACTTCAGCTTGGAATCCCAATTTTTTTTGTTGTCCTTCGACAATTTTTTTTATTGTCCTTACAAGACTCTTATTAGATGATTCTTCCAGGCCATTGCCTTGAGGATAATATGAGGTAGAATGTACCAATTGAATGCCCATGGATTCACACATGTGAACCAATTCTTCTGCCCTGAAAGTTGATTCATTATCAATGACTAATTTGGTTGGGAAACCAAGTCTAGTGAAAATATTCTCATTCAAGAACTTTATGATAACCTGATGATTAACATTTTTAGTGGGTATGGCCTCAGTCCATTTGGTGAAATAATTAGTGGCTACCAAGATCCATTTGTGATGGCCACTGGAATGTGGATTGATCTCACCTATGAAGTCCAAGCCCCACTGCTGGAAGGGACCATTGACGTGTACTGGCTTCAAGGGTAGAGATTTTAGCTGTTGTCTTCCTAAAAACCTCTGGCATTTGTCACAAGATTTCACAAAAGAAAACACATCAAAGAATAGAGTAGGCCAATAATACCCAGCTCTCAGGATCTTGTGGGCCATAGTTTTCCAATAATGGTGCCCTCCGCAGATGCTAGAATGGAACTGGTGCGCGATTTCCACAGATTGTCCTTTGTCTAGACATCTCAAGAGGATCCTTAATGGGTATTTCCAATAGAGCAAGTTTTCATTAATGCAGAATTTGGCTGATCTGAGCTTAATGGCCTGGGCTTGACTTGAGCTATGCCCTAGAGGGACTTCTAGCTTCTGCAAAAAATGAACTACATTGGAATACCATTCACAGGTGGCTATATTTTCAGCCAACGACTGATTCTGCTCTCGCTCTACTACTGCTTCCTCTGTCTGCTCACCACTTGAATTTGAACCCACGCAATTGATGTCTAACAAACTGCAATTTTCCTCAACCATAAGCTTAGCCAAGCCTTGGCCTTTGACAAGCTTGGTGGGCTTCACCTCTATGTTGAACTCTATGAATTTTTCAATCCATTTAGCTCTCTTTCCATCAATATCCGGCTGAGTTAGAACATCTTTTACTGAGGCTGAAGGTACATATGCAACCACTTTGGAATGTAGAATATAAATTCTGAATGCCTTTAAAGATTTTATGAGAGCATAAGCTTGTTTTTCAATAAGGTCATACCTTAGTTTAGTGTCTCTCAGAGTTTTGCGGAAAAAGGCCACAGGGTGTTCTACGCCTTCATCGTTTTTTTGCAATAGAATTTCTACAAGTGTATCATAAGAGGAAAAAGAGAAGATATAAAAATCCCTAGTATAATCTAGGCTGATTAGAGTGGGAGCTTCCATGATAGCTTGTTTGATGGCTTCAAAAGAGCTTCTAGCATCATCTGTCCATTTTATTTATGATCCTTTCTTTAGCATGGAAGTGATGTTCTTCACTAGCTCTGCAAAGTTTGGAATAAACCTCCTGACAAAGTTAATCTTACCCAAGAAAGATTGAATGTCCCTTTTTGACCTTGGGATGGACAATGTCTGAATTGCTTGAACTCTTGTTGGATCGATCTTCACACCTTCAACAGAAACAATATGTCCCAGTAGTTTGCCTTCTTCTAGAGAAAACTGTGACTTATTTGGGTTTATAGAAATTCCAAAATGTTTGCACTTTAGAAACACCTTCTTCAAATGCTGCAAATGGTCCTTGTGACTACTGGAAAAGACTGTTATGTCATCAAGGTAAATAAGGACAAACTTGTCCTTCTCTCCCACAAAGTATATGTCCATGGCCCTCTGAAAAGTAGCCCCAAAATTCATTAGTCCGAAAGGCATCCTGGAGTACATGAAAGTGCCCAAAGGAGTAGTGAAGGCGGCCTTTTCCTAATCCTCTGGATGTACAACAATTTGATTGTAACCTGAAAATCCATCTAAGAAAGACAAGGCTTTAGCCCCTAAAACTTTTTATAGCAAGTGTTCCATCTTAGGCAGGGGGTAGTTGTCTTTTTTAGAGCATTTGTTCAGATTCCTGAAGTCAACACAAAGCCTGATTTCTCTATTCTTATTTCTTACTACCACAAGGTTAGCTATCCACTTTGAATACCTTAGGGGAACTATGATCTTGGCATCTAGAAGCTTCTTGATTTCTTTTTCAATCAAAGGCAATAAGAGAGGGTTGATAGGTCTTAATTTCTGCTTAAAAGGGATGGTGTTCTTCTCTAGCGGAATCTTATGTTGAATGATGTTGGTGTCATAGGTCTTAAGATCATTGTATTCCCAAGCAAAAATATCAACAAATTGTTTCATCAGGGTGCAATACTCGGAACTTTGGGTAGAAGACAAGTGAGTGGACAGATTTATGTACTTTGGATGGGTTGGACTCCCTACATTATGTCTATGAACAACAGATTCGTTTTCCTTTTTGGCAGGCTTATAAGGTATATCATTATGATCAAACATCTTCTCCAGGGGCACCAATCCTTTGGGTATATAGGTACTAGGCAACTAGACAATGCTTTCCCGAACAATCTCGTCCTTTAGCTTGGACTGGTTGCATTCTTCATTGGTCTTGTTTTCTTGGTCAATGTGCATTTCAAAAAATTCATCAATGACTTGTAAAAAGCTATTAATTTCATCATCATCTTCAAAAAATTTCCAGTATTTGACATTTTCTAGTAGAGATGGTCTATATTTCACCTGAACTTCATAAGTCAATTTAGTAGGAAAAGGAGGAATAAATGTGCTAGTAGACACAACAAGGGAATCAACAAGCTGGTTCTGCATTCTAGGGATGTAAGAAATGTTGAAACTATTAAAAGAATCCTTGAGCTTCCATACCTCATCCCTGTATGCTTTCAACCTTGGATGCTTTTCTTGGAAAGTTTTGTTGACCTGCTGAATGATAAGGTCTGCATCTAAAACACCTTCAGACCTTTGATGCCCATTTCTTTAGCAACGTTTAAGCCCAATATCAAGGCTTCGTACTCTGCTATGTTATTTGTGACCTAAAAAGTTAATTTGAAAGAGAAATGAATGCATTCCTGTGTGCGGGACACAAGGACTACACTTGCCCCTGCAGCTTCCTTAGCTCCATCAAAGAAAATGTCCCAAATTTGTGGGGCTTCTTCTTCTATGATCTGGAAAACTGGTTTCTTAAGCTGTGTGGAGGCCAACTAGGATTCTTCAATCTGAAGAATACAAGCTCCAAAATCAGTGTTGACAGCATAGATGGGATGATTAGTGGGATTCCTTTCATCACTGATGATATAAGCCAACTGAGCTTCTCTGTATAATCTTCTACTCTCATCTCCAAAAACTGGGACAATAGCATAGGACAGATCATTTTGCAATGTTCCACCTAACCTCTTGATCCAACATCTGGAGAGCAACATGCCAAACTTGGGGGGTACATCTGCTACCACAATATCCAACCTCATGATCTTCATGGGCAACTAAGACAAGGTGATGGCTAGGTCTTTGATTAATCCCAAACATTTCACTTTTCTAGAGTCAAAAGAAAACAGGTCATGATAAGACTTGGTAATGTCAAGACCTAACTCATCCATGATAGCCTTGGGCATTAGATTATGGCTGGCTCTTGTGTCCAGAAGACAGTTGTGAAGGATTTTGTCATGAATAGTCAAAGAGACATATAATGATGGCGATTTGTCATCACAATTTTCAATCATTGGGCTAAGAACAAGAGCTGGTTTGTCGTCTTGCAGATTTACATAGTCAGTGGAGGCTTGGATGGCTTTAGGCTCAAGGGCCTTGAGGATAGATCTCTTGAAGGACTCATTTTTCACTAGTTCAGTCAAAGGTATAGGTATGATTAGCTTCTGAATTTTTGATTTAAAACTGAAAGGAGAAGGAGACTTGTTAAGGCCTCTTACCTCGTGAGCTGGAGCTTTGAGGATGATGAGATCAACTGTTGGTCATTTATGCTTTTTAGCTTGCTGTACTGCAGGGACAACAACTCTTTGAATAGGAGTTTCCTTGGAATTATTCATCTTCGACCTCAGATCATATCTATGCCGATCTTCAATTTGCAGAACAACTTCACCATCCCATTCTTGGTTGATATGGTCATTGAATAATGAATTTTCATAGGCAGCTAAGGTCAAAAAGGAGGCACTGCCTTTGTCTTCCAGATAATGGATCTCATCATCTTCTTCAAACTGCTCTTCTTGCATGACTACATTCTAGAAAGGGGTCTTCACCCTTTGGTCTTCATTGGCATCTTTGCTTCTTTGCAAAATCTGCAACTACTCATTAGCTTTTCTATATGGATTTGGATTTCTAGGGGCAAAGGTACTAGGAACTCTTCCTTTCCCAGGGTGCTGCTTAACCTTTAATTTGGAGATTTCAGAGGCTAATGATTCTATTATCTTGGTCATTTTATCTATCTTGGGATTTGAAGATGATGAAGATTCTCCCCTCTGTCTCCTTCTATCAACATTCCCCTTGAACTTGTTTGCAGCCATGATGTTTGATTCTACTTCCAAGGCTACATCTTGCATATCAGCCAAGGTAGCACACCGTCTCTCCCCCAACAGTAGACAAAAGTCAAAATCAAAGGCACTGACATAGGTGAGTTTAGCAGAGGTAGTGGTGGGTCTTACTTCAGCTGGTATCTTGTTGTACATGCGGTTAAACCTCTTATTAAAATCAAACAATAACTCACCATTTTCCCTCTTTAAGTTCCCAAACTCTATGTGGTAATAGAGTAGATCCTTCTTATCCTCCCAATGCTTTAGGAATGCATCATCTAAAGCATCAATATCTACTATAGACCTTGGGGTTAGTTCTCTGAACCATTTTCTAGCCTCTCCATCTAGACTTTGGACAAAGACTCTCATCCATACATCATCTTCACTAATGTCCAGGTTATCAGCATAGCTATAGAATAATTCAAGATGTTCCTCAGCTGAAACACCTTCAGTCCCAGTGAACTTAGGCCTATACTTCTTATATTCTCCAGTAGGCATGGCATTCAAAGGAGTGGGCAATACTAGAGGTCCATAACTAGCAACTATGATTCTTTCCATTTTGCTAGGTGCTTGTGGACCTGCCATAGCTGTGGTGGCTATAAGGGTACTGGAAGTCTGAATGAAAGAGGGTTGAGGATTGACTGTTAAGACTAAAGGGGTATGATGGATAGGAGGAGAGGATTCCTTTGGGCTTATAATGAAAGGAGAACCTAAAGAATAAGGAGCTCTACGTATCTCTGAAATCTTTTCTTCACTGCTAGTATTAGAAGCTATACTATCAACATGTATTTGTTTTATTACAGGATTTTCTTGAAGAGATATAGAATATTGTTTAGAACTACCTGAACTTGATTCTCCTTTCTGCAATGCCTTTCTTTCTTTGATGATTCTTTCAGGGTCAGGTATTAGGTTAGCTTGTATCTTCTGAGGATTTCTCTGAGTATGCCTCACAAACTGAGCCAGAACTATGAAGTGGAGTCACCGAGAAGTTTGTCCTTGAGTAGAGTCGCCAGATAGATGATTGCAACTGAAAAAATGTCTAGACTTCGTCTATCATCAAAGTTGGATCTATGTCATCTCCTAGGGAAGCTGAGCTTCAGTCTCCTCTCCCCACGCCAATTATGTTATCACTCCAGGAAGATCTCATAGGTTGTAGCTCAGAGATTCTTGGAAACATATAAATCTTCAACATCGTTCTCTGAACTATTGGAATGGATTGGGGTTTGGATCAAGTCAGATGACCTTCTCAACTCTATTTCACTCAAAACATGCATGAACACCCTCAACTAGACAAGGCTTTCAACCACTAATGCTCAATAGGTTATAGATTCAATGGATAGATGGAGAATATTGACTATACCAGCAGATGCATACATAAACATATATGAATGGCTAGCTACAATTTGAAAATGAAGCTTAAAAATCTAATTTATCAATGCAGAGATAAGATGATATTTATCTAGCATTCGACATAGAAGAAAACATGAATAACCCATTCAAGTGCAAGCTTAGAACAGAGGGAAAGATGGGGACTGAACATATAACAGCAAAATAAGCTTGTATTACTGGAATGAAGATGAGACACTGAGAGGAGAAAAGTCTCCACAGTCTCCAAAAGTTTAACCCCTGATCCTCTAAACTTTCAACCATTTATAGGCCTTCTACAATGCTCTTGAACCCTCTGAGGCTCGAGAGGTCTTAATCTATCCTCTCTGTCTTTTTAATGACTTGATGCCATGACTAGAGACACATGGGCTTGGAGGTCTCTTTTTCTAACAGCAGAGTAACCACATTCTGGTAATTTTGCCTCACTGTCAGGTATCTCACACGTGCCAGCTATGCTCCATGACCATTTTTGTTGGTTCGATTATGTTGCGTTGTTGTTTTTCCCTTTTCCGACTTTCTGTCTCCCAGTCTCTGTCTGCTCGAATCCATCTTCTAGCATTACATAATCATTACATAACGCATAAAGGGGAGGTGGCCACCTATTCTGCAATGTAAGAGGGCCTCGGGCCTTTGGAATCCTTTGGAATGCCAAAAATGATCGTTTTCTGTTTTACATAGAGAAACGTTGCAACACTGTGAAATTCTGCCAAAACATTGTTGATTTCGGACTTCAAAAGTCCTTAAATATGGTCTATTCCTCTATCGGGTCCGTCCTCATCGCTATCGCAAGTCGCTTCGGCCTTGCTCCTTTGTATTTTTAAAATACGTTAAAAATCGTGAAAACAACGTAAAAATGGCTTATGGCGGATCTGACATAATATACAATAGCTTTAAGGAACCCTTTTGGGTCCGGTTTATCACATCGGACATCTATATAGGTATAAGCCCCGCTCCTTTGTGAAGCTCCAATGCGATATCGTGATGCAATTGATCGCAATCGCATATTGCGATAACCGTGGGCCATTTGGTGAGCGCTCTACTGTGTTGGCCAATTGCGATTTTGCCGATCAGATCTGGATCGTTGAATGGCCAGATCTGACAACTGTTGTGCATTCATTTTTCAAGCCTCCGCTGCTCTATTTTTCACTGTTTTTACGTGTTTTTGGCCTCCCGATAGTGTTTTTCCACCATTCTAAGGGCTCTTCTCAAGCGATTGTTTTGATCTTTGGCATGAATTTATGATATTTTGAAGACTTAGAGAGCATATTTGGATCCATTTGGATGAGGACCCAATGCAATTATAGATGCAAGAGTAATATTTTTTAAGTTCGGCTTATGGACAAAGCGGAGCAAGAGGAGACGTGGCCGTCAGAGCTAAAACAAGGGACATTTCCACTAAAAATAGCAGCACTTCACCTCAAGGGCTAACAGGACCCATCCCACAGAGGGGGACTTACAGACTAGTTTGTAGATCTCCTTCACTAGGTGTTATTAGTAAAAGAATAATTAATTTAAAATTATCTTTCCAATTGGGTTATTGTACTGGATTCTTTATATTGTTGCTTTCTGTTTTGGGTTATATCTTTTTTTACTGTAGGTTTTCTATTTTGGTTTCAGATCTAAGACGACAAAAACCATCAACTTGTTAGGGTCACTTGTCACCTAGTGACTTAAGTGAAGTATTTTTGGTACACCTTTCAAGAATTTTCACACTAACAAATGGTGAATCCACTAGTGTAATAACAACATTCTTCAATGACTAAAGTTTCAGAAAATTTCAGGGTTTATTCAGCTATTTTTTCTCTCAATTTCTATTTACAGTATTAAACCATATTTTGTCAAATTTTCAAATTCTGTTGGGTTTTTGGTCTTTTCCATTGGTCACAAGTACAAGCTGAGCAGGAGATGGAAAAATTTGTGCAATATCTACTAACCAAGACTCCCAGGAACAAAGCACACTTTTTTGCCCCATAAGTGAGTTGCAGAGTGCACTTTTTGGCCCAAAAACTATGTTTTCCTCAAAAACAAATTAATACTTACGTTTTGTAACTTTTCTATTTTTTTTTCAATTTTTTTACAAATTTGTCATGAGTGTTGTCTACAGACTGGTTTGGTTTCTTCATCTTTGTTTTTTAGTCTCTCTTAGGCCTAGATCCACTTGATTTGTCTCTTCGAGGAAGGAAATAACCCCCTAGGTTTTAGAGTACACCACATTGTTAGGAAGAGATTTGCTGAGTGAGGAGTCTATGGATTCCAGCATTTTCAACTACTATTTTTCAGATCTGATCCATCACTTTTCAGATTCATTGGATAGGTTTATTTTACCTTTTCTCTCTTTAGAGTTTTGGTCTGCCTTTTCCCCTTAGGATCCTCTTGAGCGTCCTAGGTCTTTGAGCTTCACACCTATCCTTTGTAGCATTTTTCACTTCTGATATTTGTTGTTTGTGTGGATCATTTATAGTAGATTAGAGCCTTTAGATCCCATTCCCTTTACATTAGATATTTTTGGCCTCTTCTTGTGTCTTTGAGTTTCTTGTTTTTGCCTCTCTTACTTAATAACTTGTGGGTGGGGTTTGTGTGCTTGATTGGTTGTTTGTTTTTCTTTCATTTTCAGATTTATTTATAGTATTTCAACATTTTACTTTCAACAACATATGGAATCATGAAACATTCTTAATTAACTCATCCACTTGACATATCATTTTCACACATTCACACTTTAAGCAAACGTGAGCTTGGTTAACACCAGAAAGCCAAGACTTGAAACACTACACCTTAGTAAATCAACACACACAAATTTTGTGTCTTCTCAACCCCATATCATCACCATGTCAGGAGCCAATGTGAGTGCAAGAAACCAGGGTGGTAACCTAGGTACTAACTAGGGTACCCCACCAGTAGAACCCCCACGGGTGTGGTCACTCCTAGTCCCTTACTTCCTTTATGGCTGGTTTAAGTCTCCTAGATTTTAGGCAACTTATCAATGATCCTCTTATCCATTATCCCACATGGCCAACAATGCCTACTAAACTTCCTTCAGACATTCCAAATTTTGAAGGTAATCTTGGAGAAGATCCAGTTAATCATGTTCGCTCCTTCCATATGTGGTGTTCATCAAATTCTATTACTAAAGACTCCACTCGTCTTCGATTGTTCCAATGCACGCTCACTGGAGTTGTTGCTAAGTGGTATGTTGACCAACCCAGAGTAACCCATTCCAATTTAGTGACTCTTGCCATAGCCTTTCTTTCATATTTCCAGTTACCTCTTCATTATGATATTGGTATCGAAATTTTGAATTCTTTCCATCAAAATTTTTCCACCCGCCTTTCCGACCATGTTCAAGAATGGTGTAGAAGGAGGAGTATATCTAGAGCTCCTGACTTTGAAGATCGAGTATACATGGATTGGTTTCTTATATTTTTCTTGGTTCCCATTGCAAAATATGTCACATCACACTTTCCTCAATCCGAGGTGTTATCCTCTACAATATCCGAGGACGAGGAGGAGATCGAACGAGGTAACCTCGAAACCACTTTCAGTTTAGTAGCGAGCCCTACTGAACTAGAGAGGGATATATCTAAGGATTTGTCAATGAATAATTGGATTTTAGGCTAGATGTATAAGGCTTCTTTGAGTATTTGAAAATCTAGGGTTTTTTAGGTTTGCTGGACTAGGGATGAGAGCAGGCAATTAGGTCAAAGTATCAAGTGTGTAGTAATAGGCATAAAAAGGAGCTAGATAACAATGTGTTGCGGTGAACTTAACATTTAGTCAATGTAGTATAGGTTTGAGAGTTTAAGAAATCATAATGATCATGTATTAACATGAATTCATTAATCTTAGAAGAAAAGACACAAGCATGATTTTCCACATAAACAGAGCTTTGAATCTAAGAATTCTGCCTATATGTCTATAAGGAAACCATAGGAAAAAATAAAAGCATGTAAAGAGAGATGGTTTCATCAATAAAAATATGATATGAAATAAAAATAACACGACAGACTCAGTGAACAAGTATTCCTGAAAAATAGCTGCAACTGCTCCTTGATTAGTTGTATGAAAACATAAGGTACAAGTCTCTCCACAAAAGTCCAACCCCTCTCTCTGAATGAGAAATGATACATATAGACTCAATCAAACAACTTCCCCACCTTCAGGAGTCAAATTCCTAAGTGGTGAAACTGTTTCCACAATTCTCTCAACCAACAAGTGAGAGTGAGAAGGTCAAACACAAACTCTTCTCTTAGACTTTGTTTTGAGTTTTGCTTCCTTTATGAGGCCTAATTAACTATAAAAACATCCTATCATGTCTATTTATTCATGATTACATCATCTAAACCTCTAACTATTGAAGTTACATCATCATTTTGACTTTGACCAAGTCAAACTAAAAACCTAGGAAATTACATGATGAAATTTTAAATAAAAACTCAGAAAGTTGCAGAAACGCAATGCCAAATTTGTGGCCACTTTTAGGTGCCTTTTTGAAGTCCAAATTGAGATATGAGAGAATGGTCAACTAGTATTTCCTGTCTAGTTTATATAAAACCTTGAATATTTTAAAATTACCCATGGGAAGGCCTTCAAAAATGCATTCTCCAAAGGTGTCTCCAGAAGCGCAATGCCTATCAACAAGAGTGCCAGAATGATGATTTTTTTATCCCTTTTTCTCCTTTTTCTCAAAATTTGAGCACTGACTAAGAAATTTGATGAAATTGGTTTTGAGAGGAGGTCATCGGCCTTCCAAAAATGTAAGCCACTTTTCATTTGGAGCCTTGAGGAAAAATCACAGCACCATGGTGCTGCGCTTCTGTGACTAGCTCAATTTCTGAATTTGGCACCAAAATTCTCAAAAAACCAAAAATGCTCAAAAAACCTTCAAAATTGGTCATGAAGTGTAAAATGAGGTATGTTATGCTCTCATGGATGCTTCAGCAATCATATCCACCCTCTCATTTTTTTCCTTTAGGGTTTCCTTTACCTTGTTTTTCAACTGCTTGAGCTTGATGTTGCAAATCATGTTTCTGGTCTAATAATGATGGGGCATGTGCCTCAATAGATGATTATCCCTGTTCGCTTTATCAAGAATCTTTTATAAGTTGTCATTGACCTTACTTAGCCAATACTCTCTATCTTCATTGATCTCCAAGGCAATTTTGTCTTCCATGTCTAAGTCTTCATCTAGCAGGTTATGCTCTTTCTCTTCCTTCAATGCCCTTTTGAGTCCCTTGGTCCTTGGTTTCTTTTTTCCAACTTGTTTTTCATGTTCACTAGGCTCCAATACTGCTTTACTTTTTCCTCCTTGCTGAAACACCTTGGATTTCTCTTTCTCCATAATGAGTTGTTTAGCCTTAAGCTGTCTGTTCTCTTGCTCAAGGAAGGAAATGACGAACCTTGCTCTTGCCATATTCCCATGAGCTCTTTGATTTGATAATCTGGTGCATGTTTGAAGGTTCATTTTCTACTTCCAAGTCAATCAATTCAAAATCATGTTCAATTAGGTCTTCATCCTATACATGTGATACATGTTTTGTTAATGTAGGAGGTTTGGCCCTCTTCTCAACTTGAGAAGTAAATACAAGCCTTTTTCCTCTCATATACATTCTAGTCACCTTAGGTTTAGGTGCCTTAGGAACCTCCACTGACTTGCTTGATGATCCTACCTCCACCTGTTGTGTTGATATATCTTGATCATGAACTGAAAAAGTAGTTTCATGCCACTGCAAAGCTATTTTTATGAATGAATCCCATGTCATGTTCCTTTCTGCTAATTGATGGAGAACTACAATCTTTATCAAGTTGTGATGAAAAAGGCTAGGGTGATGTTATTTTCCTTTCATTTGTACCTTCTCAGACATTTTGATAAGGCTTCTACATAAATAATTACACATGTTGAGAGGTTTTAGAGCTTTGAAATGCATTAGCAGCCTAATGTGGTATGCATACAATCTGGAAAATCTTCCCTCACAGGTGAAAAACTTCATTACAACCTTCATCAATGGCGCATACTTTTCCAACAGGTACCTAAATGGGATGATGTGTGTATGGGCTTCTCTGTAGGGTGATTTCAAGAAAGATCTGTAATGTTCAAGGTCCAAGCTCATGCCTTTGAACCAATACTCTCCATGATCAGGTATCCTTGTGGCAAGAGAAATGGTAGCCACTGAAAATGTAAATTCAACCCCTGCTATGATGGCCCTTTCCCCTTTCAGATTGGTGGCAATCCAATCAATTAGTTGTTCATGGAAACCCACTTCACCTACCCTTTGACAAAACCCTAGACAACTGACATCTTCAAAGCACTGCTTGATGAATGGTGATGAGTTGATTTCATTGCAGCTGGTAGGTTCATATCTCAAGATTTGACCTCCTTTATGATGTTTTCTCCTTTCTAATGGTGAAGAGTCTCCCTCCACAGGAAAATGGAAAAATGGTGAGGAATGAGTAAAATGATGAAAGGATGGGGTTAGGGGAGGGAAATTATGGTAGGGAAAATTTGGGAGGTGGATAGGGGTCGCAAGAAACCTAGGAATTTTGAATGGAGTGAAATGAGAGAAAGAGATGAGTAGTAGAATTTGAAAAACAATCCTGCTAGGAAATTGCCCAAAATGATAGGTATGAGCTATGGTTTGTGTAAAGGTGAGCTAATTTGAGGGTAGATGAGTTAATTAGTGAATGATATGGTGATTTATACATGTGCAGAGGTATGAGATGACAAATTTACAATTTTGCAATGTCACAACTAACAAAACGAATCATTTTCACTAGTCTTGCGACATTAAATTTCTCATAAACGCTAGATAAAGAAAACTCATATTTGCATTTACTTTGACAAAAGAAAAAGGTGAGCTAGATGATGATACTTACTTGTGAATAAGCTTAGAAGAACAAAAAGTAGGAATGCAAGCTCAAATTTGAAATTTGGGTGAGTTTGGGCAATTTTTGGGCTACTCTGTCACAAGCGCAGCGTGGTTAGCAAAAGCACAGTGCAATTCATGGAAGTGCAGTGCCACCTCCAGAAGCGTAGCGCAGTTCACAGAAGCGTAGTGTCGAGAGAGTTTTTGCAAATTTAGCTAGAAAACCTGTGTTTTTCACCAAAGGAGAGGAGATCTCGATGAAAAAAGGAGGTTAGGATGTAAATGAAACAAGTTTGGGACTTTTTGAGCTTTTATAGGCACAATATGATCTTCTTTTGAATAAAAATGGGCCCCACATACCTTTTCAAAACATGACTTTCACCTTTTAAACTTGGCCACTTTGGAGACTTGAAACCTGAACTTCTCTTTGAACAGTGAGACTTCTTCTTTTGGAACCTTGAGATTGTAACCATGAAGAACTTATGAAAATTCATAAAAACTTATTGCAAAGAGTTGCTTATCACAACTCATCTAATGTCGGATTTATGCATGGAATGAAGATGGACCTTGAAACCCTAATGACCTAATGAAGACATCAGACTAAGTTGAATGTAATGATGATGACTGATATGATGAAGACATTCTCTTTATTATGATTCCCTCATCTGAGTGATGTAAGCGACGGCATGTGAGATTTTTTAAGAGAATAGAGACATTCCTAGACAAACTAGCCAGTGACCAAATTTTACTCTGAAAACCTAGTGACATGATAAAATTTGACCTTGAGACCCCTAATAAACTTGGTAAAATCATATTTGATCACTGGTGATAAGCAGACAAGACTGACACTAACATTGGCTCTAGCTGGGGATGGCAGCTCCTTGGAGGTGTCAAGAACACCGTAGACCAAGTAGCCTTATTCATTGGGCAATGGAGTCAAAATGCAGAAAACTAAACTGAAACTGAAAATTGACTGACTATTTGATATGACAAGACTGTAAAAGTAAAATAAAAACTGCATTTGATCAAAGAAGTCATATGGACTTCTCCTTGGGCTTGGAACTCCTATGATAGCCACTTAGACACTTGAACATAAAAAATAAATTGGTATAAATAATGGTCGTGAGAATTTGTAGAACGTTCTTCAAGTATGGTAGTGCTTGAGAAGTTTACCATTGATCTCTCCTCTTGAATAATCTTCTCCATTCAACTCCTCCAATAGAAAAGCATTCTTTCCTCTGAAAGCTGAAATTCTATATGGTCCTTTCCATAGATTTTCAAATTTGTCATGTTTTCCTTTTTCTTCATTCCTCGAATCCTAACGAATAACCACATCTCCCAAATTGAAATTTTCTTCTTTTGGCTTGCGATCATAAATCTTTTTGATTATTTCCTGAAGTTAGAATCCATTTATGATGCGCTGATGATGAAGGATGTGTTAGGATATTTCGACACATAGGAAATAGTTAAGTTCAACTTGGTCTAGTATAGAGTTAGGTATAGAGTTAGGTAAAGTGTGTTTCTTTACCGTTGTACATTTTGTAACTTACAATCCGACGGTCACGATATGTAGTGATCCGACGGTTCACTCTCTCCTCGGTATTACCGACACTTGATCCGTGGCTTGACACCCGATTGGTCCATGAGTTCTATTTAAAGCGCATGGAGGGTCATTGTTCGGGTAATCCTTCTATGAGAGAAAGCTTATGTAAATTTTCATTCTTTGATTAATAAATTGCCTGAAGTGGCCACGTTGGCTCAGGCCGTGGACTGTTTCCCTCTTTGAGGTTTTTAACCATGTCAAAAATATTGGTGTATTGATTTGAGATCTAGTTGTGAGCGGTGTCCTTTTGGTGTTCTTTCTGAGAAACTTACCCTGTAAATTCCTACATGGTATCAGAGCTATTTGAGGGCCGCGTCCGTTGGTGATCCAAATCTGAAGCCGGTAGAACTGCATGCGGCTGTCGTTTCCTAGATCTATTGTTTCTGACTACTTTCAGGCCGAGAGGACTGCTCTGTTGTGTTCGGAGCATCTGTTCCAGTGAGGAACCCCTTTCGTTTCACGCGAAAAGGTTTCCGGTAGCCCTATTTGCGTCATTTTTAAGATCTGGAGGTATACAGTGTTTATCTGCAGTTTACTGTTATTTTCTCTCTGGTTATTTTGGTTTCTGTTTATTTAGCTTTCTTTAATTACCGGATCTATACCTTTCATTTCTGCGTATGCTCTTTGCCCTGCGACTCTGTGCGATCTGGGCAAATCAGAAACAGAAAGGAAGTTTTTTTTCTCATGCGTATGCTCCTTTCCCTGCACCTTAGTGTGATCTTGGAAAATCAGAAACATTGAGAAAAATATTTAGTTTCCGGCTAAAGATAACTTCGAGCCGTAAGGTTCGTTTTTCTTTGCATATTCGTGTTGGGTTCAGTTTTAAAAAAAAAATGGAAAGTCCATGCCAAGTCATTCTTGACAGCACTAACTACTTCCAATGGATATCCTACATGGAAGATTTACTTAGAAGTAAAGGTCTCTACAGAATAGCCACAGGCCAAGAGAAGAAACCAAAAGATGAAGACAAGGCTGCAAAATGGGAAAATAGACAAGATCAAGCACGTGGTTTGATAGGGATGTCTATTTCTCCTGATCTTAGATTCCATATTGCAGAACTTGATACTCCTCATGAAGCATTGGAACAAATCACTAAAGTTTTTGGGATTAAAAATGAAATTAGAGCCCATCAACTTGAAAATGAGTTGCTTACATTGGATCCTAATAATTTTTCTTGCATTGAAGATTTCTTGTCCAAATTCAAGACCCTTAGATATCTCTTGGAAGGTGTTAAGGTTAAGAAAGAAGATAGTAACCTTATTTATTCCATCCTTACTAAGTTGGGACCAGCCTACTCCGTATTTGTTTCCACCTTCCATTCTACAAGGGAAACTTTCATTTGTCAAGGAAAAGACTACAAGGCCCCTTCCTTTGACTCTTTTTGTGATTCTTTAATAAGAGAACAAGAAAAACTCTTACACCTTGGTCTTCTTAATCTTGGAAACTCTTCCAAGAAAGCGTTAGCCGCCCAGCAGCAACCAAATTCAAAGAATCCTAAGAAGTCATATCCTAAAAAGAATGGTCCTAAACCAAACAAGGGTCCTAAGCAAACTCACCCTCAAAATGAAAGATCATTTTAGCAAAATGATAAGACCAATAAAAACCAATGGAAGAAGACTGATAGACATTGTAACTTTTGTAATCGAGATGGCCACTTAGAATCTAAATGCTTTTAGAAGATGGAAGCCTTGAAAGCCGCAATGAAGAAACATAACATCCATGTGGAGCATTCTTCAACTTCAACTTCAACTTCATCTTCAGGAATGGCACTTTTTGCATGTCATTGTCAATCATCTCAGTCTGGTTATGCATTAAATGTATCTTCTTCTTCTCATTCTCATGAGTGGCTCATTGATTCTGGAGCCTCTTATCACATGGCCAAAAACAAAGCCATGTTTTCTTCTTTAAATGATTGTAACACCAAAAATATATATGTTGGTGATGATAGATCTCTTAATGTTGTAGGGACTGGAACTGTTCATCTAGACAATGGTCAGTTTAATGATGTATTATGTGTTCCAACCTTATCCTGCAACCTTCTATCTGTATATCAGATACCTCATTTAGGTGAAGGTAAAATTGTTGAATTTTCACCTCATGATGTTGTAATCAAGGATCTAAGAGATCCCAAACAGATTCTAGCTACTGGTATTGCTGATGATTCCACAAGGTTGTATACGTTTCACAACTTTAGGTCATCAAATCTTCCCTCAGTATTTGTTGCTCATAATGATGAAGTGAGCAAACTTTGGCATGAGCAATTTGGTCACTTAAACTATCGCTCCCTTCAGCATCTATGTAAAGAAAATATGGTGATAGGTCTTCCTATGGTATCTTGCAGAGATGGTGTTTGTTCCGGATGTGTACTCGGAAAACATCATCGGGACAGTTTTGAAAAACGTGCCTCTTGGCACGCCTCAGCCCCTTTATAGCTTGTGCACAATGATTTATGTGGTCCACTTCCTGTTGCTTCATTCTCTGGCTGCAAGTATTTCTTAACTTTCATTGATGATTTCTCCAGACGCACTTGGGTATACTTCTTAAAACTCAAGAGCGAAGTATTTAACACTTTTTTGGCCTTCAAAGCCTTTATTGAAAAACAATCTGGACATCAAATTCTTAAGCTAAGAACTGATAATGGTGGAGAATATGTTAAAAACACATTCATCAACTTTTGCACCGAAAATGGAATTCAAATGCAACATACTGTTCCATACACTCCACAACAAAATGGTGTAGTTGAAAGGAAAAATCGCACCTTAAAGGAAATGGCTAATTGTATGCAGCAATCTAAAGTACTCAATCTTAGTTTTTTGGCCGAAGCAATTAATTGTGCAAATTATATAATAAATCGCACTCCTACTAAGGTTCTAAAGAATATCACTCCAGAAGAAGCTTGGAGTTCCATTAAACCAGATGTAAGTCACTTTCGTGTTTTTGGAAGTGAAGCATGGGCCCATATTCCAGATGAAAAGCATAAAGCTTTAGAACCTAAGAGTGAGAAATGTACTTTTTTTGGATATTCTAAAGATGTAAAAGGTTATAGACTTATTCCATTTAAGTCCAAAAATGTTATCATTAGAAGAGATGTAAAATTTGATGAAAATAAATCGGCCTGCGAGCCTAGTCCGGCGGATGTGCCACCTCTTCCTATCTCTTCTACTTTTGAAAACATTTCTTCTTCAGATGATGAAAGTGAGGATGACAATCCTCCCCCACCTTCTCAGGATCCTCAACTTCCAAGATGGGTCCGTGCTACTCGGGATGCAGCAGGTGATCTTGCCGGTGATCCTACAGATCAGCGACGTACACGTTCTCAGTTTGAAAGAGCCTCTTCTTTACTGGCTCAAGCTCCAGTAAATCATGATCCTGACACTTTTGCAGAAGCTTCAGGCCATCCACATTGGGAAGCAGCTATGAATGAAGAATATCATTCATTGTTGGCAAATGATACATGGGATCTTGTTCCTCTACCAAAGGGACGCAAACTTGTTAGATGTAAATGGGTTTACAGAACCAAGTATGGACCAGATGGGAAAGTTGATAAACATAAAGCTCGTCTTGTTTCTAAGGGCTTTTCATAGGTTGAAGGCATTGAATACACTAAAACCTTCTCCCCTGTTGCCAAAATGAACTCTATCCGCCTTGTTCTTTCCCTTGCTGCCTCTTTAAAATGGGAAGTCCATCAGATGGATGTTAAATCTGCCTTCTTGCATGGGGACTTGCATGAAGAAATCTATATGGAACAACCCATTGGCTTCATCCAAACAGACTCCAGCCTTGTATGTCGACTTAAGAAATCTCTTTATGGTCTCAAGCAAGCTCCTCGGGCTTGGTATGCCAAAATGGATAGCTTTCTTTTAGAATCTGGCTTTTCTAGGTGTTATTCTGACAATACTGTCTACACCAAGAAAGTGGGCAACTCTCTTATCATCCTTGTTCTTTATGTTGATGATCTTATTCTTACTGGTAGTGATCCCAACCTTATAAACCATGTGAAGTCCAGCCTTAAAAAGAAATTTGAAATGACAGACTTAGGACACTTACACTATTTTCTCGGTCTTCAAGTCTTGCAATCCAAGGAGGGTATTTCCCTTTCCCAGTCCAAGTATGCTTGTGATATTCTTCGTCATTTTCACATGGAAGACTGTAAGCCAGCCCCTTCTCCCTTTCAGTCTGGAGTCAAACTTTAAGTCTCTTGTACTTCTCCTGAAGTTGATGCTACCTTATACCGTCAACTTGTAGGAAAACTCTTGTATTTAACCCATACTCGTCCTGACCTTTCCTTTGCTGTTGGCCTTGTTGCTCGTTTTATGCAAAACCCCAGTGAAAGTCATTGGAAAGCAGCTAAAAGAATACTTCGTTATGTTCGAGGTACAGTACAGTTTGGGATTCATTACAGTGCTAAAGCAGCTCCTCTATTAGTTGGTTTCACTGATTTTGATTGGGCTAGTGACCCTGATGATCGGAAGTCTACTGCCGGTTATGTCTTCACTCTTGGTTCAGGACCTATTACATGGGCTTGTAAGAAACAGGCTGCCATTTCTCTTTCGTCAGCAGAAGCAGAGTATCGTGGTGCCGTGGAAGCTAGTAAGGAAGCCTTGTGGCTTCGTCAGATCCTATCAGAGTTTGGCTTTGAGCAGCAACATCCAACCACACTTTGGTGTGATAATCAAAGTGCCATTCAGCTATGCAAAGATCCAGTCCGACATCAGCGCAGCAAACACATTGAACTACACATGCACTTCATCAGAAAGCTCATTCATGACCATGTTCTTGAAGTGCAATATTGTTCAACAGATGATCAGGTTGCAGACATCTTCACAAAGGCTCTCACAGAGGCGAAGTTCACTAAACTTCGATATATGCTTGGAGTTCAGGAAGTTGTCACTAAGGGGGGATAGGCTCTAGTGCCTCCTTCCTTCTCCTATTGTGTCATATTTGTAAATCCTTCAATCCTATCCCAAGTTGTTCTTAAGGGGGGATGTTAGGATATTCCGACACATAGGAAATAGTTAAGTTCAACTTGGTCTAGTATAGAGTTAGGTATAGAGTTAGGTAAAGTGTGTTTCTTTACCGTTGTACATTTTGTAACTTACAATCCGACGGTCATGATATGTAGTGATCCGATGGTTCACTCTCTCCTCGGTATTACCGACACTTGATCCGTGGCTTGACACCCGATTGGTCCATGAGTTCTATTTAAAGCGCATGGAGGGTCATTGTTCGGGTAATCCGTCTATGAGAGAAAGCTTATGTAAATTTTCATTCTTTGATTAATAAATTGCCTGAAGTGGCCACGTTGGCTCAGGCCGTGGACTGTTTCCCTCTTTGAGGGTTTTAACCACGTCAAAAATATTGGTGTATTGATTTGAGATCTGGTTGTGAGCGGTGTCCTTTTGGTGTTCTTTCTGAGGAACTTACCCTGTAAATTCCTACAGGATGGATCTTGCCAATGAAATAAAGACCCCATTGCTGGAAAGGAGCTGTGATTGAAATGGGATGCAAGCGTAATGGAAAAAGTTATATTTTTCCTTGGAAAATCTGACATTCATGACAGCTCATCACTATTTTATATACATAAAAAAAAGAGTAAGCCAATAGAAGCCAACCCTCAAAATTTTGTTTGTTATAGTTTTCTAGAAGTGATGGCCACCACAGTCTCCTTTGTGAAAGTCTCTCATTACATCTTTTGCTTCATTTTCTACCAAATAGCTCAAAAACACACCACTAGGTTCTTTCCAAAATAAAACACCATCAAGAATAAAATATTTTGAAGCTTTCAACTTTAAAGATCTAGTTTTACCTTTAGATATTTTCAGTGGAGGATTTAAATGTTGCAACACATAAAAAATGTCAGAATACCATGGGGATGAAGTGAACATGTCAGACACCTATAACTCTGACTCTTCTTCTTCTTCTTCTTCGGAATTTTTCGTGATCAAATTGATATCTAATGCATGCAACTTAGATTCAGCCATGAGCTTAGCCAAACCTTGTCCCTTGATGAGATTTGTTGGCTATATCTCCAAATCATACTCTAGCATTGCTGTAATCCATTTTCCCCACCTTCCTTTTGGATTTGTCTTCATAATAATTTATTTTACAGCTGCTGTGGGAACATAAGCAATTGTATGAGAATGCAGAATATAAACTTTAAAACCTTTGAGAGCTTTCACCAATGCCAAAGCCCGCTTCTCAATTATGTTGTATTCCAATGCTGCATCCCTTATTGTTCGACTGAATAACGTGATAGGCTGCTCATTTTTATGATATTTCTTTTGCATTAGGACCGCTGCTAATGTATGCTCAGAGGCGAATGAAAATATGATGAAATCTGAAGTATAATCTAGACTAATCAAAGTAGGAGCAGTAGATAATGCAAATTTGACTGCATGGTGTTAGAGTCAGTATTTTCATACTGCCCTCAGTGATCAAAACTCCTCTTTTATATCATATTAGTGTCCCATGTTGAAATTTGTATCATTCCACCTAGGTCATCATGTAAAAAATTTACTCACTGATGGTAGCCCAAGTTGAAACCTCATCCCCTCTCAAAAATTTATATTTGCTGGCCGACTTTCATGTGTCTTGTTGATGCATACGTTGACTATAAAATCTCATTTCATCATGTTTTGTGTCAGTCAAGTCCACCTGAATTCCAATCATTCAAGGTCCCATTAGGTCTCTAGGTTTTATTTTCCAAGGCCCAATAAAACACCATTTCACTGGATAAGGCCAGCAAAGTATGAGAGTGAAGAAAATAATACCCCCTTTTCAATTAAATAAGGGTTTATAAGCATGTAACCATGGTTGCTAAAGTTCCAAGTTTGATTTTAAGTAAGAAATTCATTCCAGTTTGTAATTTTTTTATTTCAAAAGAGAGATGTAATAATTTTTATTTATTTATGTAATTTTATGTTTATCATATGTAATAAGTCACTATTCTTAGCTGTTTACTCAAACTCCATTTCCAATATCATCCAAGCAAAAGTCAAAAGTGAAGATTTCCAAAGCTTCAACATCATCTAGCTGCAAAGAAAAAGTCAGAAAGAAAATCAGCAAAGAGGTCAAAAAGGGGTCAAATGAAACATTAGAAAGTGGGTTTGAAAAGAAAAAGATCAAACTCACTCACCAATAAAGGACTTCTTGCCTTCAAACGCACCTCCATTTGCCTCCTAGCACACATTGAGAAAACCCCAAGAGATTTTTTTCACAGTTCTGGGCGAAATCAACAGAAACAGTGTGTTGGGTGTGGAGCCTGATTATCTTCTGTATTCAAAGGTATCGACGCATTGGACCCCAATTCATAATGGGGCGGCAACACCGCCCGTAAAATATTCACTACAGGGGGGGTCCAAGGGCGGCCGACTGCGACCTTTGGGATCCCCTCCCTGGCAGGGGGATTGGGGGCAGTGGCCCCGAAGCTAAGAATAGAAATAAAATTGTCTTGTAAAATGTTGTAATTTCATAGTCAATCTAGGTCGTTCATTAGGCGGAGATTTGATAGTAGAAGTTATGTTTAATTTAGGGTTTTTTTCCCTAGAAGGTAACCCCTCGCTATATATGAGGGAATTTTATTGCGTCTATGTAGATCTGTATTCTGAGTGAGGGAGAGAGAGGAGATTGAGAGCGAAGAGGGAATTACAACGAATATGTTGTAGGTTGTATCTCTTCAGTTTGCTGGATAATATAAATCGAAGGACTAGCTATTTCTCCGTGGACGTAGCCCAAACTGGGTGAATGACATATATCTATGTCTCTCTTGTTTTATGCGTTTTCTGTGTTTATATTTCTGCAATATTTTATGTGTTACATTGCTCTATAATATATAATTTTATAACAATTGGTATCAGAGCCGAAGGTCTATTTCGTTGAAAAACTTGCAGGAGAGAAGGGTTCCTGGTTCAAGTGGGAGCAATTGCGGAAGATGGTAGGTTTAGGGTCGAAAAATTCAACGGCCAAAACTACCAGCTGTGGAAGATGCAGATGGAAGATTATCTGTATTAGAGAGATATGTACCAACCATTGAGCGGAAAGACAAAGAAGTCGATGAGTATAATAGACACAGAATGGGATATTCTCAACAAAAAGGCACTTGGAACAATACGACTGTGCCTAGTGGTGTAGCTAGCATTTAATATTTCAAAGGAAACAACAATAGAGGGTTTAACGTCGACATTGGCCAAACTATATGAAAAACCATCGGCCTCAAATAAGGTATTTCTTATGAAGTGTTTATTTAATATGAAGATGTCAGAAGATGGATATGTTGCTAATCATTTAAATGAATTTAATACAGTTACCAGTCAATTAAGTTCTGTAGGGGTAACTTTTTATGATGAAGTTAGGGCTCATTGCCAAAAATTTGGAATGGTTTAGTTATGGCCATTAGTAACTCTGTCTTTGGATCTAGTAATTTAAAGTTTGATGATGTTGTCGGTGCAATCCTTAGCGAGGAAATGTGACAGAAAAGCTCCGGTGAGACATCAGGTAATGCTTTGACTGCAGAGACTAGGGAAAGAAAAATGGAAAGAGGAAAGAGCCCAGGATATTGCAGTAAGTCAAGAAAAGGAAGATCTAAGTCCAGATTGGGGATTGGAAATGCAGGAAGAAAGGACATCTGAAGAAAGGCTGCAAGTCTTGGAAGGGAAAAGAAGGAGACTCGCAGCAAGAAAACAATCATGAAGCAAATGTGACAGGTGATGTGTTGCAAGATGATTTGATTCTTTCTTTAGAAAATATTATTGATGCCTGGGTGGTAGATTCAGGGGCCTCATTCCATGCCACACTTGATAGGAAACATTTTCATGATTATGTTCAAGGAGATTTTGGACAAGTTCGATTGGGTGATGATAAACCCTGTAAAATCGTTGGATGGGTACAGTTTTCATAAAAAAACAAAATGGAAATAAATGGCTATTAAAGGAGGTAAGGCATGTCCTAGATCTAAAGAAAAATATGATTTCAATAGGGCAGTTGGGAGGTGAAGGCTGTGTGACTGCTTTTACAGATAAAACCTGAAAGGTCACAAAAGGATCCTTGGTAATAGCAAAAGGAGAAAAGGTTGGTACATTGTATTTATGCAATGGTATTTCTAATTTTGTTAATGCTTTAACCTCTACAGGAGAAGATACGACATTTTGGCATCACAAGCTCGGGCACATGAGTGAGAAGGGGATGTAGATTCTTCACTCAAGAAATTTGTTGCCAAGTTTGAAGCATGTTGATTTAAAATTCTGTGAGAATTGTGTTTATGGAAAACAAAAGAGAGTCAGATTCCTCAGAGTTGGGAAAGAAAAGAAGATTGAAAAATGAGAGCTTGTGCATACAGATGTATGGGGACCTACTCAGGTATCATCTCTTGGTGGCTCTCGTTATTATGTTACTTTTATTGATCATGCAACCAGAAAAACTTGGATTTATTGTATTCGAAATAAATCTGATGTATTTGATACTTTCAAGAAATGGAAAGCTTTGGTTGAAAATGAGACAAGAAAAAGGTTGAAGTGTCTCAGATCAGACAATGGAGGTGAATATTGCAGCAAAGAGTTTGATAGGTACTATTCAGAGAATGGAATTCGTAAAGTGAAGATAGTTCTAGGAACACCACAAGAAAACAGTGTGTTAGAAAGGATGAATAGGACAATCATGGAGCATGCAAGGTGCATGAGATTGCATGCAGGATTGCCTTTACAATTTTGGGCAAATGTTGTAGATACTGTTGTTTATCTAATAAATAGAGGGCCTTCAAGTTCCTTGGATGGTGGTATTCCAGAGGAGGCATGGATAGGTAAAAGGGTAAACTACTCTTTTTTAAAGATTCTTGGTTGTGAAGCCTTTGTCCACATTAATAAAAAAAATAGAACAAAGATTGAGGAAAAATCAAAGAAATGTACCTTTATTGGATATGGTGTTAATTATTTTTGTTATCGCTTTTATGATTATGAAAAACACAAAATCATTAGGAGCAGAGATTTCATATTCAATGAAAAGGTTTTGTATAAGGATCAGCTGCAGGAAAAGAAACAGGAAAAAGAAATTAGAGAATACATAGTGCTTGACAAGATCATAGAAAAAGTGATGGTGCCTGAAAATCATAATGATCAACAACCAGAACAACAATCACAACAGCAACAAGCACCTCAAACACCTAAAAGTGGTGTTAGAAGATCTACCAAGATAAGTAGATCCCCTAAACAATACTCTCCTTCATTATATTATGTATTGTTGCCTGATTCTGGTGAACCATAATGTTATGAAGAAGCAGTATAGGTAGAAACCAGGAAGAAGTGGGAGCAAGCCATGAAAGAAGAGATGGACTCCTTAGCACATAGCCAGACTTGAGAGTCAGTCAGGTTTCCTGTAGATAAAACAACATTGCAGAATAAATGGGTTTACAAGTTGAAGGAAGAAGATGGAGGTAGAAAAAGGTATAAATCTAGACTTGTGGTGAAAGTCTTTGCACAAAAAATGGGTATAGATTTTGATGAGATATTTTCTCTTGTTGTTAAAATGACTTCAATTAGAACTATTTTAAGTCTAGTAGAAGTTGAAGATTTGCATCTTGAGTAGTTAGATGTAAAGACAGCCTTTCTTCATGGGGATTTGGAGGAAGAGATATATATGCAGAAGCCACAATGATATGAGGTAAAAGGGAAGGAGAAACTAGTGTGTAGGTTGAAGAAGAGCTTGTATGGCTTAAAATAGGCTCCAAGGCAGTGGTATCTAAAATTTGACAGGTTTATGTCTGAACAAGGTTATACTAGATGTCACTCTGATCATTGTGTTTATCTCAAAAGGCAAAATGATGGCAGCTATATTATATTGTTATTGTATGTAGATGACATGCTTGTTGCAAGTTCTAACATGCAGGAAATAAATGTGCTCAAAAGAAAATTGGAAAACTCATTTGCAATGAAGGATTTGGGTGCTGCAAAACAAATCCTTGGTATGAGAATAACTAGAGATAGGAAGAATCACAAATTAACATTGTCTCAAAGTGAGTACATAGAAAAGGTGTTGAAAAGGTTTAATATGAAGAATGCAAAACTAGTTAGTATACTTTTGGCTAGCCATTTCAAATTAAGTAGGGAGGAGTGTCCCAAGAACCAAGAAGAAATGGCTCATATGTCTAAAGTTCCATATGCATAAGCAATTGGAAGCTTAATGTATGGAATGGTCTGCACAAGGCTTAATATTGCACATGCAGTGGGAGTTGTAAGCAGATACATGAACAATCCAGGAAAATAACATTGGATGGCAGTGAAGTGGATTCTCAGGTATTTGAGAGGTACCACAAATCAAGCATTATTCTTTGGTGGTTCAAACATTGCTCTACAAGGATATGTTGATGTAGATATGGTGGGTGATAGAGATAACAGGAGGAGCACAATAGGGTATGTGTTTAATGTAGGTGGAACAACTATCAGTTGGGTCTCAAAACTACAAAGTGTTGTTGCACTCTCAACAACAGAAGAAGAGTATGTTGCTGCTACATAGGCTAGTAAAGAAATGATTTGGTTACAAAGGTTTATGGATGAATTGGGTAAGAAGCAGGATTTGGGCAGATTATACAATGACAGCCAGAGTGCCATACATCTTGCAAAAAACTTTTCATTTCATTCCAATACTAAACATATACAACTCAAGTAACATTTCATACGGTCAACGTTGGAAGATGGACAGTTGAAGCTAGAAAAGGTACACACTAGCTAGAATCCTACAAATATGTTAACAAAAGTTGTAACCAGGGAGAAACTGAGAATTTGTTCAGTTTCAATTGGTCTTCAAGTATGATGAGGAATATGAGAAACAACAAGGTCCAAAGTGGCGTCATTGTCCAGCAAATGAAGCAGCGGTGGAGTTGCTATAATCAGTCTCCAAGTGGGAGATTGTTGGGTGTGGAGCCTGATTATCTTCTATACTCAAAGGTATCGCCGCATTGGACCCCAGTTAGTAATGAGGCAGCAACACTGCCCATAAAATATTCACTACAGGGGGGGTCCAGGGGGGCGGCTATGACATTTGGGAGCCCCCCCCCTGGCGGGGGGATTGAGGGCAGCACCCCCAAAGCTAAGAATAGATGTAAAATTGCCTTGTAAAATGCTGTAATTTCGTAGTCAATCTGGGTTGTTCATTAGGCAGAGATCTGACAGTAGAAGTTATGTTTAATTGAGGGTTTTTTTCCCTAGAACGTAACCCCTCTCTATATATGGGGGAATTGTATTATGTCTATGTAGATCTGTATTCTAAGTGAGGGAGAGAGAGGAGATTGAGAGTGAAGAGGGAATTACAATGGATATGCTGTAGGTTGTATCTCTTCAGTTTGCTGGATAATATAAATCGAAGGACTGGTTATTTCTCCATGGACGTAGCCCAAACTGGGTGAACCACGTATATCTGTGTATCTCTTGATTTATGAGTTTTCTGTGTTTATATTTCTGCAATATTTTATGTGTTCCATTGCTCTGTAATATATAATTTTCTAACACAATGCAGGTGTTGCACGTTTCCTTCTAACATTGCGCATTCTCTTTTGGCGTTGCGCGCTTACCTGGTGCCATGCATTTCCTTAAGGCATTGCGCGTTCCCTTAAGGCACTGTGCGTTTGGCTGAGGCGCTGCACATTCTGTATTGGCATTGCGCGTTTGTCCAGTAATGCTCCAGTCACCTCTTCAGCTCCTCCAAAGCACTATCAATGTCAAATAGTGTAAGTAGCAGCTAAGGGATGTCATTTTCCTCCTCCTCAAGTTAACTCCTAAGTGTTTTAAAAGTTTATTGAAGATTTGGTTTAATTGTTACATCTAAACCCTATATGTCCCACAAAAAACTACCTTCCACTCTCATTCCCTTTTGCACACTTCCCTCCACCCTCCTTCCCTTTCCCTAAATATTTATATCCTAGATACCTTCTAACCCTTTGCCCCAAAACCCTGAGTCCTAGGTGATACAACACTACCTAGGCTCTCAAACCCATATATTGCAAACAAATTTCTTCATCCCCAAACAATCATACTACTACCCTATACGCCTCTCCAATACACATATCCCTTCACCCATAATCTTCATATTTACCCTTCCACATTTACTATTCCCTAAAAAAACTACATTCCCCCTACATTACACCTCCCTAGGGTTTGATACTAAAACAACATGGCAGAGGAGGAATACAGAAAACATAGTGAGGAATAGGAAACATATAGAGAAAAAGACAGGGAATAGAGGAGGCCACACAAAGGAGGCAAGATACATAGGTTTGAGCCCATAGATCTCAGGGAACTCTTAGCATCCCCTATGACTGTGACATCCTTCAAATGGCTAGGCTGTTATGATTTCTGTGAGCAAGTGCAGGCAGTCCAACATCATCCTAAGTTGACTAGGCTCTTCATTTCTAAACTCCAAGATAACCAAGTCACTCTTGCAAGTATAAATTTCACTTTGTCTATTTCCATTATATCCACTGCCACCAGGACCCTAGATGTTAGGGGAAAATGATTTAAACAAGGTGGTTTGGAGAGGCATTATTATGAGCCTTACATGAAACCAAGGGATAGAAATGAAAGAAGGGGCTATTTTCCCTTTTCACATCTCCTTGATAGACATGCCCCAATGATGAAGATTATAATGAAATATTTTTCATGTGAAGGTAGATTCTGTAGGGTCTATTCTTATCATATCCAGCTCTTAATGCATTTCACTAGGGTAAAAATGCTCAATATACCCTACTGTATTTTTCAAAGTGTTGAGAAGATTGCCTATATTTCCCAAAAGAGGGAGTACAAATATCAAATGAAGAGCCTATTTCATCATTACCTCATTAATATCATAGTCATTTACCATCTCAAGGAACTTAATATTGCATGGAGTATCTTCATAGCTAATCCCATATTCACTCATTCATCTACTCAAACTATTCAAAGCATCCCTTCATCATCTCATCCATCCACCTCCATTCCTCCATCTTAGCCCATACATCATTCATACTCATCTGATGAGTTAGCCACACCATCACCCCCATCATTGCTATTTCATGAGCCTATTCAGTCACCTAGCAGAAATGAAGGCAGAGAGCAAGAGCACATTGAACATGGTGAGGTCAACCAGCCTAAAAGGGTTGGTTTGGGTACTTTGGCACATACCTATTAGAGGGGGCATAGGCAAGTGTTTGCCCCATAGATTGTGGGAGGGGCCTTGCATTCTTCATCATCAAAGCAAGTACATAAGGGTACGGGAAAGGTGACAGAGGCAAAGTTCCAGCAGCAGCAGGAGGACCTCCATGAGACAAAGCAAGATTTTCACTTAGTTGACCTAAGTGAAAATGATGACAATGAGAGGAAAGCCATTGCTCTCAAAGAGAAAGAATCACTCATAGGGGAACTCCAGGTCAATTTGTAGAGCGAAAAATATATCATCACATACTATGAGTAGGAAAACAAGCACTTAGAGACCAAACATGAGCTCATGGAAATTCAGCTCATCAAGGCAAAGAGGGAGGCTGAAAAGGCTAAAGCATTACTTGATGAAGCATATGGAGAATACAGTGATCAACTAGAGGAACATGTGCCTAGAAGAAGGCCAAGGACTAGAGGCCTAAATAGAGCTTTGGAGCTAGAAAAACAAAAAGAGGTTGAACTAGATAATGAGCTCACCCTAAATGAGAAATTTGCCAAAATGGTAAATGAGAACTAGGAGCATTGGCTTGAGAGGGTGAACACCCATCTTGAGAGCCTCTTAGACAAGGCCAAAAGAGACACTGACCTTCAAAGAAGGATGGAAAAATACTATTTCCTAAGAAACCAAACAGCAAGGGCAAAGCTCAAAGTTGCTAGGGGAAGAATTGAAGCCTTAACTCACCATGAGGAGAAGAAGAAGCTTGATATAATTGTAGAGGCTTCACTCCATGCCTAGCCACCGTAGACATTACCTTCTTGAACAATTTTGAAGACCCATGGCTCAGTTTTTGTCATCTTGCCTTTCCTGTCTTTTTCAGGAAATTTTTATATCAACAGTTTGGTCAAACACGCAACACCCTAGGCATTGCACACTCTTTAGAGGCACTTTTTGGAGGAATGGCCACCACCATTAGATTGAGAAGGACCAAGAAATCCAAGAAAACCATGTTTCTGGCCATGGAAAGAAACATTAGTGGGTGAAAAAGGCAAAAAACCACCTAAAAATCATGTTTCTGCCTCTTTTCTGGACCAAGCATTGCACTTTTGACTATTCTTGGGAGAATGGATTTTTGGGGGGTCAAATCAAACCCATTTTGAAAACCAAGGGTAGTTTTGAAAACTAGATAGGATAAGATTTCCAATGAGATATCATGTGCTAGATTTGGACATCAGGAATGCATGTAAAACTCAACTTGAAGATGACGTTGTGCATTTGACACTAGCACTGCCCATTTGACAGTTAGCCCAGACTTTCACTGTTTCTCTCCAAATTGATTTTTACCTATGGGAAATTAGTGTTTTATTGATGAAATTCATAAGGATGATGTAATTATTATTCTTTTAATTTTACCGAGGGTAAATGAATTAGGTAAATGGCCTCTATGAGTTGTAATGAATCAATTTGCTTAAGTTAGGGATGAGTCACTTTGACCACCCTACACTCTAGCTATCAGTTCAGTTTTTGTTTCAACTGCTCTTCCTCTCATGGATTCGACACTTGAGGCTAGGATGAATTGATTTGAGGCATATATTATGTATTTTCTCAGTCATTTTATAGGTTGGACTCCATTGGATATTGTATTAGTGTTTCATACTTTTGGCATGGAATATAATGGAGGAGTTGCAGCTATTTTGGTGGGATTCCTATGGCATGGTATTTTGATCTTGTTTCTTCTTCAATTTCATCTGTATGAATGTTTTGTACCTTCCATGATTCATTTCACTCTAAGTATGTTTGATTTTCAAGGTGTGATAAGCAGAATTCATCTTGTATGCTCTGTTTTGGGAAAATCATCATAGATTGTTTCATTTCTTCAGTTTAAAAAGAATTCATGATCCTCATGCTCTTTTTAGCACCTCACAAGTCTAAACTATCTCATCACTATTCTACCAAGCGTTAAAGTAACTTGCCTACCTTACCCCACCAGATGTCTGCAATTATGATTCTCTTTTTCCCTGACCTAGTTCACTCTCTGACCTAATTCACTCATCCAATGACTACCCCAATCAAAAATCAAATCAAACAAACCTGAGCTACTATACCTAGCCTAAAACCCAAATCCATCCAGCCCACTTGGATATGATCCTTTTGAGAGAGCCCTCTCTAGCTTGGTAGGGCTAGCTACTAAGTCAAAAGATTGGTCTATGGTTACCTCGGTTGGACTCTTCCTCAGCCTTAGAGATCTGGAGGAGTGATAACATACTGGCATCATTGCCGGGGAACGAAAGGTTCATTTTCGCTAGGTGTACGACTAGTTTTCATTGGATTTTGGTCCTCTGGATGATGGGACTAAGCTTCGTAAAGGATGATTCAATAATTGCAGAGTCAATATTGTAGAGACGGCCTCGAGGAGACAAACGAGACAAATTCTGCATCATGATCCAGTTGATTTAGTTGAAGACAATCAGAGCTTGTTCAAAAATCAAAGAAGGTTACAAATCACAAGTTCAATTAGAATTCATTCCATTGGTAAGCTCTCAATCATTACCAGTTTTAGATTTCACTATTGAAGACTTTCCTTTGAAAATATCTGTATTTAGCTCAAAGTCTTAGGTCTTTCACTTTATATAGTTTGTGACCTTGTTAAGATTCTGGCTCCGAAAAGATATACCAGGTCAAACCCTAACCCAAATCCTCCTTCTCTAGTTGATAATCCTAAAATATTGTTAAGAAAGCCTAAATTCCCTTTCCCCAAGACTGAAACCACAAAATTTGAAAGTACCACTTCCTTACCAGATCAAATACATAGTATTGAGGATATACCTTTCGACATTAAATTTGAGCTATCCCTTTTTCATTTAAAAACTAAGTCTTGTCTTACAGAAGAAGTTTTTGATCCCATAAAGTTTGACTCATACCTTCCTACCTCAAAGTATTTTTTTAACCAACCTTCATCTGCTTCTCAGTCTTCAAAACTTGAGCACGAGGTTTGGTCTAATTTTGAGAAACTTCAAAGCCTGGCTGATCAATTACAAATCACTGCTAAACAGGCCTATATTCAGTATCAACTTGACATCTTATCTTCTGACATGCCCTCTACTACACCTCTAAAAATGTCCACATCACCTCCTCCATCTTCATCTCAACCAACACAACCCATTGCAGTTCCCATTCACCATTCTCTAGGAGTTATGGTGAGGTTTGCACCCTTAGTGTTACCTGATCAATTGGAAGCTTTACCCCAGACCTATGGCCAGAGACTTCCTCTTTTTGATGGCAGCCTAGGAGTAAAAACACAGCAACATATTAATAAGATGTTTGATTTCATTGACTTAGAGGAAGTCGATGAAGATGATGCTAAAATGAGACTAATGGCTCAAATTTTTTCTGGAGATGTAAAAAAATGGTTCTGTGATTTGGAAGATCACTCCATTGATACTCCTTAGAGGTTGAATTAGTTTTTCTTAAACAGATGGCAAGAGAAGAAGAATCCATTTCAAATCTTGGCAGAATACAACACGTTGAAAAGGAATCCTAACAAGACAGTTCAGGAATTCACTATAAGGTTCAATCAGATTTACAATTCTATTTCGGATAATATGAAACCTCCACCTGATTTGGCACTTCAGAACTACCCAGATGATTTTGATCTAGAGATGGATTATCAGTTGAGGGAAAGAGATCCCACAACTCTGGAAGACATGCAGAACAATGTGGTAAGTGTGGAAGCAAACTTGATGATTAAAAAGTCTCAATTGAAACATGAGAAACCGGAAAAGAGAGTAACCATCAAAGAAGAACCTTCTTCTTCCACCAATCTTAAGCTAGATGCACTGATCAGAACCATGGAGAGAATGGTCGATCGGATGATAAATTTGGATAGACCTCGGGAACCCCACCAACCTTAGTACAAGATAAAACAAAGAGAGCAGAAATCTTCTGAAGCATCGACATCTCAGCAGCCAATTCAGACACCCTTGCAGTAGAATTATGCTCAAGGAGAATTTGATGATGAAACAGACCCGATTGTTGAGGAAAATCACTTCTTTAGGGAATATTACCATCCCATTTTCTTGACTGAAAATGAGAAGTATGTCGAGAAGGTGGAGGATCCTAAAGATGAGGACTACATACTGGCAAGTGACAATGCATTGGAGACCCAAACCAATGATTATCAAAGAGGATATTTGAACACACTTAGTTCTCAATAGAAGCAATATTATTTAAAGAATAGAGATGTCCCAATCACTCCTATTCAGAAAAGAACATCACAATAGAAATATACCCAATAGAAATCAAATCCTCAAGGTAATCAAAGCAAAGGTAAAGAGTCAGCAATAGTCGATCAAAGCAGAGAAAAAAAAACCATCTACAAGCAGTCCAAACAAGGATCGCGACAGTCAAAAGAAGGATCAGATACCAAGAGATCTACTCGAGAAGTGATCTGAAATCACTTGTAAATGACCTTAGAGAATTAATGAAGGTATTACAGACTCATGTGCTGGGGTGTGCCTATATTATTTTATGCAACGGATCGATAAGATTGCGAAATACACAGACACTTACACAGTAAGAGAAACATAGTAAACAAACACATAAAATGCAACAAGCTTAATAAGGAGTTCACCCAATCCTCCTGGGCTATGTCTCCTGGTCTAGCCTTCAGTAGTGGCCTTTCTATTGTGTCTTAAAAGCAGAGTTTTTACAATAATGAGCTCAATTTGAGTCTCACTAAACAGATGATGATTAGTAGGATTGTACTTGGATCCCCCAAGTCTCTAGAGTACACAGATTCCCCTTATTGAATCTTGACCTCAACTGGTCTCAGTGGTATGAGTCCAATCTGGTACTCAATACCTAACAAGTATACACAGAAGAGTTGCTTGAACCTCTCAAGCCTTCTCTGGAGTTCACAGACTCTCAAACTCTCTCCGTCTCTATCTACTCGATGTTGCCTTTGCTCTCCAAGTCAGCTCGGCTTCTCTGTTCTTTGCAATTTGCTTCTCTCTCTTTCTACCTACTTTTCTTACTATATGTCTGTTCGTGGCTTAAAGCCACTCCCTGACTATTCGTTTCTACTTCCCAGCTCCCTGGATCTCCTACCTCTATCTGCTTGAATTCCCCTTCTCTACGTCATCATCACTGTTTAATGCTTCACAGAGAGGTGGCCACCTGTTTCCTCATGAACTGAGTGTCAGTTCTCTTTGAACGGTCGTTATTTCCATTGCTCCAAGATTGTGTTAGGCCCCTATACTACTAGAGTAACCCCTTATTGTTATTAGTACAACCCACTTATTATATTGATGTACCCATGTAGTGCCCATATTGTTACTATTGTGCCCCATAGAAGCCCACTATTTTTATTATTGTGCCCCTACATTATTATTGTTATGTCGGCTCTGATTATGTTATGACCCCTTAGACTCCTATATATAGAAAGGAGGTCTTTTCATTTGTATCATCCAAGAATTGTTCATCTATGTAATGTAAAGGAGGTTTCGCCCCTGAAGAGGCTGAATTCTAAGGCGTTGATCTCTCTTTTCTATCTTTTGTGAGCTGGTTTCATAACATTTGGTATCAGAGATTTGGATTCTAGGGTTTCGCTGCTCCAAACAGGTCATCGTGGAATTTTCACTATAACTTTTTTTCTATGATGTTTCAAAAGCTAAAAGAAAAACCCATTTGAGAAGAAATCACGTTGAATCTTGGGTATGAATTTTAGATCTTTTTGTGCTATATTTGTGGAGATATGATCTGAGGAAGTTGGTATTTTTGCAGACTCCTGAATTACATTCCAAACAGGTGATCTGGGGAAAATCATCATAAGTTTCTCTCCGAGCATTGGATTGAAATTGCATAAGAAGGTACAAAAAGAGGATATATTGTAGTTTCTTGTATATCTTTTTCAGACCCAAAGGTCAAAACAGTGACTCGTGGCACATCGTACAAGTTCACTCTACTGAACTAGTCTATAATCAGGTCATCTTGGGAGATTGTGCATAACTCTTCCTTGGAGAATCCAATTTGGATCAGAATAGTGGCATTGAAAAAAGGACAAAGAGGGCTACTACGAATCGAAATTTTAGAACTAGATGATTCGAAATTGCAGAGATACATCAGATTCAATATCAAGCTTCTACAAAGTGAAAAAAGGTGTGTAGTTTTTTTTTTTAAATTTTTGCATAAGCTTGGTTTGAAAAATTAGTTTGAATCGGTAATTGATAACCCGAGGAAATAAAATGCAAACACCTAGTAATCAACCTGAAAGCTTTAGCATGACACATGAAGAAGAGGAAGAAATGCAACATGATATACCAAAATTACGAGACCAAGTGCAACAAGTGTCACTTGCACAAAAAGCAACAGAATGTAAGATGAATGGTTTAAGGAAAGATGTAGAAGTTAAGATGGATGGTTTAAAGAAAGGTGTAGAAGCTAAGATGGATTGTTTAAAGAAAGGTGTAGAAGCTAAGATGGATGGCATGGAAGCTAAGATGAATGGCATGGACGCTAAAATTGATGGCATGGATGATAAGATGGAAGAATTGAAGATAAATATTAATAAGTTGCTACAAGAAATGGTCACTAATGGTGAAAGGGTAGTGTTATCGGGAAATCTAGTGTCTATGCAGAGCTGCTGGTCCCACTAAGACTGGTAGCTATCTTAGAAACAAACAAACTAAAACTACTTTCATTTTCCTTTATGAGAAGTAGATAAGAGGGGAACAAAGGAGACCAACCTCTATCTTGCGCTTGGTTCCTTGCTTGATTCCTCTCCCTTTTGATAGATATTTGCCACTCGCTTCCTCGTCTACCCAGCTTCAAAGAGCACATGTGGAATCAAAGCAGCATAATACTATCCAAGAATAGAGATCTACTATCATAAACAATATAGGACCAGATATATATTGACCACACAAATGCATATATCATCAATCATACAAGAATGTGGAGGAAAACTTGAATCACTTTATTAATATCAAGAATAGAAAAGAGGATTACAACCAATTGTTCTGACCCAACATCATCCTCTCAGCAAGAAATCCCTTCTTCACCTCATGAAAAGTTTAGATCACCCAACACTATGATGTTACACCAAGAAACCAGCATCGCTTCCTTACAAGATACAAAATTCCAGCCTTTGGATCTCTGGGATGAGGGATCCATATATAGATGTTTGAAAGGGGGGTGATTCAGCTTCTGAGATTTGATTAGTTTCCTCTCTCTGATAGTTCTTGATTCCACTTGGAGATTTATGATCTCTTACTCATCCCTGGGCGAATGCAGAGAGGCAAGTGTCACAGGAGAAGTTTCTGGAAGATTCCATGATCCTCCACCTCGCAAATTGACTCTGCCATTTGTCCACTCTCGCCCATCGCACCCCATAAAAGGGCTTTTCAGTATGCATCTCACCTCCCGTGTGCATTTAGGTGGGATGCAGTGCACTTTGACCATGGAGCAGGTGAGATGGTCCAGTTTTGACCAGTTCTGAGTAGTTTTTCATGGAGAACTTCTGGGAGATGATGTAATCAGTTGACCTTGTTCTTTTAGGGGTTGGAATAAAACTTCTAGGTACTTAGTAGCTCTTGGTTTAGGGACATTTATGATTGGGGTTGCAGTGCCCAAAAATTTCTATAGCAGTTGCCCCCTAAAGCATGAGGTCGTTAATCTTTTGATGTCGGGTGAAATGCTTTATCATGAGGATCCGAAGTTTTTTCGAGCTGGAAGGCGACCTGTAATAAGATAAAATACAATAAATTATCTTCATAATATTTTCATGATCTAGCTGAGGCGGGCATTCCCATGCTCAGCTTTATAAATTAATTTTCATGTACATAAGATAGACAATCATCTGTGTGCAGACTGATGATTCTGGTAGAGCCATCATCCCTTAGATTGGATGATTATCTGTGCAGCAATGATGTACATTTGATGTCTTTATTTTCCTGAATATATATCGCAGCCCGGATGGATGAAACTAGATCTGGGGTCTTCAATCTCATTTGATCTTCACTCAAAGTACAAGTCGATCCATGTGAGAGATGTTCTAGAGTCGAACATGGAAATACATCACTTGATTACCAGCCAGTGATGTAAGCTGTTAACAGGCGAGAGGAATCACCGATAATGATGATGACCCTCAAGGTACTACAGTACAATTCACGTGGTGTGGATAAGGGACTTGGCGTCGAACACCACGCAAAATCGTTTGGTCAAATGCCATTGATGTAAACCTGTCACCGGAAGTGAGAAACTTGCCATTGAGGCATGCAAGCTTCAAAGTACTGAAAGGGTTGTTCCTAGATCGACTTCCTGGATAATGAGCTGATGTTGACAAGAAGTGATCCGTCATAGGAGGCCCTTAGTGAATCCCACATCTATGACACGGAACAGAGCAAATGATTTTAATGGAGGTGAAAACGATCTGATGATATAAGGTTCAGGGTGGCGGTCATGAAAGAATGGAGCGTAAACGTATTGTAGTGGATGAGACACAGGTGAATTCTCTGAGCGAATTCTCTTGAACATATCGGCGACACTGACATGATGGATTGGTAGCGTTAACCCCAAATGTGGATGGTGTGATGGACCAATGGTGATATGACTAGTGAACGGAACAACCCAAGCCGACTCGGATGCGGAGTGAAAGTGTCATGTTCAAGAGCGACATCTACCAATAAAGTTTCTTCAAGTTTTCTTCCCAATTTTCCCCAGTCATTGCTGACCAGTACCTCTTTATTTTTGTCAAGCTTGAGGAGTATAACATATGCTTGTTCTATAATTTGCCCTTCGGGCAAACCCATCGCTATGTTTTAACGAGCCTAGCGATAGTGAAACTCGTTCTTGTCTGTATGGACAAGTTTGTCACTATTCGTTTTTAACGAGTTTAACGACAAAGATAACTCAATCCTTTTCAATTTTAGAGAGTCTGAAAGGGACGTAAAGAAAACTCCAACAATCCTTTTTCGTCATATAATCCCTTAAGTCCGAAAAAGTATAAAATAATACAAAAGGGATGAATTTTCGGTAATTTTAACGAGTCGAACAAAACAAGTGCTCAATCTTTTTGTGTAATAATCCCTCAGGTCCAAAAAGATTAAAATCTAAAGGAGGGATAGCACTTCCGGTCACTTTAACGAGCTAGAGAGGCCAATTACTCGGCAATCTTTTCATATTTTACGAGTCAGATGAAAAGAGCTTAAAGGAGACTCGCTTTTCGAGGAACGAGTGATAAATTCGGGTAGCAGCTAATTCTAGGTAAGGTTTGGAATTTTCCAATCACAGCAGTGTCACAAGGATGGCTAACAGGATCACTCTTCGCAACTGTTCCTCGAAAAGGGTAAACAATCAAATGAAGGTGAATGATTGGCCAATACAAAGTGGAGGTGATGATGAGAACACGACCAAGGCTTCAAAGGTTGATAACAATGCATTCACGATGGTTATTTACTGGAAATTGGTTCATTTTTTAATGAATGAGCTTAAACTCTGGGGGAAACATTTGCTCACTGCTTATGTTTAATTTTTAACGAGCTTGAACTCCACATAAAAACTGCTCCATATAATGGTCATTGATTACCTTGATTTTACCATTGACAACTTTGTTCTTTCAAAGGTTGTACTGCCTATTCAATTGCTTCATCAAACTAGTTAGAAATGAATAATATATGCTTGAAAAATGAGTCAAAACACTAATATTTTACTTGAATTACGTGAAAAGTAATTTAAAAGTGGTTTTTACCTCTCATTTACCATTTCATTTGAACTTTGGTGTGTTGGAGCTTTGGAGGTGCTTTCCCCCTTGATTTTCACCAACTGATTCCGAGAGATTCAGTGGATGATTCTTGGCGCCGTCAAGACCAGGTAAGAGCTAAACCTGAGCTCTTCAGTTTCATTCTTTCCTTTTTGAATTCTGAGCATGTTTCCTGGTTTTTCTGAGCCCCTGGGGTTTGAAGAATTTGCCCTGGCTCCATCGCACCTTTCCTATATCAAAAGGTGTGATGCATGTTGGCTTGGCCATTGGCCAGTCAGCATGCATCCCACCCAGTACACTGCTGGGGGTGCGATGGGCACAAGGAGGGAAACTTGTGCATAGTTTTTCATGGAAATTTTTGCCTGTTTTTCACCAAATCAGGATCCTGACTCTTCTCTTGTTTGTTTTCAGAGATTCATTGGAGCAAAATGCCTATTACATGGCGAGAACGTGAGCATGAAGAAGAGGACATGCTTGCTTTACATGATCTGGTTACGGTAAATGCACTGCGGAACTGTGGCATGTTCAAGTTTTTCCGCGTCTCTAACATGAGGCAACAAATCAACTTGCTCCAATATTTTCTCGATGCATGGGATCCTACCAACCAGGTGTTCCAGATTAGGGGCAAATTCATCCCTTTGACTATCGTGGACATCTATTTTTTGACCGGATTGTCGAGGCGTGGTGCCCCTATCTCATTATCAGGTTCGGCCCGTGGGGGTGAATCCGTGAGAGATTACATTCGCCGGTATTACAGAGAGGGATCTCAGCTGAGTAAGGATGGCAAGATCAATATCTGAGATGTCAGTGACAGGTCTTTGAGGACCATTCTGTTCACTTTTGCTAGATTGGCTGGTAGTTCGGCTCTTCATGTGGCCAACAGGTCTTATATGCAGTATGCCTTGGAATGCCTTGAACCAAAGGTGTTCAACTCGTGTGATGCAGTACTCTCTGTGATGAAAGAACAATTGACCAAGGTAAAAAATGGAAGATTGAAGAACTTTGGATATGGTTCTATTTTGACCACTTTTGCCTTGGAAAAGATCCCGCTGATGCAGCCGCAATATGTTTCACTTGGTTTACCTCCACCGACTGAGCAACGGATACAGAGATGGGTCGACCTTATGGCCAGACATGCTAGTTAGTCCCAGGTTTCCTTTTCTGATACCTTCTTCGAGTGGTTCAATCGTCAGGAGATGGTTTTTTCTGAGTATCCATATGCTGGTATGGATTTCCGGGGTGACCCGGATTTGGTGCTGCTGGCTGGCGAGCAGTGGGGTGTTATCGGTAAATTCTTTGACCATATCTCTGTTTATCGTTTCTCTTTATAATGTTCTTATGCTTTCTTCTATCAGGACTACTCAAAACTCATGTGCTCATGCAGGTGTTGGACCAGTTCGGCCAGTAGTACGTCTGAGAGTGTCAGCTGCCGCTCTAGCAGGAGAGGCTGTGGGAAGGGTTATCCTTCGTGACCTTGATGTGGCCGAGACTCTTTCAGCATTGCAGGATCAGGTCGAGGGCCTCACTCTTGGTATTCTGGACGTGAGGAATGATGAGCTGCCTCTGAGGTTGCAGCGACATACTACCGGCGTGCCAAGTCGATGGACTAGGCTTTTACGCATGATTGCACGCGCGGTGACTTGTTATCACTAGCATCATTAGACTAGGGTGACCCCTAGCGTTTTGAGTTTTGGGTCATCTGACCAATTTTGTCTTGGTTACAGAACATTATGTGTAAACCATAAATAGTTATATATATATATTTTTGATTTTCGGAGTTTTATTTTGGTTAAGTTACATGATCCTGATGCAAATATTGATGAAATGCTTCTTTTTATAAATTTTGCAAATGCCTATCTAACACATAATTTTCCAATGAGTTTGTTAATGTGTTTAAGTTTCTAGAAATATGTTGATATTGAATAAAATCAAATTGCCTTTCCAAAATCTTGACCCTTAGGAACATGCGATAGATCGCTGGATTTCGGATAGAGTAGATACCAGTGAGTTGTAGTATGACGAGTTGTGAATCTAGCCTGATGACAAGTCAGCGTATGCCATGTGTGATGACATCAGAGAGAAGTTCTATCAACGTGCTATATTCAGCGATGTTATTTGCTGACCGACCAATGCATACCCCTCTGAAACTTATTAACTCACCGCTTGGATCAAAAATGGCCCAGGCCGCAGAAGATAGGTTCCGCGAACTATGACTCGCTCCGTCGGCATATCCAACAAATGATTCCAATAGGTTATACATCTGCAACAAATGTAAAAAGTGGATTAGTTGACCAAAATAATTATTCCCGGTGAAAACAAAAATGTAACAAAAGCATAGGGGTTACTACACTGAATCATGCATAGTAACGCTTAAGGTACAACCCGTTACGGGGTTGCGCCAGTGGAATCCCATCATAATCCACTAACTCGTAGGCCCCTTTTGCTAATACATGTTTAACAATATAGGGGCCCATCCACAAAGACTTGAATTTACCTGCTCCCAATTTATCGGATTCTTGGTCGTAAAGTAAGACCAAGTCACCTTCTGAGAAGACACGGGGTTTGACATTCTTGTCAAACTGCGCCTTGACTCGTTTCTTATGGGCTTTGTTAGCCAAAGCGGCATCACGACGGGTTTCATCCAATTGGATTAGTTCCAAGCAACGAGCCTCTTCTTCTGAAGTTCTGGGGAGAAGGTCGACTGCGAGTTTAAGGGACGAGATCTCACACTGAACTGGCAAGATTGCTTCTAGGCCATACACTAGTTGAAAGGGTGTAAACCCAGTTGCATTCCTTACCGATGTTCGGTATGCCCACAACGCTGAGTACAGGATCAGATGCCAACTCCTTTTGTGGAATCCAATCATCCTTTGCAACATCTGCTTCAGGACTTTGTTGATTGCTTCAACTTGTCCATTGGCCTACGGGTAATATGGAGTAGAGCTGTCATGGGACAACCCCAATTTGGTAGCCAATTCAACCATCATGTGATTGCGAAAATGCGATCCATGATCTGTGACTATGGCTTGTGGAACGCCGAATCTAGCGACTACATGATTGAAAAAGAAAAGGGCAACTGTTTCGCTAGTGTTGTTTAATGTAGGCATCGCCTCGGCCCATTTGGTAAAATAGTCTACCGCGACTATGATATACCCATGCCCCTCGGTCGAGGTGGGGTTACATGTCATGAAATCTATGCCCCATTTGGCGAATGGCCCAATAGCAACTATTGGTTGCAGGGGTGCGGGTGGTCTTCTGGTTTTGCTATTGAAAATTTGACATGCATGGCAACTTCTGACTGCGGTTATGCAATCTTTGAACATTGATGGCCAGAAGCATCCTGCTCATAAAAAATTTTGTGTCGTAGCGTAACCAGATTGATGCCCCCCACACGCGCCTGAATGGCAATCATTCAGGACATTTTCAGCCTCCTCATGGGTGAGGCACCTCCTCAGAACTGTATCGACACCACGACGGTAAAGCGTATCACCGACGATCATGTAGTCTTTTGATTGGTATCGAATACGTTTTTGTTCTGAGCAAGAGGTATCAGACCTATATTTTTGGGTTTGGAGATAGATGATTATATCTCCATACCACGGGTTGCTTGAAGATATCAGAAACAAAGATTCATCCATGATGGTTTCTTCAGATGTTTCATCGTTGGACAACAATGGGAGATCACATAGTAATTCCGTGAAAACCAGGGATTTCTTCGATTTGGATTTTACAAATTCCAGATCAAACTCTTGAAGAATTGCTATCCATTCTGAATGTTTTCCCCCAGCAACTGTCGCGACAATATATGAGTCATGGGGTTGCAATCTGACAAAATGGTAGTTTTTCAAAAGAGGACATAGTGTCGAAATCTCTGTATCGCTTGAATAGCTGCGAGAGCCAGCTTTTCAACATAGGAATACTTGCTTTCTGTATCATTTAAGTTTCTACTCAAAGAATATATGGGATGTTCAATTCCATTGTCTTCTTGAACTAGAACCATTGCGATGGTTGTATCCGCTGCAGCCAGATACAGGTTAAAGTCTTTTTGATAATCATGAGTGTACATTAATGATGCTTTCATTAGGGATTCCTTTAAAGCATCAAAGGAAGCTTGTGCGACCTGATCCTAAATGAAGGGTACTTCTTTTTTCAATAGACGTGTATAACCTTAGCAAGTTCGGCGTATTTTGGAATGAACCTCCTCAGAAAGTTCACTTTCCCTTGGAGTTTCTGAATCTGAAGCAAATTTGAAGGTGGAGGCAAATTTATGATTGCGTGAACCTTACATGGGTCGAGACAAATCCCGTCCTTTGAGACTACAAAGCCAAGCAAACGACCAGAATTGACACAGAACACACATTTGTGCGGATTGAGTCGTATCTTGTAGTGTCGGCAACGTAGAAATATCACTCTTAAATGTTGTGGATGATCGGTCCGCTTTCGCAAATGAGCCGGAAGATCGTCGAGATATGGTTGAACGATGTTTTTGATGTCATGGAAGGCATAATTCATTGCCCTCTGAAATGTTTCCCCTACGTTCTTTAAACCAAAGGGTAACTTGCGATATGCAAATGTGCCCCATGGACAAATAAATGCAGTCTTTGATTGGTCCTGTGGGCGGATATCTATTTGATTATACCCGGAGAATCCATCCATAAATGAAAAGATTTCACATCCGGCGCATTCATCAATTATCTGGTCAATAAAGGGTGTAGGGTAGTTGTCTTTTGGACAAGATTGATTTACATCCCTATAATCGACGCACACTCTAATCATTCCTTGTTTTTTCATTACAGGAAAAATGTTCGATACCTAATCGGTTAGAGGAACCGGGTAAATAAAACCAGCATGGAGAAGTTTTTCAACTTCTTCCTTTATGGCAGCGGCTTTCTTGGGGTGCACCTGCCATAGCCGTTGTCGTACTGGTTTGACATCTGGATACATCTTTATTTCATGTTCAACTATACTTGAGTCAATGCCTAGCATTTCATCATATGACCAAGCAAATACATCTCTGAATTCGCAAAAAAGAACTTTGTATCTTTCCAGTTCTGAAGGAGAACAACATTTTCCAACATAAATATTCTCTACAACATCTGTTTTGGTCGAGATATTTATGGCGATAGTCTCTTCAATATTGGACAAGTTTCGCTTGAAATCCATCGTGTTTACAGTATTTGATAGGAAATCAAAAACTGAAGGATGATGAAGGTCATCAGGAGTATCTTCTTGACAATCCGGAAGATGGGAACGATGGTGGTAATCTTCCCATGGCGCCCCATCAATTATCATTGACTGAACAATTCCTTCGTCTGTGTAATGCACTTGCGACCAAGGATCTGAAGGTGTGCCATATTCGTTAGACCTATCTATCCAAACGCTTGATGAGCTTTGATTTCGGTTTGCTTCCCATGCCAAAAACATTGATTGCTACAATATTTCTATTGGGCTTGGAGGCAACACCTGTAGATGATCCATGCTAATATCGTTTTTTGAGATCTTTTGAATAGAAGATATCATATTGCAGGTTCCTACCGTCGCCACTTCCGCCAGATTGATTGGAGGTGGGAGGGCAAAAGTCCCCATTAATATAGGGTCTTTTAGTAGGCCTACTCCAATATTTTGAAGCGAATGGGGGCTTCCATGGATCATTGGAATGCTTCCCATAACTTGGGAACTATTGAGGAGAAATGTTTGTTGGTCGATGATTGTAATTCGCCCTTGAAAGGGAAATGCAATCTTCCTGAAGTAGGTCGACACAACCACTGCCATAGCATATATCCAGGGCCTTCCTAGTAGGATGTTGTAATCGAGGTTTCCGTCGATTAATTCAACATCTATTTCTACTATTTCCCCCCCCCCCATTTCAACTTGCAAGTTACTTAAAATCCCATATGGGGTATATGTTCGTCCATCAAATGCTTTTAATGTCATCGAAGATCGCGACAAGGTTGGAGATCTTAAAGTTTTCCAGCAACTCATCGACATAATACATGTAGATGCCCCCTCATTAATAATTGTTCGATGAACAGTTTTGTTGAGGGCTTTCACTTGAATGAGGAAAGCTAGTTGAGTTGGTAACTGAGGGTCGTATCCTTTGTGATTAAAGGACACAAGATTAGAATCCTTTAGGTCAATCCCACCTATTGCTGATAATAAAGCCTGCTTTTGGGAGGGGCAATTTTCCAGTACCTCAAGTGTCTACATAGCGGATGGCGATTGGGCCAGATCTTCCACTATATTATAATGTTGTGCTACTCTAGAACAAGGATTAAATGTCGACTTGTGTACTACTCCCTTTGACAGTTTTATTGTTAGCTCTGGAATGATGGGCGGCGCAACTTCTGTCGAAGTCATTGTCGAACTACTAGGTTGATCTTTATCCTTTTTGTTTGATAGCTATGGATTCCCGTAATCTTTATTCCTTGTCGTTATCAAAGCATCATTTTGCTGTTTTGAAACCAACAACATCAGCACTTGGGATGGGGAAGCATTGTCACTAGCAACCAGATTTGTTCCTGGATTTGGAAACGGATCAGTCAATACCTCCGAGGTTTTTGAATTCTTGAAGAATTTTCTAAGCTCAGCTTTATATGGACACTCTCTTGTCCAATGATCCTCATCACATATAAGACATGGATGATTTGGTTTCTTATCTCCATAAGGGTTTTCAGAAGATTTTTCAGGTGATGATTCCTCCTGTTTTTTCTTCTTCCCTTTGTTTTTCTTCTTGCCTCCTGTTTTCTTGGTTTCTTTGCCTTTGTCAGTTGAGATGACATTTACTTTCGAGGTGAGAAGTTCTTCTTTTGCATTTTGACTAGAAATCTTACGGGCCTTTATAGATGTAGTCTTTTTTGATTTCGTTTATGTCGTACCAATCACGCCACTGCTGGCATGAGAGTCATTGTTTGATTTAGGAGGAGGAGGAGGAACGGAAAATTCCAGTTTGGGAGCATCAGGGATTTTATCATAGAGGGTGCCAGACTGAGTATAAATCAAGTCTAAATATTGTGCATGAGCAATAACTTGCTCTTCAGTGACGCCTCCTCCCTTTGCCACATCTTCTGTAATGGAAGGTAATAATGACTTAATAAACCATTCAGCTAAAAGCTAATCAGGAACATATGTTTTCACCATTCTACGACGACGTCGCCACTCATGAATATGATCGGATATGTGAGTGGCCGTTGTTTATTTGAAATTGGTAAGAAGTTCTGTTCCCGTTTCGTACCTTATGGGTAACTGAAAATGGGTTAAAAAGGTTGTGGCTAGGGTACTGAAGTTATCAAAAGAAGCTCTAGGTAATTCGATATACCATTTTGCTGCCGGACCAGTTAACATTCTCTAAAAAAGGCAAAGCCTAATCAAATCATTGTTTAGGGTGTTTGATGAACATCACAGATGAAATGTCATCACATGATTCAACGGGTCTTCACCCGGATTTCCATTAAATTTAGGAATATCTGACGGAAGTTTATGCGGAATCGCTGGCCACCAAGGGGCATAAGCAATTGGATCATTCGTTAGCCGATTTAGATCTGGTAACTCTAAAGTCGCCATGAAGGGTAACTGTTGATTTAGGTTTGGAGAAGCATACCTAGGATAAGATGGAATCACCTGGGCAGTTGGTCTTTTCATACCAGCATAATGCATTTGATGCTGGTAACTTTGGTAAGGTTGATGGGCATAACCATTGTAGAATGGTTGATTTTGACCATTTTGAATATATGACTGCCCATTATTTGCAAAGATTTGTTGCTCAGATCCTTGGTAAACTTGTTGGAATTGTGGTTGTTGATATTGCACCAGCCATGGTTTTGAAACCATGTGCTGTTGTCCAATACTGGATGTTTGACCAAGATGAGGGGTAATTGTACCTGTTTGGGCCTGTGTCATTCCACTAGTTGGCGATTGTGGTTGAGTCGCAGGGATAAGAGGTTGTTGCATTACAATCTGAGAAACCTGAAGTTGGCATACAACAGGCAACGCTTGTACTTGCGACACCGTCACAATAGCCGGCGTAGTTGGTATATTTGACATAGGTAAACATTGTTGCATTGAGTATACAACTCTTGGTTGTTGAGGCAGTACTGGCACCCAACCGCTAGATGTAATTCCAGCATAACCTAAATTTTGTTGTGAACTCTCGTATGGTTTTCCTCCTGAAGGAGACAATGAGAGGGTATATTGCCCCCCATATGGCGGTAATCCGGTACTCAAAGGAATGACTTGTCCTTGAGGACCAGACTGCCCAAATTGACACCGTGAAGGATCAATTTGCTGAGACTCAACATAAGAGTTCCCAGATATTATTCTGGATGAACAAACGGGAATGGACCATACTGTCAAAATAGCCCTTGAGTGGGCCCCATCTAGCGATTGAGAGCTAGTTGGGACAGATGGTATGCCCGCAAACATTGTTGGAGTGACAGCAGGAAGTTCTACTTTCGCTGTGTCAGACGACACAGTCCTAGATGTCGACGGTTGTTTAGACATGTCTAGTCTATCCAAAAGATTTCCTAGCGATTCTACAGGAGCTTCCGATAACGGTAGACTAATTTCTGATGAAGAAGGATATAGGGTGATCCCGAATCCAAATTGCGATGGAGTACTAGATGGAGGATCCTAGTTGTTCCTGTACTGCCTGGTGAATCTCTTGGATTTTTTCATTGAACTTGGTTGCCTTGTCCACATCACTGTGTCCATCAACTGCTATGTCTTTACCAAAGACAAAATCCAAGGGAGTCCTTGGTGTGAAACCAAAACAGGTCTCAAAAGGATATCTCTGTGTAGAAGAATGTTTAGCTCGATTGTAAGCATGTTGCACATAACATAAATGTTCATCCCAAAGTTTTGGATGCTTACTGCAATAGACTCTGAGCAACCAGATCACTATCCTGTTGACCACTTCTATTTGGCCATCTGTCTGTGGATGAAAGGTTATGCTCTTCTTTAGTTTGGTGTCCATCAGTTCCCATAGACTCGACCAAAACTTCCCAACAAATCGGGTGTCTCAATCAAATATAATGGAAGTGGTAATTCGAAATGAACCCATACATGCTGAAAGAACAACTTTGTAGTTTGTTCATCTGTAATCTGTTTGTTACAAGGTATCAAAATACACATTTTGCTGAACCTATCCACAACAACATACAAAATAGTCATGACCTTTCCTAGATTTAGGCAATCCTTCAACAAAGTCCATGGAAACACTTTCCCAAGGATGCGAAGGAACTGGTAGTGAAGTGTACAAGACTAGTTTTCTATTGTTGGGCTTGCTTTTAGCACACATGGTACATCCTCTTACATATCTAGAAATTGTCTCACTCATTTTTGGCCAATAACAAAATCTTTGCAGTTGTGCAACTGTTGTACTTACACCAAAGTGACCTGATATTAGAGAAGTGTGTGCTTCTCGAATTATCTTTACTCTTTCAGTTTGTGGAATGCATAGCTTCCCAAAATGATACAAGAGTTGGTCCTTAACATGATAATCCAATTATTCTACTCGTTTTCCTTGACTTAAAGTTGCATATACATCTTTGAAATCTATATCTTGAACATACTGTTCAATGTAGCTCTCATGCAATACTGAATTATGCTTAAGTATAGTAGATGCATTTATAATTGGTCTAGATAACATATCTGCAACTTTATTGTGTATGCCCTTTTTATATCTGATGACTAAATGAAACTGTTGTAGAAAACCCATCCATCTATAATGTCTTGATTTCTACAACTTAGTTTGGGAGTGTAGATATTGAAGTGGTTGATGATCAGTATGTATAACTGTCTCTTTGTCCATTAAATAATGTTTCCACTTTTTCACACTTTGTACTAATGCATACAATTCTTTATCATATATGGGATAGTTAACTACTGTAAAATTAAATGTCTCAGAATGATAACATATGGGTTTACAGTGTTGTATCAACACTGCTCCCATGGCATAGTCACTTGCATCCATTTGAATCTCAAATGATCTTTGAAGATCGGGCAGTGCTAGTACTAGTGTTGTACCAATCTTTTCTTTCAAGGTGTCGAAGGCTTTCTGCTGTTTTCCTCCCCACTGAAACACTTTGTTCAATTCTATTAAAGCATGTAAGGGGGCTGCAATTAAGGAAAAGTTAGAAATGAACTTTCTCTAATATTGTGTTGCTCCTAAGAAGCTTCTAACTTTTGTAGCAGATTTGGGTTTAGGCCAGTTTACAATAACTGCAACCTTAGAGGGATCTATATTCAAATCACCACCCCCTACTATATGTCCCAAATAATTCAAAGATGTTTTGCCAAATTCACATTTTGAGAGTTTAACATAAAGATTTTCTCTTTTCAAAACATCTAGGGTCTGCTTAACATGCTTTAAATGTTCTTCCCATGTTTTGCTGAATATAAGAATGTCATCCAAATATACAATAACAAAATCATCAAGAAAAGGTCTGAGTACATCATTCATTACTCTCATGAAAGTAGCAGGAGCATTAGTTAAGCCAAAAGGCATAACCAGCCACTCATACAATCCCTGGTTTGTTTTGAAAGCAATCTTCCATGCATCTTGCTCTGCAAGTCTGCCCTGATGATATCCACTATGCAAATCTAACTTGGAAAAATAAACCGCTTCTTTCAATTGATCTAATAGATCATATATACGAGGAAGGGGATAACGATTTTTTATCGTTATCTTATTCAGTGCTCGGTAATCAATGAACATTCTCCATGAGCCATCTTTCTTTCTCACCAAGACAATTGGAGACCCACATGGTGATGTGCTAGGTCTAATGAACCCCTTCTCGAGCAACTCCTGCACCTGCTTCTTGATTTCTGCATTCTCTAAAGCGGACAACCTGTACATTCCAATGTTAGGCAATGGAGCATCTTGCTGTAAATTAATATCATGCACTATTTCCTTTTTCGGTGGCAAACCTTTAGGTTCTTGAAACAAGATATCATATTTTGAAACAACTTTTTCTAAATCAGCTTGCTATTTAGCATCACAGCCCTCAAATACATTGGTTTTATCAGGTTTCTTTTCCTTTACAACCATCAGTAAAAATTGTTTGCATGAATTTACAATTCATTCATCTTCCCTGAGTTTATGAGAGTATAATTATTCTTGAGCTTATGAGCCCTACAATATACTCAATTCCATCTTTAACGAGTAGATACTTGTTCTTAGCTCTATAGAAAATAGCTTTTCTATCATAAAAGTAAGGACTTCCTAAAACAATTCCACATATATCCAAAGGAACTATCTAACTCAACCTCATCTACAAATGCTGACCCGAAAGAAAACTTAAGTTTACATTGTCTAGTCACTTGTAGTTGTGCTTTATCACATAACCAACCTAATGGGTATGGCTTCTTGTGAGGTGTAGTCAGTAATCCCAACTTCTTTATAATTGCTTCAGAGATTAAATTTACTTGTGAGCCACTATCAAACAAAGTATCAATCTTTTGATGCTTGGAAATAACTCGAATATGGAAAAGCTCATGTCTTTTTCTCTCATTTTCTTCATTATCACTAGATTGTGCAAAATTACTAGTAGATGCTTCAAAATTTTTACCTTTTATACCTGTGGCTGTGATTGTTGCTTCATCTCCTGAGTCTGACCCTAAATCCTTTTGAATAGCTGCAGCAGTCTTCTTCTTCTTGCCCTCAAACTTCTTAGGTCTCAGCTCCGAATGCAGAATCCAGCAGTGCTCATCATCATGCCCATCCTTCTTACAGTGAGTGCATGAAGACTTGCTTTTCTGTACAGTGTTTGTCTTCCTCTCTTTCCATTTCTATTTTCTTTTCTCCTTATTTTTGCTTGCAGTGGGTTGGGATGATCCCCCAACTTCTGGGTTCCCATTCTTACCTCTAGCTTCTAGATGTGTAGCCTGAATGGACACCTCATCTATACTAGTGGGATTAAACATGAGGATGGTGTGCCTCATGTAGCTGTGTAGACCACCTATGTACTTCAACAGAGTCTCAAGTGAGTCTAATGAAATTCCTATAATCAAAGCTCTTTTCCTAAATTATTGGGTGTAACCTTGTACACTTTGCTCTTTCAATTGGCGAAGAGTTTGCCAGCTCATCATGGCTTGCCACATGTAAGCTAGTGGGTAGAACTGCTTTTTGATTGCAGAAAAAAATTCACTCCAGACAGAAAAAATCTTACCATGTTTCTTCATGTCAGCTTGCATCCTACCTTCCCACCATACCAAGGTAGTGCCTCCAAAGCGTAGGTTGGTCAGCTGAATCTTACTTTTGTCTGAGTCAATACTTTGCACTCTGCAATAAACATCAATCTGTCTGATCCAATTATCTAGCTTCTTTGCATTCAACTCTCCATCATATATTGGTAAATCAAATTTAACATCTAATTTAATCAAAGATGTCTTCTTTTTACTTTCCGGGCTATTAGGAGGTGTGAGAATTTTTTCTTCTTTCCCTTTGCCTTTAGAGTTGTCATGGAGGAGAGATTCTTCTACTCCTTTGTCTTGTTTGGAGCTTGATGAATCTTCATCTTTATGTTTCCTAAAGTCCCTATACATTTCCTCCACCATTGACTTCAGTGTCATAAAACTATCCATGAACTGGGAATCTGATTCCAAGGGATTTTCTTTTGACATTTTCTTCTTGGAATAGACTCTTCCAATTTCCGGGTTAGTTTCAACCAACTCTCCTTCTCCTAATTTAAGCTTTGATATAGTTAGCATTCAACAACAAAATTCAGCACAAGTTTTTCTAACCTTAATAACCTAGGAGATTTGATACCACTTGATCTGAAATCACCTATAAATGATCTCAGAGAATTAATGAAGGTATTACAGACTCATGTGCTGGGGTGTGCCTATCTTATTTTATACAACGGATCGATAAGATTGCGAAATACATAGACACTGAAACAGTCAGAGAAACACATTAAGAAAACACATAAACACAACAAGCTTAATAAGGAGTTCACCTAATCCTCCTAGGCTACGTCTCCTGTTCCAGCCTTTAGTGCTGGCCTTTCTATTGTGTCTTAAAAGCAAAGTTTTTACAATACTGAGCTCAATTTGAGTCTCACTTAACAGATGATGATCAGTAGGATTGGACTTGGATCCCCCAAGTCTCTAGAGTACACAGACTCCCCTTACTAAATCTCGACCTCAACTGGTCTCAGTGGTATGAGTCCAATCTGGTACTCAATACTTGATAGGTATACACAGAAGAGTTGCTTGAACCTCTCAAGCCTTCTCTGGAGTTCACAGACTCTCGAACTTTCTTTGTCTCTATCTACTCGATGCTGCCTTTGCTCTACAGGTCAGCTCGGCTTCTCTATTCTCTGCAATTTGCTTCTCTCTCTTTCTACCTGCTTTTCTTACTCTCCGTGTGTTCGTGGCTTAAAGCCAATTTGCTACCTGACTATTCATTTCCACTTCCCAGCTCCTTGTATCTCCTGCCTCTGTCCACTTGAATTCCCCTGCTCTATGTCATATCATTTTGTAATGCTTTGCAGAGAGGTGGCCACCTATTTCCTCACGAACTGAGTGTCAGTTCTCTTTGAACAGTCGTTATTTTCGTTGCTCCAAGATTGCCCATGAAACTGATTCCTCTACCAACTCATCGGTCATACGGGACCTCAAATCTCATGTGACTCAGCCTATTTCCCTATCGAATCTGGTCATCCATTGGATCATTTCTCCTTCGTTGATCTGGAGCTTCCAGATCCTATGGTCTCCATCCATATCAAGCGGGTAAGTAGCATGACCTTTACCCATCCAATGTGAGTGGTTTTCTCTCTCATCCACCGAACACGTGTCACCCAGTGTATGGCATCGGGCGGGACTTAGTTGAACCCGCTTACCGCTTGAAGCCCTTCCGATATCCTACCAGTTTTAGCACGAGACCTGCCTTTTGACAGAATTGGTGATTTCCATATGCTTTGTGCTTCCCTAGTGACCGAGCACTTGGGGGCTTTCCTTCACTGAGGGGGACGCCCTAATTGCGGATCAGAAACTACCTCTATTTGTAGATTTGACCTACCGTTTGTCAATTTGTGCTAGCACACGGTTACCATGGGCCAACGGTCTTCACGCTTTGTCCGAGGGTCCTCGTTGCTCCGTGGTGACCACAAATTGCCATTGTTTAGAGGTTATTTCTGATAATCTTGACATCCATAAGACTTTGAAAATTTGGAATGAGTTTTTATAGAGTTCAGGTAACTTTAAGAGAGTTTAAGGATCCAATTCGGATCAAGAAGAGAGACAATGTCCAAAGAGAGGTAGACAAATCTAGTTCTTTCAATCTAGAAACTGAAATTTCAAAGTTAAAAGTGTCAATCCCTCTTACTGAACTAGTAAAAAATAGCCATTACAAGTCTGATATAGTTAAAATGCTCAAAGTTGATCCTATGTCTGACATGGTTTATATTGAAGATGACCAACCTGAATTGATTTTTGGTCCATCCATAGATGGTCAGTCAGGAGATAGTGATGTTCCTCCATTTTATCTCAGTTTAATAATCCACCAATTCATTCTTCACAACTCCATGCTTGACTCCGAAGCCTCTCATAATTTAATTCCAAAAGCCATCATGGAAAGGTTGGGTCTAGATATAACTCGTGAGTACCATGACTTGTATTCTTTTGATTCCATTAAGGTCCGTTGTCTTGGTCTAATCAAATATTTGGTAGTATCCCTGGATCAAATCCTTGCAAAGAATGTTTTAATGGATGTGGTGGTAGCTGATATACCACCACGGTTTGGCATGTTATTGTCGAGATCCTAGGGAGCAAAAATAAGAGGCACATTCAGTTAGACTTCTCCTATGCTACCATCCTAATTTTCGGGAAATTGAGAAAGTTGTACTGAGAAACCAAATTGAAGTTCATGATAACTAGCAAGGAGTAGCCTAATAATCATCCTATAAATGATGTACATACAGATTTAGATTCTTTTATTTTATATAATGATAGTGGATTGAATGATGTAGATAGTCAGCTCGTAGAAATTAAAGATGTGCCCAATATTTTCAACACTATAAGGACAGTTTTAGATCAAGAAAAAGAAGAGCTGCCAAGTTCATCCATACATCCATAAAACAAGGAAGAAAAAGGTTCATAATAGCCATCAGAGAAGGTAATGGAACCTTTAGAATAATCTGGAGGGAAAGTTCAGAAAATTGACCCAAAACAGAAAAAATATCAACAGCTCTTGGAAGAGGAAAATGGCCTTTGGACCATGGACTTTGATGGTGCTCTTGGGAAAGACGGAGCAGGTATTGGCATTTGGATTCGAAGTCCACATCATCAGCAAGGTAAGCTCCCTCAGCATGTTAGATTATTCTCATACAAGTTAGCTTTTGATTGCACTAACAATGAGGTGGAGTATGAAGCATTGATCATAGGTTTAAAGATCTTGAAAAGGTTAGGTGCACGAAGAATTTCTGTGTATGGTGATTCAGAACTTGTGATCAAGCAAGTTAAAGGTGAATATCAAGCTCACCATCTGCGAATGAAACGATATAGAAATGAAGTTTTAGACTTTCAGTTCTTCCAAGGACTCAGAATCTTATGGCAGATTCATTAGATACCACTGCAAGAAATTTCAGAATTCCTATTTTTTCAAACAAGAAATTTGAGATTCATGTGAAGCATCAGCCCTCTATTCCTGACAACTTGCGATATTGGCAAGTATTCTGGGATGAAAAACAGGTAAATAACTTTCTTCAAAGTGAAGGAGAGTTTGAAAATTGTTCTATGGATGAAGTTTATAATGAAGATGATCAAGTCATCGAGGCAGCTCAAGTTGATATACTACAGCTGAAAGATAACAATATTCTAAAAGGTCTTGTACCTTTGGAAGACTTATTTGATCAAGATGATGTAGCAAGGAAGCCTACAATGGTACCTACTGAGAAAGGTGTTTAATATGTGAACATTGGAACAGAAGACAAACCAAAAATGATCAAGTTGTCAAAAACATTGTCTCCCAAGGTAAAAGAGAAATACATTCATCTATTGTCTAAATTTTATGACGTTTTCACTTGGGATTATGCATATTTAAAGGAGTATGACAAGAAAATAATTCAGCATACCATCCCAATAAAGCCTAATCAAAAACCCTTCAAACAATAGCTAAGAGGGATTAATCCAAGATTGCTGCCATCCCTAGACAAAGAAGTTAATAGACTTTACAAAGCAGGGATCATTGTTGCTATCAAATTTTCTGATTGGATAACGAATCTAGTCCTAACGAGAAATAAGACTGGGGAGATTAGGATTCGCGTAGACTTCAAAGAGTTGAACAAAGTATCTCTGAAATATAACTATCTGCTTCCCAATATGGACCATATCCTTCAAAGAGTTGTGGGCACTTCCCGGTTGTCACTCTTGGATGGCTACTCAGGTTACAATCAAGTTTTAGTGCATGAAGATGATTAGGACAAGACAACATTCACCACACCTTGGGGCACATTCAAATATGCAAAGATGTCACTTGGTCTAAAAAATGCAGGAGCCACTTTTTAGTGCGCCACGGACATAGCCTTTTCAGATGAAAAGGATGCTTTCTTGGTTGTATATGTAGATGATGTAACTATATTTTCACATTCAGATGATAAACATTTGCATCATTTAAGGGTCATTTTTTAGAATTGTAGAAAGTTCGAGATCTCTCTCAATCCAAAGAAAAGTTTTTTCTCTATGGAGGAAGGCAAACTTCTCAGCCACATCATCTCGCAGGACAGCATCCGGATTGATCCTTCATGAGTTGAATCCATTCAACAAATTGATTTCCCTCGCAACAAGAAAGAAATCCAAGCATTCAATGGTAAGATGAATTTCTTACATAGATTAATTCCTAATTTGGATGAACATCTTAGAGAAATGACCAATATGTTGAAAAAGGATAATGAGGTGAAACAATCCGAAGAAGCTCGCAAGTCCTTTCATGTAGTGAAGCTTGCCTTAACCATGGAAATACTACTATTGCAAAAAATGGATAAAACCACGCTACCAATAGCATTTTTCAGTTGCAACAACAGGGATGCAGCCCTTCAGTACAACATCATTGACAAACATGTCCTGGCTTTGGTAAAGGCAATCAAATATTTCAGAGTTTACACTTTACATCCGCATACTCTTGCTTATGTACCTAATGCAATGGTAAAAGAATTTCTTGTGCAGAATGACCCGGAAGGTAGAAGAGGTAGAGGGATACCAGCATTATTAGAATATGATATTGAGATCAAGCCTACAAAGCTGATCAAGGGTCAAGGCTTAGCCAAACTCATGGCTGAGTCAAACCTTCAAGCTCTAGACATAAACCTTGTAGCAGCATTATTCGACAATCAAGAAGAAGTGGATCTCATTCAGGTATCTGAAATTTTTCTATCATCCCGGTGATATTATGATATTATTTATGTGCTATAGCATCTAAATCCCCCTCCAAGCCTGTCTAAGGCTAAGAGTAGGTCATTGAAGTTGAAGGCTTCCAAATATTGTATCATGGACAATGCACTTTATCAGAAATATCTCGAAGGTGTGTTGTTGAACTATTTGATTGAAGATGAGTCCAAACAAATAATAAATGACTTCCACAAAGGAGATTGTGGGGCCCATTTGTATTTGAAGACCAAGGCCAACAAAGTACTAAGAGCGAGTTACTATTGGCCTACACTTTTTGCAGATATCTACAAATCAGTGATGAATTGTCATGAATGCCAAGTTTTCCAAGATAAAAGAAAGCTTCTTCCTTTGCCTCTACAGCCAATATCAGTTACTGCACCTTTTCAGTAGTGGGGCCTAGATTTCATAGGTGAGATCAATCCATCATCATCCGCACAACACAAGTGGATATTGATAGCTACGAACTACTTTACTAAATGGATCAAAGCGATCCCAACCAGGAAAGCAACAGATTCGGTTATCATTCAATTTTTAGAAACTAATATCTTGTCTCATTTTGGTTGTCCTAATAATATTATCACAGACAACGTGACATCATTCAAGTCCAAAAATATGGCTGAATTTTGTGACAAATAAAACATAAAGTTGGGGTATTCTGCAGCATACTATCTAAAAGGAAATGGTTTGGTGCAGTCCTCCAATAAATCCTTAATCAACATCATTAAGAAAATGTTAGAGGCCAAAAAAAAGAATTGGCACAAAAAGATGATCAATGCATTGTGGGCAGATTGGGTGAGTAGCAAGAAATCTCTTAGGCATTCTCCTTTTTAGATTGTGTATGGAGTAGATATTATTTTTCCTTCATCATTAGCAGTCTCGGTCATGAAATTGTTATAAGAAGCGGGAAGTGAAGAGAATGATATTTAGCATCGGATAAATCAAATGGTTCACTTAGAGCAGACACAGGATGAGGTATTTCAGAACACCTCTAAACTTCATAAAAGGATAAAGAGAATCTATGACCGAAAAAAAAAGGAAGATGATTTTAAAATTGGAGATGTGGTTTGTCGTTGGGGTGCCAGAAACGAAGACAAGGGTAAGCATGGTAAATTTGAAAACCTATGGAAAGGCCCTTATCAGATTTTAGCTTTCCGAGGACAAAATGCTTTCTTGTTGGATGAGATGAATGAAGAACCATTCTTAGGAGGACCAGTCAATGGTAGGCTCCTGAAGCATTATCTTTTCTGAGTTGTTCTGGTTTCATTGTACATACATTTTAAATTTTTTGCAAGTGTGAAGCAAAGATCATTGGAGTTCGAAGCCCAAATTGAAGGTCATGGAGTTTCACTGATTTTCTGCCATTTTTAATATTTAGTCCTTAGTCATGTAAGTCAATTTTAAGTCAGTTTTGAGTCAGCATTAAGACAGTTTGAGTTATTTGAGTTGTCAGAATTTACTCATGCATTCCATTTTGAGTTTTTGACTGTATTGGCCCATATGGTTAGGCACTTGGTCTACGATGTTCTTGGCACCTCCAAGGAGTTGCCATCCCCAAATAAGGCCGATGTTAGAGTCAGTATTTGCATACTACCCTCAATGATCAAAAATCCTCTTTTATATCATATTAGTGTCCCATGTTGAAACTTTTATTATTCCACCTAGGTCATCATGTAAAATATTTACTCACTGATGGTAGCCCAAGTTGAAACCTCATCCCCTCTCAAAAATTTATATTTTCTTGCCCACTTTCATGTGTCTTGTTGATTCATACATTGACTATAAAAGATCATTTCATCATGTTTTGTGTCAGACAAGTCCACCTGAATTCCAGTCATTCAAGGTCCCATTAGGTCTCTAGGTTTTATTTTCCAAGGTCCAATAAAACACCATTTCACTGCATAAGGCGATCAAAGTATGAGAGTGAAGCAAATAATACCCCATTTTCAGTTAAATAAGGGTTTATAAGCATCTAACCATGGTTGCTAAAGTTCCAAATTCGATTTAAGTAAGAAATTCGTTCCAGTTTGTAATTTTTTTATTTAAAAATAGAGATGTAATATTTTTTATTTATTTATGTAATTTTATTTTTATCATATGTAATAAGGCACTATTCTTAGCTGTTTACTCAAACTCCATGGCCAATATCATCCAAACAAAAGTCAAGATCGAAGATTGCCAAAGCTTTAGCATCATCCACCTGCAAAGAAAAAGTCAGAAAGAAAATTAGCAAAGAGGTCAAATGAAACATTAGAAAGTGGGTTTGAAAAGCCAAAGATCAAACTCCCTCAACTATAAAGGACTTCCTTCCTTCAAACTCACCTCCATTTCCCTCCTAGCACTCATTCAAAAAAATCCAAGAGAGTTTTTTCACTATTCTGGGCGAAATCAATAGAAACAGTGCAGGCGATGCACGTTTCCTTCTGGAGTTGCGTGTTCTCTTCTGGCACTGTGTGTTTACCTGGAACTACACGTTTCCTTAAGGCGTTGTGCATTTGGCTGAGGTGCTGTGCACTCCGTATTAGCACTGCACGTTTGTCCAGCAACGCTCCAGTCACCTCTTTAGCTCCTCCAAAGCACTATCAACCTCAAATCAAGTAAGTAGCAGCTAAGGGATGTTATTTTCCTCCTCCTCAAGTCAATTCCTAAGTGTTTGAAAGGTTTCTTGAAGATTTGTTTTAATTGTTACATCTAAACCCTAGATTTCCCACAAAAAACTACCTTCCACTCTCATTCCCTTTCACACACTTCCCTCTACCCTCCTTCCCTTTCCCTAAATATTTATATCCCAGATACCCTCTAACCCTTTGTCCCAAAACCCTAATTCCTAGGTGATACAACACTACCTAGGCTCTCAAACCCTTATATTGAAAACAAATTTCCTCATCCCCAAACTATCATACTACTACCCTATAACCCTCTCCAATACACATATCCCTTCACCCATCATCTTCATATTTACCTTTCCCCATTTATTATTCCCTAAAAAAACCACATTCCCCCTACCTTACACCTCCCTAGGGTTTGATACTAAACCAACATGGCAGAGGAGGAATACATACCACATAGTGAGGAAGAGGAAACATATAGAGAAGAATACAGGGAACAGAGGAGGCCACACAAAGGAGGCCAGACACATAGGTTTGAGCCCACATATCTCAGGGAACTCTTAGAATCCCCTATGACTGTGACATCCTTCAAATGGATAGGTTGTTATGATTTCTGTGAGGAAGTGCAGGCAGTCCAACATCATCCTGAGTTGACTAGGCTCTTTATTTCTAAACTCCAAGACAACCAAGTCACTCTTGCAAGTATAACTTTCACTTTTTCTACTACCATTATATCAGCTGCCACCAGGATCCTAGATTTTGGGGAGAAATGGTTTAAACAAGGTGATTTGGAGAGGCATTATTATGAGCCTTACATGAAACCAAGGTATAGAAATGAAAGAAGGGCCTATTTTCCTTTTTCACACCTCCTTGTCAGATATGCCCAAATGGTGAAGATTATAATGAAATATTTTTCATTTGAAGGTAGATTCTCTAGGGTCTATTTATGAGCCTCATCATTAGGTAATTATATGGGCCTTAAATCACCTCCTAACTTAGTCAAACCAACTATTCTCACAACTTATTGCATACTTTTGATTATATTTTGTTTATGAGATGAGTTAGAGTTGGATATTTTGCTTTGTGGTCTAATGTGCATTTAATGCAGGATTAAGGGATAAAAAAATGAATTTTAGCAAAAAACCTTGGTCAAAAATCGAATGGGACAAGGTAGAGGAATTATAAGAGTGAAATCCTCCTCATTTACTACCCCTCCATTTGAATATTCCTCCATCAGCTCGGAGTGCAAACAACCAAATCATGAGGACTAGAAGGCAGCCGAGCAAGTGCAAGTCAAAGCACTAGTTTATCTCGAGTTTGGGAGCCGAGCCTCCCTAATTTTAAGGAAGTCGTTGGAGACTTCAGATGTATAAATAGAGAGGCCTAGGACCTCAGTAGGGTTCAGACTTTTTATTGTAAAACTTTACTCTATTCTCGAGCTGCAAGACTTGTGAAAGTTTTTTATGTAATCCATTGTTTTGATAATAAGAATGAGTTTCATTTCAAGCCAGCACTAAGTTAACTCAAAGGGATGAATCTCTTGGGTTAGGGCCAAACCCTAGTAGCTAAGGCTCCTCTTTATTATACATGTATGCTAGCATAGATTCATGGTTTAATTGTTCATTTTCTTAAATAGATGCATTTCCATTACAGCAGTGTAGCGCATAGATTCATGGTTTAATCGTTCATTTGCTTAAGTAGCTGCATTTCCATTACAGTAGTGTAGCATAGATTGGTTGTGTTTTAGTTTGCTTCCATTTGTGCCTTCTTTCAATTAGCAGGTTAGCAAGGAGAAAAAGATCACCATAAGGTTATCTGCAGGTGTCTCGGCCTCACCTCCTCCCTATATGACCATGACTTGAGGAAGAGACCCTTCAGCAACCCCAAAAACACAGATTTCTAGTTCTTGCATGAGATTTGGAGTTTGTTGTCTTGATTCAGTACTTGGTTCATTTCATCGTTATCTTTCTGTAATAAGATCTCACTCATATTCTCATTTCCTTCAGCACTTTCTTCATGCATAATATATGCGGAAGCTAATAAATCATGTCTTAATCAGATTATACCCATAGATCTCCTTACTGTCTGATCCATAACAAACCTGACCAATCGTTGTTAACCACGTGTTGCATATTCATTTCAACGTTTGACTTTAGGCGCTCCAAATCTCCACTGTCGATTTGTTTTGCTTGATCCAACGGCTACCGCCTCACCCACTTGCCAACTAACTTGGCCAGTCTCCACCGTTGATCAATCCCGTATGATCCAACAACTATCTTGCAATCTCATGTGAATTATTGCACGACCAATACCCAACTAAGAGAACGCGAGAAAAGTGGTTTTCCCATGCTATGTGTCACTCACTTAGGCTAATCACGTAAAATTTAGGAATTCCGCTTACAGCTCTTAGGGCATGCGAGAAAATGCTTACCACCTATATTCATTTCAACGTTTGACTTTAGGCACTCCACATCTCCATCGTCAATCCATGTTTCTTGATCCAACGGTTATCGCATCACCTGCTTGCCAACTAGCTTGGCTGATCTCCACCGTTGATCAATCCCACATGATCCAACAGCTATCGTACAGTCTCGCGTGAATTCTTGCACGACCGATATATGATCGAGAGCATGTGAGAAAATTGGTTTTCCCGTGTTACGTGTCACTCAATTAAGCTAATCGTGTGAAATTTAGAAATACAGCTTACAACTTTGAGGGTGTGCAAGAAACTGCTTACCACCTACGAAGACCACTCCATGATTCCGCACGATTTCCCCCTTCTGCCAACACGTGACTTGATGTGGTCCATCCAACTATTCACTTAATCTCTGCAAAAAGATCTTCACCATTCATCTCCCGTTAATCCTGTTCAACCATCTATTCACGTAATCTCCTGCAATAAGATCTCCGCCGCTCATCTCCCGTTAATACTATTCTCGACTGATCCAACAGTTCCTGTGCACTGCTGCTTCATTACGTCTTCCTTTCGCTAATTTCGATCTTTGATTGCTCTTCCGCTTGACTCCTTCCTGAACTTTGTTCTGTGTATCATTTAAACATTTCCACTCCATATACCTTCTAGCCATCCTCAACCACCTTCCATCTGCCTGTCACGTCTACAAGAACACTTAAATTACATGCTTGATTTTACCAAAAAAAACCAAAAAAGAGTGAAAATAGATTTAGTTTAGTTTCCTTGCTTACACATTACTTTGGTTTGATGCTCTTTACTTATGTAACTTAGATAGCAGCATTAGGATAGTGCTGATTTAGCAATTCAGCTTAGCATAGTTGTTTAAATGGTTAATGAGGATATGGTGTGATTTAGCATTACATGTTGTTTTATTCATTACTACAGTAGAGTAGCTCTCTTAGAATATATTTTCTTTTCTTCCATCAAATAATCAAGCTTCTTCTGACCCTATAAAAGTCTGGCTTGGAACCCTTGGGGTCTCTCGCTAGATGAACAGTGACAACAAGCAAGAACTTCACTTCTACTTGTGCATATAGCACTGTCACCTCCAAGTTTGTACAAACCTCGGGTTGATAAGTAAAGTGGTAGCCCAGGAGTTGCAGCATCCTTGTTGCAATACTAGCGCTCATCACTTTTTGGCGTCGTTACGGGGGAGGTGTCTGACTAGAATGTGAGTACTGCTTTCTTTTCTTCTATTTCTAGTCTCCCATTTTCTGCCATTAGTTTATTTCTGCAAAAGTAATCTAGTAGCTTCCTTTCTTTCAGTTGTCCTAATCTGCTTTCCTTTCCATTCTACAAGTAGAATTTCAATTCAGCAAGTAGTTCTTTTTTTCTTTTCTTTTTTCTATTAGTAGTTTTCATTCAATCAACAATTTCATTTATGCAAATTACTTTCTAACTAAAAAAAAATCTTACAAAAACCAACCCAAAAACATTTCCTTTCATGCCTCATAGGAATAGGGACAATTTAGGGAAATTCTTTCGAAATAACCCCACTACATCCAATAGGCAACCTTCTCTCTTCTTTGGTGGCTGTGAACTGGACGAACCTTTGGGTGAGTAACCTAACATATTTGAAGAACCTATAGGGGAAGAAGAAGAAGAACCCATTCCTACTGAACCAATGGCTGAAAACCGAACTGATAGAGGAAATAGAGAGAGAATTGAGGGTGCCTTCCCCATCAGGGAAAGAAACGGGGACACTAAGATGAAGAATATAAGCACCTCTGCTCTACCTCATTTCCATGGCCTGACCACAAAGGACCCTGACATTTTCCTATTTGAGTTTGTTGTTATATGTCAAGCTTATGACTATACAGATGATGAGAAAATGTTAAAATTGTTTCCATCTACCCTCAAGGATGCAGAATTACATTGGTTCATGGGTTTACCTAGAGAGAGCATCACAACTTGGGATCATATGCACCAGGAATTTAACAACAAATATAGGGACTACTATAGATCAAAGGATACTAAAGAAGATATTTTCAAGATGACCATGGGCCAGGATGAATCCTTAGAAGACTACGAAGAAAGATTCTAGCTCAATTACAAAAGGGCCAGGTGCACACTTGACCCCGAGTCGCTAAATCTAGTCCTACTTAGAGGAGTAAGGAAAGATCTTCTGGATACCTTACACTTGTTAGTAGGAGGGGATATCTACCAATTACCTTATGAGGATATCAAGACTATCTTTAGAAACCATTCTAGGGCAGCCAGGAAAAAGGGTAGGAGTAGTCAACCTATGGCCAGTACATCATCTTCCAACTCATCCATCAAGGGTGAAATTGGAAATATGCTGGAAGATTTCAAAAGTGAGATGCTGCAAACCCTTGCCTTGCAATTGGACACCATGAATATCAAAAGGAAGCAAGAGGAAGCAGAGAGATCCTTGGCCATCTTTTGTCCTAGATGCACCAGGAGGCATCCTAGGAATGAATGTCCATTGAACTGCATTGAGATTTGCTCAGTCTATGAAGAAAACCACTCCATAGACAAGTTCCCTTCTTTACCCAGACTCAAAGTTGTATATCAAGGAGCTGAAGGGGTCATTGAGTAGCTTTTCTACATCAACCAAAGGAGACCTCCTGGGCCTAGACCATACCAACAGGGTATGCAAGGGTCATCCCATGCATATTACAACCCCAACCAAACCACAACTATACCTTCTTGGGGACCCCCTGCTCATCCTTCCTGGTCTACACCCCCTCCTTGGTCCTATGCATCTCAGTATCATTCCCAGCCAGCTATTCAGTCATTTCAACCTTACATTCCACCACAACCTCAGTGGAATATCCCACTTTGGGGGTGGAGGCCCCAATACAACAATGCTCCAGCTCTATTTCCTCCACCACTTACCCAACCACAACTCCTACACTCTGCTCCGCCCAAGTAACCCCAGATGCATTCCCAGCCAAATCTGAACTTGAACAATAGGCAAGCTCAACAAGTATATGGTTGATAGAAATCATACCCAGCTTATGTTGTAGAAATCCCGAAGATCAACCTAAGATTTGGGAGAATTTTCCTCGATAACCAACCTCCCTATCCACATAGGGAGGTTGAGGAAGAAAGAAAGGAAAGCAACCTTAAAGTAAATCCACCCTTTCCTGAGAGATTAGCCCAACCACTCCAACCTACCCCAAAAGAACTTGAACTTCTGGGAGAATTGAAAAATCTATGTGTAAAGATCCCCCTTCTCCAAGCAATAAAAGATGTTCCCATTTACAATAAGTTGATTAAGGAGAAATGCTTCAAGCATCCAGGAAGAAGAAAAAGGGATGCCCCTACCATTAATGTCATTGGGCAGCTGTCTGACTTAATGCTGGGGCAGGTAATATGTCTAAAATATTTAGACCCTGGAAGCCCTATAATAGATGTGCACATCAAAGGAACCATTGTCCCACACACTTTGATTGATCTGGGGGTTTCCATTAATGTGATGACCAACAACACCATGCTCAAGCTCAGCCTCCAAGGGTCATTGAGGAAGACCACAACAGTTCTGCAACTTGCAGACTATTCCACAGTCACCCCTAAGGGAATTGTGGAGGATGTGATGGTCTCCATTGACTCCTAGGAGTACCCTACAGATTTTCTAGTTCTCCAGCCTAAGGCTAAGCTTACTAGTTACCCTCTCATCCTTGGGAGGCCATGGTTGGCCACCAACGATGCTTATATTAGCTGCAGAGTTGGGAATATTACCATCAAGAATGGGCATATGTCCAAGCAGTTAGTCCTATACCCTCCTACTCAACCTTCTCTAGAGCATGATTTACCTTTATGTTTGGAGGAGGAGGAAGAAGATGATGCTTATTTAGCCCAACTTTATGCTTTGGAAGCAACCATAGGAGGAGGACAACAAGATGAGGATGACTTAATTGAACACCTGCTCCAAAGTCCAACTCCTAGTTTGTTACCATTAGAAGAAGAAGTAAGAGAAACTTGGAACAATCATCAAATTGACATATGCTTGGCTAATTCCTACCCACTTCGTGTCAAAATCATAGAATTTTGCCCAGAGAATACTTTGAAAATTAATCCATCTCTTTCTGTTCTCGAAGAGGAAAAGCTATGCAACATGTTGAGAGAAAACCTAGAAGCCTTTGCTTGGAGTTACAAGGAAATGAAGGGAGTACACCCCTCAGTGTGTAATCACCACATATACATCAAAGAAGGTTGCAAGCCAGTCTAACAACAACAAAGGAGGATGAATCTAGCTCTTAAAGATATAGTCAATGAAGAACTGCAGAAACTATTAGATGCAGGATTCATTTACCCTATCTCTGACAGTGAGTGGATCTCTCCTTTAGTGTTAGTTCCCAAGAAAAATGGTAAGTGGAGGACTTGTGTCAATTACAGAGAGTTGAACAAAGCCACAAATAAGGATCATTTTCCCCTACCCTTCATTGACCAAGTGCTAGATGGTCTGGCAGGGAAGAAGTTCTTTTCTTTCCTAGATGGATTTAGTGGGTACAACCAAATCCAAATCTTCCCAGAAGATCAAGATAAGACCACATTCACTTGTCCTTGGGGTAATTTTCCCTATAGGGTCCTTCCTTTTGGCCTATGCAATGCTCCTGCCACTTTCCAGAGAGAAATCTTAAGGATTTTCACCGAATTAGTACATGATGCGGTGGAAAATTATATGGATGACTTTACACCTTATGGCTGTGATTTTCAAGAAGCCCTGGCTAACCTAGGCAAAGTATTGCACAAATGCATTGAAATGAACCTGTCTCTTAGTCCAGAAAAATGTGAATTCTTAATGACTAAAGGGACCATGCTAGGTCATTCAATATCTCAGCAAGTACTGTAGGTGGACCCAAACAAAATAGCAATCATCGAAAGGGTCCAACCTCCTCAAAAGCAGAGGGATGTCAAGAGTTTCTTTGGGTTAGCTGGATACTATCGAAGGTTCATAAAGGACTTAAACAAGTTGGCCTCTCCTTTATTTGGGTTGTTGGCCAAAGATTCTGAGTTTATATGGTCAAAACATTGTCAAGAGGCCTTAGACATTTTAAAGGGTAAGTTAACCATTGCACCAATTCTTCGAGGCCCAAACTGGGCCCTCCCTTTTCATATTCATGTTGATGCCTCACACAAAGCCATAGGAGTAGCCTTAGGTCAGGTAGAGGAGAAATTGCCCTATGCCATCTATTTTATCAGTAAGAACCTATCAAAGGCTGAGCTAAATTATATTGTGAGTAAAAAGGAACTCCTGGCTATTGTGCATTCATTAAACAAATTTAGGCATTACATTACAGGCTACCAAACATTTGTGCATACTGACCATGCTGCAATCAAATATTTAATGAACAAACCATATGTGAATGTTAGAATTATAAGATGGTTACTTTTATTACAACAGTTTGATCTAACTATTGTTGATAATCTTGGTAAGGAAAATGTTGTTGCAGACTTTCTATCTAGGATGAATCTGCCTGCAGGTGAAGAAGGAATGGTGGATGACTAGTTACCAAATGATCATTTGTTTGCTATTTCAGTTCTCTCCCCATGGTTTTCTGATATAGCAAACTGTTTGGTATCATCATAGTTCCCACCAAACTTGCCCTCCAAAGAAAAGAGCAAGATAGTTAGGAAAAGCGCCCCCTTCACCTGGATTGGGGGCAATCTTTTCAAACTTGGCCCAGATCAAATCTTGAGAAGGTGTGTAAGGGAAGAGGAAGTTTTTGACATCCTTCTAACCTATCATGATGGGCCTTGTGGAGGTCACTTTGCAGCAAAGAGGACAACATTAAAAGTGTTACAAGCGGGCTATTATTGGCCCACTCTTCATTAGGATGTGAAAAAGTACATTAGTCAGTGTGATCGGTTCCAGAGGATGGGAAAGCCTACTCCAAGAGATGAAATTCCCCTACAACCTCAAGTGACTTTTGAGCCATTTGACAAGTGGGGCATGGACTTCATTGGGCCTATCAACCCTCCTTCAAAGCAAAAATAATACATTATTGTGTGCATTGATTATTTGACTAAGTGGGCTGAAACCAAGGCGATTAAGGCAACAACAGAAGAGAAGGTGGCTGAGTTCCTAAGGGAGAATGTATTCTACAAATTTGGGTACCCTAGAGAGCTAGTCACAAACCAAGGCAGCCAGTTTACCTCTAATATGGTTGAAGAATTGCTCAGCCATCACAAAATCAAGCATAGGACTTCCACTCCTTATCATCCATAAGCTAATGGGCAAGTGGAGGTGACCAACAGGGCATTGGAGAGCATCTTAACCAAGGTAGTAAGCAACAACAGGAAGGATTGGGCAGAGAGACTAGTTGAGGCCACCTAGGCCTATAATACAACATGGAAGACCACCACTAGATTTACACCCTATGAGCTAGTCTATGGGAAAAAGGCTTTTTTGTCCATTGAGTTTGAATATAACACATGGAGGATGGCAGCACAGCTAGATTTGGAACTCAGTCTTGCACATAAAGAAAGATTGTTCCATTTGAATGGCTTGGATAAATTCAGAATGTAGGCCCTCCTACAAATAGAGATAGTTTAGCTTCAGAGGAAGATCTGGCATGATAGACATATTAAGGAGAAGCAATGTCAAGAGGGCGATTGGGCATTATTATATGATTCTAGGTATAAAGACTTCAAGGGGAAGTTAAGGACAAGATGGCCCGGACCTTATGTGGTGGAAAGATTCCATGATAATGGTTCAGTGCAAATAAGAACTATAGATGAAGAAGCCATTCCATTGGTTTTTAATGGAAACCGATTGAAAATGTACAAGAGGCCTTTATCAAAACAAGAGTTCATTGACAATATCAATAAGATAGTGATGATGGTGGAGAAAGTTCCATCTCCTCCCTTATCAGGTCACTGAAAAAGAGAAAATAAAGAATAAGAATTCAAGTGAAAACCTACATGAGGCACCTGAGTCCCATATTTGGGTTGAAAACATGAAAAAAATGAAAAAAATAATAAGAAGATCCCTGGGTGAAAACCTTCCTTGAGGCGCCTAGGGCAAACATCAAGGGTGAAAACCTCTCTGAGGTAGCCTAGGTGTTTTTCAATATATATATATATATATATATATATATATATATATATATATATATAATTGTTATTTGTAGGTGGGTGAGAAAGACAATCAAGGAGAAAAGAGAGGATCCAAAGGGAACCCTGCCTCACATATATTCATCTCCTCCACTCCTTACCATGCATCTCTCCATCAATTCCATTGTTTTTTTCACTTCATTGCTTCTATTTAGGTGAAGATTATGTTTTCTACAAGATCCCCTGTATTCCTACAGGATCCCCCGAAAACCTATAGGAAGCAATCCGAGGGTGAATGGTAGGTTGGTTAGGTCCTATAGTAGCCTATCCCACAAAATATCAATCATCAGCTATAAGTATTCACTAGGATGATCCAGGAGCTCCAGACAGCAGACATCAGACAACAGAGGAGGAAGAAGAATGACCATGCAGCAAATAAACAACGCAACACCTCTGATCTTCGACAACTACAGCATGGCATCGAGACCACAGGGAAGTATCCCGCTCACTCACTCATATGCATCATTTGATCAAAAGTTGTAAGGGTTACGAGGTGGTTGGTTTACAAGTGAAAAGGTGGCCAGTTATCTTGGCCACCTTCGACAAAGAAAACAGTTAGGTGGAAAAAAGGAAATTATTTTTAAAAACAGAGATTTATTTTTTATGGCATTCAAATCCGATGTAATGTGGGGCCCCAACCCATATTAAAGTTCAAGCGGTAGCACAAGATTTAAGTAAGAGTGGGTTTGAGAGGCAGATAAAGTGCTCTGCAGGGGAGCAAAGAGCACAAGCTATAACTCAAGCTCAACCCCCGCAGTTGACCATGACATCAAGGTGTTTGATCGAGATCTATGGCCTGAGATTGCTACAGGGGGGATTCAAGCCTAATGAACATCCCGTACACTCCCTACCCCCACAGCAAGCCACCCCAATCACTCCACTCCATCTCATCTCCTCCACGTCATCTGCCACCCTCATTCATTACCGTCCACCTCATTCACTGTACCCCGTCACCTCATCTTCCATTCCATAGATACAGTGTTGTTTATGGCTACCATTTTAGGATGCTTGAAGAATTAAGATTTTGGGTAGAAACACCAGTTCACCAAAGACGCAACATACCCTATTTCTTGATGCAATCACTCATGGACTCTAGAAACAAAGTAAAGGAAGGGAATTCCCAACAATTGGCTCACCATGGGTTGGTCATGATCTTCATTGAGGATTCCCTCCAACACCACCGGATCCGTATAACATGGTTAGTCTTCAGAGACTTACTAGTAGAGGATGACATCAAAACCATCACCTATGATGTTAGTCCTTTTGTGAGTGAGGAGGAGGAAAAACAAAAAGAAGAAGATACAGATCTAGATGGGGATGAGATGGATGAAGAAGAAACTAATACAGAGGAACATGATGAAGGAGAAGAGAAGGAGGATGATGCTAAAATAGAGGAGGAAACGAAGGAAGAAATTGATGGAGATGAGAAAGAACAACAAGAGGAAGAAGATAAGAAAAACAAAGAGCTAAGTGGCTTAAGGGATAGAGAAGCAATAATGAGAGATCAAATTGAGAGGGAAAATGCATGGCTAAGAGGACAGCTGCAAGAAAGGGAAAATCAACTATCATGTATGGCCAGCCTCTCCTTGGAGGCCATTCAGTGTAGGATGCTAGCTAAATCCTATGCTCTTTACCTCAAAGAACAATGGCTGCAATTTCATATTAAAACACTAGCACAAAGGGGCACCGTGCCATTTTAGGACTACAGGCAGTTTATTGATCTTTGTGATCAAAGTACACTAGAGGATAGGGCCAAAATGGATGAGTTTTACTTGCACAACATGGCCCTCACCGACATGAATGTTTAGGATCCTAATGCTGAGCTAGGAGATATGCAATTAGTGGCTTTGGCATCATGGATGAACCATTACGAGTCAAGGGCTGCAAGATGAAAAGAATATTGGCCAGAGAGAAAAATGGATCTCTTTTCATTAGAGCTGAACAATCAAATCCCATGGCCCTAATCGGCACCCATAATCTAATTGCCAATGATCCTCAGCTGGCACCTAGATATCTTGCTGCCCAAAAGCAAGCAATTTCACATTTTGAGGATATGTTTACACTTCTAGGATATGATAGTATACATGCCTACTTCAAGAAATGGAACACACTACCACACAGCTTGAAGATTAGATAATATCATTCCCCTCAAAGGTTGAGAGAGGCACTCAATAGGACACCTATGTATAAGCAATCAATGCAAAGGTTGAACGTCAATTGGATAGGCCTAAAACTCAACCCACCATTGCTCCTAGGGATGTTAGAAGGGAGAAAAGAAGAAGAGGAAAAGAGGCAGTGGGAAGAAGTAGAAAGGAAAGCAGGCTTCTATGAACAAGAAGAAGAGACAACAGTAGAGGCAAGGGATGTCATAGAGGCTACCAGAGCCATGAAGGACATGGACATTGACTAATTTGCTCAGAGGATAAGCAACATTTTCAGTAGGCGGCTGATGATAAGCCTCATCATTGGGTAATTATATGGGCCTTAATTCACCTCCTAGCTTAGTCAAACCAACTATTCTCACAACTTATTGCATACTTTTGATTATATTTTGTTTACGAGATGAGTTAGAGTTGGATATTTTTCTTTCTGGTCTAATGTGCATTTAACACAGGATTAAAGGATAAAAGCAAGGAATTCTGGCAAATACCTTGGTCAAAACTTGAATGGGACAAGGGAGAGGAATTATAGGAGGGAAATCCTCCTCATTTACTACCCCTCCATTCGAATATTCCTCCATCAGCTCAGAGTGCAAACTGCCAAATTGTGAGGACTAGAAGGCAGCCGAGCAAGTGAAAGTCAAAGCACCAGTTTATCTCACATTTGGGAGCCAAGCCTCCCTAATTTTAAGGAATTCACTGGAGACTTCAAACATATAAGTAAGTAGAGAGGCCTAAGACCTCAGTAGGATTCAGATTTTGATTGTAAATCTTTATTCTATTCTCGAGCTGCAAGACTTGTGATAGTTTTTGATGTAATCCATTGTTTTGACAATAAGAATGAGTTTTGTTTCAAGCCAGCACTGAGTTAACTTAGATGGTTGAAGCTCTTGGGTTAGGGCCCAACCCTAGCAGCTAAGGCTCCTATTTATTGTACATGTATGCTAGTGTAGATTCATGGTTTAATTGTTCATTTTCTTAAATAGTTGTATTTCCATTACAACAGTGTAGCACATATATTCATGGTTTAATCGTTCATTTTCTTAAGTAGTTGCATTTCCATTACATCAGTGTAGCATAGATTGGTTGTGTTCTAGTTTGCTTCCCTTTGTGCCTTCTTTCAATTATCAAGTTAGCAAGGAAAAAAATATCACCATAAGGTTGTCAGCAGGTGTTTCAGCCTCACCTCGTCCCTCTGGGACCATGACTTGAGGAAGAGACCCTTCAGCAACCCCAAAAACATAGATTTCTAGTTCTCACATGAGCTTTGGAGTTTGTCGTCTTGATTCGGTACTTGGTTCATTTCATCGTTATCTTTTTGTAATAATATCTCACTCATATTATCATTTCCTTCAGCACTTTATTCATGCATAATATATGCGGAAGCCAATAAATCACGTCTTAATCAGATTATACCCGTAGATCTCCTTACTGTTTGATCCATAACAAACCTGACCAATTGTTGTTAACCACGTGTCACATATTCATTTCAACATTTGACTTTAGTTGCTCCAAATCTCCACCGTCAATCTGTTTTGCTTGATCCAACGACTATCGCGTCACCCGCTGGCCAACTAGCTTGGCCGATCTCCACCGTTGATCAATCCTGAATGATCTAACAGCTATCACGCAATCTCACATGAATTATTGCATGACTGATACCCGACCGAGAACACATGAGAAAATTGGTTTTCCCATGCTATGTGTCACTCACTTAGGCTAACCGCGAAAAATTTAGGAATTCCACTTACAGCTCTTAGGGAGCGCGAGAAACCTCTTACCACCTATATTCATTTCAATGTTTGACTTTAGGCTCTCCACATCTCCATCGTTGATCTATTTCGCTTGATCCAACGGCTATCGCATCACTCGCTCACCAACTAGCTTGGTTGATCTCCACCATTGATCAATCCCGCATGATCCAACAGCTATCGCCCAGCCTCGCATGAATTCTTGCATGACTGATATCCGACCGAGAGCATGCGAGAAAAGTGGTTTTCCCGTGCTACGTGTCACTCACTTATGCTAATCACGTGAAATTTAGAAATAAGTCTTACAACTTTGAGGGCACGCGAGAAACTGCTTACCACCTACGAAGACCGCTTCATCATTCCGCATGTTTCCCCCTTCTGTTGACGCATGACTTGATGTGGTCCATCCATCTATTCACTTAATATCTGTGATAAGATCTCCGCCATTCATCTCCCATTAATCATGTTCGTCCATCTATTCACGTAATCTCCTATGATAAGAGCTTCGCTGCTCATCTCTCGTTAATATTGTTCCCGACTGATCCAACAGTTCCTATGCACTGCTGCTTCATTACGTCTTCCCTTCACTGATTTCGATCTTCGATTGCTCTTCCACTTGACTCCTTCCTGAAATTTGTTTTGCGTATCATTTAAATGCTACCACTCCATAGACCTTCTAGCCATCCTCAACCACCTTCCATCTGCCTGTCACGTCTACAAGAACACTTAAATTGCATGCAAAAAAGAGTGAAAATAGATTTAGTTTAGTTTCCTTTCTTACACATTACTTTGGTTTGATGCTCTTTACTTCCATAACTTAGATAGCAGCATTAAGATAGTGTTGATTTAGCAATTCTGCTTATCATATCTATTTAAATGGTTAATTAGGATATGGTGTGATTTAGCATTACATGTTGTTTTCTTCATTACTGCAATAGAGTAGCTCTCTTAGAATAGATTTGCTCTTCTTCCATCAAAGAATCAAGCTTCTTCTGACTCTATAGAAGTCTGGCTTGGAACCCCTGGGGTCTCTCGCCAGATGAACAATGACAACAGGCAAGACCTTCACTTCTACTTGTGCATATAGCACTGTCACCTCCAAGTTTGTATGAACCCCGGGTTGATAAGTAACGCTGGTAGCCCAGGAGTTGCAACATCCTTGCTGCAATACTGGCGCTCATCATCTATTCTTATCATATCCAACTCTTAATGTATTTCACTAAGGTAAAAATGCTCAATATACCCTACTATTTTTTCTGGAGTGTTGAGAAGATGGCCTATATTGCCCAAAAGAGGGAGTACAAAGATCAAATGAAGAGCCTATTTCATCATTCTCTCATTAAGATCATAGTCCCTTACCATCTCAAGGAACTCAATATTGCATGGAGTACCTTCATAGCTAATCCCATATTCACTCATGCATCTACTCAAAATATTCAAATCATCCTTTCATCATCTCATCCATCCACCTCCATTCCTCCATCTCATCCCATACATCATTCATCCTCATTTGATGAGTTAGCCACACCATCACCTCCATCATCACCATTTCATGAGCCCATTCAGTCACCTAACATAGATGAAGGTGGAGAGCAAGAGCACATTGAACATGGTGAGGTCAACAAGCCTAAAAGGGATCATTTGGGTACTTTGGCACATACCTATCAAAGGGGGCATAGGCAAGTTTTTTCCCCACAGATTATGGGAGGGGCCTTTCCTTCTTCAACAGCAAAGCAGGTATAGAAGGGTAAGGAAAAAGTGACAGAGGTAGAGATCCAATAGCAGGAGGAGGACCTCCATGAGACAAGGCAAGATTTTCACTCAGTTGACCTATGTGAAAATGATGACAGTGAGAGCACAACCATTGCTCTCAAAGATAAAGAAGCACTCATAGGGGAACTTCGGGTCAATTTGCAAAGGGAAAAATATATCAACACATACTATGAGTAGGAAAACAAGCAGTTAGAGACAAAACATGAGCTCATGGAAATTTAGCTCATCAAGGCAAAGAGGGAGGTTGAAAAGGCTAAAACCTTACTTGATGAAGCATATGGAGAATACAGTGATCAGCTAGATGAACAGGTTCCAAGAAGAAGGCCAAGGACTAGAGGCCTAAAGAGAGCTTTGGAGCTAGAAAAACAAAAAGAGGTTGAACTAGATAATGAGCTCACCTTGAATGAGGAATTCGCCAAAATGGTAAATGAGAACCGGGAGCATTCACTTGAGAGGGTGAACACCCATCTTGAGAGCCTCTCAGACAAGGCCAAAATAGACACTAACCTTCAAAGAAGGATGGAAAAATACTATTGCTTAAGAAACCAAATAGCAAGGACAAAGCTCAAAGCTGCTAGGGCAAGAATTGAAGCCCTAACTCACCATGAGGAGAAGAAGAAGCTTGATATACTTACAAAGGCTTCACTCCATGCCTATCCACCTTAGACATCAGTGTCTTGAATAATTTTGAAGACCCTTGGCTCATTTTTTGTCATCTTTCCTTTCTTGTCTTTTTTAGGCAATATTTATATCAGCAGTTTGGCAAAAAGCATAGCGCCCTAAGCGTTGCACACTTTTTGGAGGAATTTCCACCACCATTGGATTTATAAGGACCAAGACATCCAGGAAAACCATGTTTCTAGCCCTGGAAAGAAAAACTAGTGGGTGAAAAGGGAAAAAAACCACCCAAAAATCATGTTTCTACCTCTTTTCTAGACCAGGTGCTATGCATTTGACTAGTCTTGGGAGAATGGAGTTTTGGGGGGTCAAATCAAGCCCATTTTGAAAAACAAGGGAAGTTTTGAAAACTAGACAGGATAATATTTCCAATGCACTATCCTAGGCTAGATTTGGACATCAGGAAGGCGGGTAAAACTCAACTTGAAGATGGTGCCGCGCGTTTGACAGTCAGCCCAGATTTTCACCGTTTCTCTCCAAATTGATTTTTACATATGGAAAATTAGTGTTTTACTGATGTAATTGATAAGGATGATGTAATTATTATGCTTTTACTTTTACCTAGGGTAAATACATTAGTTAAATGGCCTCTATGACTTGTAATGAACCAATTTTCTTAATTTAGGGATGAGTCACTTTGACCACCCTACACTCTAGCTATCAGTTCAATTTTTGTTGCAACTGCTCCTCCTCTCATGGATTCAACCCTTGAGGCTATGATGAGTTGGTTTGAGGCCTATATTATGTATTTTTCTCAGTCATTTTACAGTTTGGAGTCCATTGGATATTGTATTAGTGTTTCAGACTTTTGGCATGGAATATATTGGATGAGTTGCACCTATTTTGGTGGGATTCCTGTGGCATGGTATTTTTATATTGTTTCTTCCTCAGTTTCATATGTATGAATGTATTTTACCTTCCATGATTCATTTCACTCTAAGTATGTTTGATTTTCAAGGTGTGATAAGCAGAATTCATCTTGTATGCTTTGTTTTGGGACAATCATCATAGATTGTTTCATTTCTTCAGTTTAAAAAGAATTCATGATCCTCATGCTCTTTTTAGCACCTCAATAGTCTAAACCATCTCATCACTATACTACCAAGTGTTAAAGTAACTTTCCTACCTTGCCCCATCAAATGTTTGAAATTATGATTCTCTTTTTCCCTGACCTAGTTCACTCTCTGACCTAAATCACTCATCCAGTGACTACCCCAATCAAAAATCAAATCAAACAACCCTGAGCTACTATACCTAGCCTAAACCCTAATCCATCCAACCCTCTTGGCTATGATCCTTTGGAGAGAGCCCTCTCCGGCTTGGTAGGGCTAGCTACCAAGTCAAAAGATTGGTTTTTGGTTACCTCAGCTAGACTCTTCCTCAGCCTTGGAGATCCGGAGGAGTGATAACACATGGAAGGATTTCCTAGCATCTAAAGACAATTTTACCTCATTGTCCTATTTTAGCATGTTTTTTTATCTCTTTTAAATGTCCAACGAGGTTGGGGATGAGTCTTCTCAAAAAACTGATTTTCCCATTAAAACACTAAATTGTTGAATGGCTTGAACCCTTGTGGGGTCAATGCAAATGCCATCCTTTGAGATAATATGTCCCAACAACTTACCTTCTTCCATGGAAAATAAGCTCTTCTTTGGATTAAGTGCTATACCAAATTTTTTCGCGTTTCTGAAAGATAATTCTTAAATGATGCAAATGGTCTTCATCAGATTTAGAAAAAACTGTGAGATCATCTAAATAAATAACTAGAAATACATCCTTTTCATTGGCGAAAGTTATGTCCATATCCCGCTGAAAAGTCACTAATGCATTCTTTAATCCAAATGGAATCTTGGCATACATGAATGTACCCCATGGTGTCGTGAAGGTTGTTTTCATCTGATCGTCTTTATGCACCAAAATCTTATTGTACCCAGAATATCCATCAAGCAATGACATCCTGGAAAACCCAACTACCCTCTGAAGAATATGATCCATCTTTGGTAAGGGATAATTGTCCTTCAAGGACACTTTGTTTAAATTCATGAAATTAATGCAAAGATGAATCTCCCCAGTCTTCTTTCTTATCGGCACTAGATTTGACATCCATTCAGAAAATCGAATAGGAACTATGATACCAGACCTATAAAGTCTATTTACCTCCTTTTCAATTGATGGCATCAACTTAGGATTAATCCTCCTCAGTTTTTGGTGAAATGGATTTTGACCAGGCTTGACCAGAATAGTGTGCTAAATGACATTCTTGTCATAGTCCTTCAAATCTGAATAATCCCAAACAAATACATCAGAAAATTCTGCCATCAAAGCTGTGTAATTTCTTTTCATCTCAAGAGATAAGGACTTTGACAATTTGACCATCTTAGGCTTGTTAGCTACACCAATTTTCACATCCTCAACACATTTCTCCATAGGAACCATGTTGGGATTTTTGGCAACATCATCTCAATCAGACAACTCTTCCAAAGGTACAAGACCTCTTGGAATATTATTGTCCTTCAATTGCAATATTTCAATCTCAGCTGCATGAATCTATGGATCATTCATATTAGATGCATCATCAATGTGGGAATTCTGGAGTTCAACTTCTATTTGCAGAAAATTATTGATTTGTTTTTCATCCCAAAACACCTATCAAAATCTCATATTATCAAGAATAGTTGAGCGATGTTTAACATGAATTGAATACTTCCAATTGGATTGAATGGGAATCTTCACCATACTAGCTGCAATAGCAAGAGAATCAGCGATAACATTCTGAGTTCTATGAATAAGAGACAAATTATATTCTGAAAAAGTTTTGAGGATGTCAAGGACAACATTGCGATAAGCTCTCATTCTTGGATGCTTGGCCTAGTATTCCCCTTTCACTTGTTTGATTACCAACTTGGAGTTGCCATAAACATAAATTTTCTTTGCTCCCAAATTTTTCATAATTTTGAGGCCAACAACCAATGCTTCGTATTTCGGCTCATTGTTTGAGAAATCAAAAGCTAACTTATAAGAACTCATTCTTACATTGCGTGGTATATTACATGAATGATGCACTAGACCATGAATCCAAACACTGATCCCAGCTCCTTCTTTTCCCAATGCACCATCAAACTCCATGGTCCAAAGACCATTTTCTTCATCTGGAAAAAGAACTTCTGAAGGCTGAACTGTTTGATATTTTGGAGGATGGATCATTGTCTCAACACACTATATTTTCTACACTAACTCAACAATATTTTCAAGAGGATTTACTGGATGCAAACATTCTTCATTCTTCTCTTTTCCTTCAGCAATCACAACTTTCTGCACACTACTTATAACATCCGAAACTTCTGAAATTTCTACAAGCTGACTATCATCATCTACTGAATTCATATCACTATACAAAATGAAAGAATCAAGATTAGTATGTACATCATGTATGGGGTGATTTATTGGTTTTTCCTTGCTACTAATCATGAATTTCATCTTCTTCTCCTGATAGAGTTTTCTGAGTTGTCCAAATAATGGAATAGTAGCATATGAAAAGTCAAGTTGTAAAGTTCCTTTCAACTTTTCCCCCCAAGACCGTGAAAGAAACATACCAAACCGAGGAGGAATATCAGCGACCACTACATCCATCAAAACATTCTTGGCCGGAATTTGGTCCAGGGACACTACTAAATATTTGATAAGGCCAAGACATTTCACTCTTCCCGAATCAAATGAGTAAAGGTCATGATAAGGTCGGGTGATACTCAATCCTAGTTTGTCCATGATGATTTTTGGCATAATATTATGTGAGGCACCAGAATTTAGCATGGCATTATGGAGGATGAAATCATGAAGTTTGAGACTAAGATAAAAAGGTGGGATTTCACTATCTTTAGGACTTCCCTCTAAGGCTGGACCAAACAGAATTGCAGGCTCATCATCAGCAACATTTATTGTGTCTGACATTTGGTCTACCTTCAACATTTTAGCAATCTAAAACTTGTACTTATCATTCTTCACTAATTCAGTTAGAGGAATTGAAACTTTCAACTTAGAAATTTCATTCTCTAAACTAAATAGATTAGATTGCTTTTCTACCTCTTTTGTAGCAATGTCCTTTTCAATCTGCCCTTTAGCTTGAGACTCCTTCTTATGAATTTCGCTTTGAACCTCCTTATCTTTTCTCACATTGCTAGTAGAGGCTTCATTGGTTTTATCCTGGCTCAGTATGACAATCTCCTTTTCTTTATTTTGATTTGCAGGGGCTGCTTCTTTGCTTTGTGTATCTTTTTGTGCATTCTACCTCTTCTGATTCAATGTAACATGTACATTTATGTTCCATAAGATGTAATGTTTATGAAAATGACTAAGAGAATTCTGATATCCTCTTTGGTATTCTTCAGTTTGTACTGCACATATATTATCACTTGCAAGTACAAGATATCGATCGCTTGGTACAAAAGATTCTTCAGAAAACTGATCTTCCTCTGTCAGAAAGGTGGGCAACTCATCTTCCTCAAAGATATGATTTTCTTCTACAATTTCCTCTTCATCTTCTTCCTACCCTAAGGTGTAATTTTGTTGAAATGGAGCTCTTACTTGCCCTTGAGGATATCGATTTCACTGCTCTTTCTGTCTGTTTCTGAACTGTTGTTATTGTTGGCCTCGAAAATTTGGATTCCTTACTGAAGGCTCCACTTGTAGATCTGTGATGGAAATTATGTCCATCATTCTTTCCATGGTTTTGATCAGAGTGTCAAGCTTTACATCTGATAATGATGAGGGTTCTTCTTTAAAAACAAATTTCTTCTCGGACCTCTCAGACTTTAATTTAGATTTCTTGATGAGCATATTAGCTTTGACACTTACTACATTTTGATGCATTTCTTCAAGAGTTGCAGGGTACCTCTCCCTAAGCTAATATGTCATGTCTAGGTCAAAGGCATCAGGATAGTGGAGAAGCGCCAAACCAAGAGGAGGTTTCATATCGTCGGGAATGGAATTATACACCATATTGAACCATGTTGTAAACTCTTGGACTGTTTCATTTTGATTTCTTTTCATAGAATTGTACTCAGCCAAAATCTACAATGGGTTTTTCTTTTCTTTCCAACATGCTAAGAAGAACTCTATCAATCTCTGAGAATTATTGATAGAATTAGCAGTCAAATTGCGAAACTATTTCTTCACATCTCCAGAAAAAAACTGAGTTATGATTCTCATCTTAGCATCTTCTTCATCAATCTCTTCAAGATCAATAAAATCTATCAACTTGTCGACATGCTACTAGGTTGTAATTTCTGAACTTCCATCAAATAGAGGGAGTCTTTGGCCATAGTTCTGAGGTAGAGCAACAAGTTGAGCAAGTAACATAAGAGGTGTGAATCATGCCATGATTGCTGGAGGATGTAGTAGAGGTACTACAATAGGATGTGTAGGTAAAGATGATGACACTTATGGAGGTGGTGGAAGAAGAGATGAGGTAGCTAATGTATTTGGAGGTGTAGTAGAGGATGAAATAGTAGTTAGGTATTCAAGCTGATATTGGATGTAGGTTTTTCAGTAGTGATTTGGAGCCGGTTAGCAAGACTTTGGAGTTTATCAAAATTCAACCACAACTCATGATAAAATTTAGAAAATATAGATTCAAAGGAATGAATATGAGATTCAAATTGAAAAGCTTCAAATATCACTTCAAGAATGCAAGACTCAGATTTTGACCTTGAAAGAGACAGCTCTAATTGAATATCAAAAGGAAGGTGCTCGAAAGTAAATAAATTTTTAGGCAAAGAAGTTTTCCTTTTTATTTTTCGACTGCACTTTCAGAGATAGGTATCTTGAGTTTTCAAAGTAGTTTTTCTAGGTCATCAACAATAAAAGGTGGAATTGGTTAGGATTTGACCTAGTATGTCTTTTAGGAGCCAGATTTTTCACACCTTTAACTTGATGAAATTTGTAAAATCAGCCTATCTTTAGATACTGGAAGTTGTCACCTATAGAACCAGTCTTCTTTAAAGATCTAATAGAATGAATCCCAAGAATGATTTATCAGTCGTTTCCTTGGAAATTATGCCAAAATGTTATCCTCTACAATATCCCAGGTTGAGGAGGAGATTGAAAGAGGTAACCTCGAAACCACTTTCAGTTCAGTAGCTAGCCCTACTGAACCAAAGAGGGATATCTCTAAGGATTTGTTAATGAATAACTGGATTTTGGGTTAGATGTATAATTCTTGTTTGAGTGTTTAAAAATTTAGGGTTTTTTAGGTTTGCTAGACTAGGGATGAGAGCAAGGAATTTGGTCAAAGTATCAAGTGTGCAGTAACAAGCATAAAAAGGAGCTAGATAATAATGTGTTGTGGTGAACTTAAGATTTAGTCAATGTAGTATAGGTCTAAGAGTTTAAGAAATAATAATGAGCATGTGTTAACATGAATTCATTAATCTTAGAAGAAAAGACACAACCATGATTTTCCACATAAACATAGCTTTGAATCTAAGAATTTTGCCTATATGACTGTAAGGAAAACCTTAAGAAGAAAGAAAAGCATGTAAATAGAGATGATTTCATCAATAAAAAGTTGTTATGAAATAAAAATAACATCATATACTCAGTGAACAAGTATTCTTGAAAAGTAGCTACAACAACTCCTTGATTAGTTATATGAAAACATAAGGTACAAGTCTCTCCAAAAAATTCCAACCCCTCTCTCTAAATGAGAAATGATAGATATAGACTCAATCAAACAGCTTCTCCACCTTCAGGAGTCAAATTCCTAAGTGGTGAAATTGTTTCCAAGATTCTCTCAACCAACAAGTGAGAGTGAGAAGGTCAAACACAAAATCTTCTCTTAGACATTGTTTTGAGTTTTGCTTCCTTTATGAGGCCTAATTAACTATAAAAACAACCTATCATGCCTATTTATTCATGATTACATCATCTAAACCTACAACTACTGAAGTTACATCATGAGTTTGACTTTAACCAAGTCAGACTAAAACCCTAGGAAATTACACAGTGAAACTTTAATAAAAACTCACACATTTTCAGAAACGCTACGCCAACTTTAAGGCCACTTTTAGGTGCCTTCATGAAGTCCAACTTGAGATCCGAGAGAATGGTAAAATAGTATTGCATGTCTAGTTTCCAGAACACATTTAATTTTTGTTTGAAGCTGACCCATGGGAAGTTCTTCAAAAACTCATTCTCCCAAGGTATATCCAGAAGCGCGGCGCGTGTCAAAAAAAAGTGGCAGAGTGATGAGTTTTGACCCCTTTTCCTCCATTTTCTCAAAATATGAACCCTGTTTGAGAAATATGATGAAATGGATTTTTAGAGGAGGTCATCATATTTCCAAAAATGTAAGACACTTATCATTTTGATCCCTGAGTAAAAAGCGCAGCACCAAGGTGTTGTGCTTCTGTGACTAGCTCAATTTTTGAATTTGGCACCAAGCTTCTCAAAAAAAAAAATGCTCAAAAAACCTTCAAAATTGGTCATGAAGTGTAAAATGAGGTATTTTATGCTCTCATGGATGCTTCAACAAGCATCTCCAATTTATCCCTCTCATTTTTGTCCTTTAGGGTTTCCTTTAGCTTGTTTTTCAACTGCTTGAGCTTGATGTTGCAAATCATGTTTCTGGTCTGATAATGATGGGCCATGTGCCTCAATAGTTGATTATCCTTGTTGGCTTTGTCAAGAAGCTTTTCTAAGTGGTCATTTACCTTACTTAGCCAATACTCTCTATCTTCATTGATCTCCAAGGCAATTTTGTCTTCCATCTCTAAGTCTTCCTCTAACAGGTTATGCTCTTTCTCTTCCTTCAATTCCCTTTTGAGTCCCTTGGTCCTTGGTTTATTTTTCCCAACTTATTTTTTCATGTTCCTCATGTTCATGAGGCTCAACACTTCTTTACCTTTGCCTCCTTGTTGTAGCACCTTTGATTTCTCTTTCTCCATGACGAGTTGTTTAGCCTTAAGCTCACTGTTCTCTTGCTCAAGAAAGGAAATGACGAACCTTGATCTTGCCATATTGTCCATGAGCTCTTTGATTTGAGAATCCTTTTATTTGATAATATGTTGCATGTTTGAAGGTTCATTTGCTTCTTCCAAGTCCACCAATTCATAATTATGTTCAATTAGGTCTTCATCCTGTACATGTGATCCATGTTTTGCTGATGGTGAAGGCTTTGCCCTTTTCTCAACTTGAGGAGTAAACATAATCCTTTTTCCTCTATGATACATTCTGGTCACCTCAAGTTTAGGTTCATTGGGAACCTCCACTGACTTGCTTGCTAATCCTACCTCCACCTGCTGTGTTGATGTGTCTTGATGATGAACTGAAAAAGTAGTTTCATGCCACTGCAAAGTTGTTTCTATGAATGAATCCCATGTCATGTTCCTTTCTGCTAACTGATGGAGAACTACAATCTTTATCAAGCTATGATGAAAAAGACTAGGGTGATGTTCTTTGCCTTTCATTTTTACCTTCTTAGACATTTTGATAAGGCTTCAGCATAAATAATTACACATGTTGAGAGGTTTTAGGGGCATGAAATGGATTAGCAGCCTAATGTGATATGAATACAATCTGAAAAATCTTCCCTCACCGGTGAAAAACTTCATTACAAACTTCACCAATGGCGCATAGTTTTCCAACAGGAACCTAAATGGGATGATGTGTGTATGGGATTCTCTGTAGGGTGATTTCAAGAAAGATCTGTAATGTTCAAGGTCCAAGCTCATGCCTTTGAACCAATACTCTCCATGATCAGGTATCTCTGTGGCAAGAGAAATGGTAGCCACCGAAAATGTAAATTCAACCGCTGCTATGATGGAATTTTCCCCTTTCGATTGGTGGCAATCCAATCAGTTACCTGTTCATGGAAACCCACTTCACCTACCCTTTGACAAAAACCCTAGACAGCTGACATCTTCAAAGCACTTCTTGATGAATGGTGATGAGTTGATTTCATTGAAGATGGTAGGATCATATCTTAGGATTTTACCTCCTTTATGATGTTTTCTCCTTTCTGATGGTGAAGAATCTCCCTCCATTATGATAGAAACCCTAGATAATAGGAAAATGGAAAAACAATGAGGAATGAGTGAAATGATGAAATGAGGGGGTTAGGGAAGGGAAATGATGGTAGGGGAATTTTTGGAGGTGGATAGGGTTACAAGAAACTTAGGAAGTTTGAATGGAGTGAAATGAGAGAAAGAGATGAGTAGGAGAATTTGAAAAACAGTCCTGCTAGGAAATTTCCCAAAATGATAGGTATGAGCTAGGGTTTGTGTAAAGGTGAGGTAATTTGAGGGTAGATGAGTTAATTAGTGAATTATAGGGTGATTTATACATGTGCAGAGGTATGAGATGACAAATTTACAAGTTTGGAATGTGATAACTAAGAAAACCCATCATTTACACTAGTCTTACAGCATGAAATTTCTCATAAACCCTAGATAAAGAAAACTCACATTTGCATTTACTTTGCCAAAGGAAAAAGGTGACCTAGATGATGATATTTACTTTTGAATAAGCTTAGAAGAACAAAAATTAGGAATGCAAGCTCAAATTTGAAATTTGGGTGAGTTTGGGTAGTTTTCAAGCTACTCTGCCACAAGCACAGCGCAGTTCATGGAAGCATAGTGGCACCTCTAGAAGCACATAGTAGTTCATAGAAGCATAGCACCAGGAGATTTTTCCAAATTTAGCTAGAAAACCCGTGTTTTTTCACCAAAGGAGGGGAGATATCAATGAAAAAAGGATGTTAGGATGTAAATGAAACAAGTTTGGGACTTTTTAAGCTTTTATAGGCAGAATATGATCTTCTTTTGAATAAAAATGGGCTCAACATACCTTTTCAAAATATGACTTTCATCTTTTAAACTTGGCCAATTTGGATACTTGAAACTTGAACTTTTCTTTATCTTTTTGAACAGTGAGACTTCTTCTTTTGGAACCTTGAGATTTTAATCATTAATAACTTATTAAAATTCATAAAAACTTTTTGCAAAGAGCTGCTTATCCGAACTCATGTAATGCTCGATTTATGCATGGAATGAAGATGAACCTTGAAACCATAATGACCTAATGAAGACATCAGACTGAGTGAAATGGTAATGATGATAACCGATATGATGAATACATTCTCTTTATTATTATTCCCTCATTTGAGTGATGTAAGCGACCGGCATGTGATATTTTTTAACAGAATAGAAACATTCCTAGACAAACTGGCCAGTGACCAAATTTTATTCTCAAAACCTAGTGACATGATAAAATTTGACCATAAGACCCCTAATAAACTTGGTAAAAGCATAATTTATCACTGGTGATAGGTAGAAAATACTGACACTAACACAAGGAATAAGTACTCCAAATAACTCTCAACTTTCATCTAATTTATGCCCAATCAGGTTATGTTTACACTGTCCTCCCCGATCTGCCTCGACTTGGTGTTGCTAACTGATGAGCCCCAGAAATGGGTAACTATATGGACTCATTCTGTCTATTATTCTCATTTAATCCACCATTATCAATAGTTTTGTGCATGTTTTTGAATATATTTATGTCAAAAGAGTGAATGGCGATAGTCACTTTGCCACATAGTCTAATGAGTGTTTATTGCAGATTTTTGGACATTTTTGGACAAGGACCAGGCATTTATGAGAAGATTGGCAGCCAAACTCGAGGAAACAGGGATGAGGACTTATAGGAGGGGTGTCTCCTACATTAATGACCCCTTCCTCAAGTTCTCCACCAGCAGCTCGAAGTACAAAGGCCACAATCATGATCAAAAGGGGCAACCAACCAAGGCTAGTAGAGCTGCTGTTATCTTCAGTTTAGGCAGCTGAGTTCCTTAAGTTTAGGAGGAATTTTTGGAGTCCTCACTTGTATTAATAAGAAGGCTTCAAGCCTCAGTAAGTTATCCATTTCATAGTCTATTTTCGCACTTTTTTGTAGTCTTGTACTCAGCTCATTTTCGAGCTCTTTTGGCAGACAGTTGATGTAACTATTATTTTTTGATCAATGAAGATGAATCTAGCTTTGAACCAGCATTGATATTTTCTAGAGGGATTTATCTCTTGGATTAGGGCCCAACCCAAGTTCCCAACACCTCCTTTGTGTATTTATATGTTTTTTCTTGCATTCATAATCTGATTTCTGTTGTTTAGGTTAAATCTTGCTTTAGTATATAGGTTGCTTTTGATGGTTAAATTAGTTGTTCTTGCTTCAAGTTGCTTAATTAGTTTGTTGTAGTAACAAAGAAAGATCCAAAAAGGCTACCAGTCGGTCTTGATCTCCTTTCTCCCTCCTTGAGACCATGAATTGAGGTCAAGGCACTACTGCTACCACCAAAAACACAGTTTTTGCCTTTCATGCAATTGCTAGTGTGATGTTTTGAGTTGGAGAAGTTGATATTCGCTTGGATTCACATGCTTAGACCATTTCATGCTCAATTACCATGGTTTTCTCACCTTACTTTCTGTTCATAAAGTTATGTTTAGCAATACTCTGTTTTTAGGTCAAAATAGACAAACTCTGTTTTTCAGTTTTTGCTTGGGTCAGTTTTGAGAAGTAAGCGTGCAGCTTACTCATAGGAAACTCCAGCTTGTCATTCCTCCATAGCACAACCTATACCAGCTCATTTATCAAGATTTTCCCACTCATTCGCCACATTTCGCCAACTTTCCCTAAATTCTGCATTTTTCCATAAAGTTGCTTTCTCGCCCTTTGATCAAATCCAACCATCTCCTTCATTCCTGATCTTCATTAATAGAGTCCTAGACCCATCAAAACCTTCATCCAGCCTTCATTTCCCTTTTCCCATCATTTTTCCTCCTTCAAACCTCCAAAAACCACTTTTGGCCTCCTCCTGTAGAAACTCCTGTAGATCCCCTGTAGCCTCCTGTAGAAGTTCATGCGAGTGATTTTTCGAAGTCTGATCGTAATGGAAGTCTTGAGAAGGGTACTAGGGACTTCTTAGGACCCCTCCACACCTTCCTCACCGTCTGCGAAAGCCAACTCCATCCTCTTCTGCCACCAAACCTTTGCACAGTCAAACCTTAAGCATAATAATTCCACATAAAATTACTCAAAAGTACAAAAAGATGATTTCTTCTCATTTCTCTTCAGAACTAGCTTGAGTAAATGAAATTCACCTTTTCTGTAGTCAATGACATCCATTTCAGTAGTTTCCATTTCGTTGCTTGCAAATTTAGGGTTAAATGGGTAAACTAGGGTTTGCTAAGGTTTGTGTTTCATTTCAGTTTTCCTTCTCTTTCTGCAAATAGAATAGCCCCTGTAGAATTAGTTCTTTTCCATCATAGTAAAAGATTCTTCTAAGAACTCATAGAAGTTGGCTTAAGCTCCTAGCGAACTTGTGCCAGCTGATCAAGTGACAGCCTGTAGTAAGAGCTAGTACTTGTGCATACAGCATCGTTGCTTCCAAGTTTGTTATGAACTACCGAGTTGATAAAAGTAAAGAAGGGAGCCCCGGGAGTTGCAAAATTATTGCTGCAATACTGGAGCTCACCACTCTTTTTGGTTCCGTTGCCGGGGAAGCGTCCGAGTATTTTGTGATTACTGCTTTTCTTCTATTTTCTACTGCAACATTTTGCTAAGTAGTTTATTTCAGCAAAAGTAGAGTAGTTGTTTCATTTCCATTCTGCAATTTCAATTCTATAAAAGTAGATTAGACATTTCCTGCTTTCATTTCAATTTTGTAATTTCATTTTAGCAAGCGTAGATTAGACATTTCCTACTTTCATTTCAATTCTGCAATTTCATTTCAGCAAAATAGATTAGTCATCTCTTGCTTTCATTTCAATTCTGCAATTTTCATTTCAGCAAGATTTATTTTAGTTAGTTGCAATTTGTTGTTCAATCCATTTCAGTTTTTGCAGGTACAAGCAGAAAAAGAAATACAAAAAGCACCCAAAAAAAACAGATTTCCTTTCATGCCTCGTAGGAACAGAGACAATTCAGGAAAATTCCTACCCAACACCCCCAACACATCACTGAGTCACCCTTCTCTCTTCTTTGGTGGCAGTGATCTAGAAGATCCTATAGGTGAACCTCCAAAGATATACGAAGATCCTATAACAGAAGAAGAGCAAGAGACCATTCCTCCTAAGACCATGGCTGAAAATAGAAATGTTAGAGGGAATGGGGAAAGAATAGAAGGTGCCTTTCCTATTCGGGAGACCAATGGGGACACAAAAATGAAAAAAATAAGTCCTTCGGGCTTACCTCACTTCCATGGACTGACTACCGAAGATCCTGATACTTTCTTGTTTGAATTTGTTGTTCTCTATTGAACCTATGACTATGCAAAAGACGAGCAGAAGTTGAAATTGTTTCCTTCTACCCTCAAGGATGCAACCTTGTGCTGGTTCATGGGGTTACTTGGAAACAATATCACAACTTGGTCTTAAATGTAGCAAGCCTTTAACAACAAATATCGGGACTATTGCAGGTCAAAGGAAACCAAGGAAGAAATCTTCCGAATGACCATGGGTAGTGATGAATCTTTGGAAGACTATGAAGAGAGGTTTCAACTCAGTTATAAAAGGGCCAGGTGCACACTTAACCTTAAATCCCTGAAGTTGGTTTTGCTCAGAGGAGTCCCTGAAGACCTTCTAGATATCCTCCATTTCCTGGCTGGGGGAGACATCTACCAACTACCTTATGATGACATAAACACTGTGTTTAGAAACCATTCCAGGTCAGCTAGAAAGAGAGGTAGGGGAAGTCAACCTTTAGCTAGTACATCCTCATCCAGTTCATCCCTTAGAAATGAACTTAAGAATCAACTGGAAGATTTCAAGAGTCGGGTGAGGCAGACTCTTGCCATGCAAATGGATACCTTGCATATCAAAAGGAAACAAGAGGAAGTCGAGAGAGCTTTGGCCATATTTTGTCCCAGGTGCACGAGAAAGCATCCTAGGAACGAATGTCCACTACACTCTATAGAAGTGTGTGTAGTTTGTGAAAAACACCATCCTACAAATCAGTGCCCATCCTTGCTCAAAATCAAAGCTGCATATCAGGGGACTGAAGGAGCCACTGAACCACTCTATTTCATGAACCAAAGGAGGCCACATGGACCCAGACCTTACCAGCAGGGAATGCAAGGGACCTCCCAGAGCTATTACCACCCCAATCAAGCCACTTCCATGCCTTCTTGGGGTCCCCCTACTCATCCTTCTTGGTCCACACCCCCTCCTTGGTCATATCCTCCTCAATACCAGGCTCCACCAATTGCTCACTCATTTCACTCTTATGCTCAGCCACAACCTCAGTGGAATGCACCTCATCAGGGGTGGAGGCCCCAGTATAACTCTCCTCCCACTCTTTTGCCTCCACCACCTGCTCAACCACAACCATTACCTCCTACTCCTCCAAGACAACCCCAAATACCTGCTCAACCGAACCCGAACCCCAACAATCGACAGGCCCAGCAGGTATATAGTGGGGAAACATCATGCCCAACCTATGCTGTGGAGATTCAGGAGATTAACCTACGATGTTGGAAGGTTCTCCAAAATAGACAACCTCCTCCTAAGGAGGATGAGGAAGAAAAACATGAAAGTGAACCCAAAGTCATTCCACCCTTTCCTGAGAGACTAACTGGAACCACACAACCGACCCCAGAAGAAACTGAACTTCTAGGAGAATTGAAATAGTTATGTGTAAAAATACCACTTCTCCAAGCCATAAAGGATGTGCCTATATACAACAAGATGATCAAGGAGAAGTGCTTCAGACACCCAAGCAGGCGAAAGAGAGATGCCCCAACTATCAATGTCATAGGACAACTATCCGACCTGATGTTGGGGCAGGTAATTTGTCCAAAATATCTAGACCCTGGGAGTCCTGTAGTCGATGTCCACATCAATGGCACAATAATCCCCCATACCTTGATTGATTTAAGGGTTTCCATTAATGTGATGACCAGGGACACTATTCTCAAACTCAACCTTCAGGGTTCCCTAAGAAAGACCTCAATAGTACTAAAGTTAGCAGACCGCTCCATCGTGACCCCTGAGGGGATTGTGGAAGATGTTATGGTCTCTATTGATTCTTGGGAGTACCCTGCTAATATCCTAGTTCTCCAACCAAAGGCAAAGCTCACTCGATACCCTCTCATCCTGGGAAGACCTTAGTTGGCTACTGCAGATGCCTACATCAGTTGTCGCGCTGGGAACATGACAATCAAGAATGGGCATATGTCCAAAAAGCTAGTCCTCTATCCTCCTGCCCAACCTCTGCTAGAACATGATTTACCTCTCTGGTTGGAGGAGGAAGATGAGGATTAAGTCTATCTCGCACCATTTTGTATAGTAGAAGCTACCATGGGGGGTCCACAAACCGAGGATGATCTTATTGAGAACTTGATTCAAAATCTACCCCCCAGTATATTTCCCTTAGAAGAGCTAGTGGAAGAAACCCAAGCTAATCCTTTAGTTGATCTCTATGTGGTTGATCCGACCTCCCTCCGAGTTAAGAATGTGGAATTTGGCCCAGAAAAAACTTTGAAGATCAACTCATCCCTATCCACCTCTCAGGAGAAAGAACTGTGTAGCTTATTGAAGAATCACTTGGATGCTTTTGCTTGGAGTTATAAGGAGATGAAGGGAGTCCACCCTTCAGTCTGTACTCATCACATTTACATTAAGGAAGATTGTAAACCAGTCAGGTAGCCTCAAAGGAGAATGAATCCAGCCCTTAAGGACATTATCAAAGAAGAACTGCAAAAGTTGTTGGATGTAGGATTCATCTACCCCATCTTTGGCAGCGAATGGGTTTCTCCTTTGGTGCTAGTGACAAAGAAAAATGGGAAGTGGAGAATCTGTGTAGATTATTGGGAACTGAACAAGGCCACCAAGAAGGACCATTTCCCTTTGCCTTTCATAGATCAAGTGTTAGATGGCCTGGCGGGGAAGAAGTTCTTCTCCTTCCTAGATGGGTTTAGCAGGTAAAACCAGATCCAAATCAGCCCAGAAGACCAAGATAAGACCACTTTCACTTGTCCATGGGGTACTTTTGCATACCGGGTCCTTCCTTTTGGGTTGTGTAATGCTCCCGCCACTTTCCAGAGAGCAGTATTGAGCATATTTGCTGAAATAGTTCATGATTTAGTGGAGAGCTATATGGATGACATTACACCTTATGGTTCTAACTTCCAGGAAGCTTTGACTAACCTGGGAAAAGTTTTAGCCAAGTGTATTGAAATGAACCTGTCCCTCAGTCCTAAAAAATGCGAATTCCTGATGATTGAAGGGACCGTGCTAGGTCATACAATTTCTCAGCAAGGATTATAGGTGGATCCCAACAAGATATCTATCATCTAAAGGGTCCCACCTCCTCAAAAGGTAAGAGATGTTCGGAGTTTTCTAGGCTTAGCAGGGTATTATAGAATATTAATTAAGTATTTTAGTAAGCTAGCCTCTCCATTGTTTGGTCTTTTGGGAAAAGATGCTAAGTTTATATGGATTGACAACTGTCAAGAGGCTCTGGATGCCTTGAAAGGTAAGTTGGTAACTGCCCCAATCTTGAGAGGTCCAAACTGGGCCCTACCTTTCCACATTCACACAGATGCCTCGAACAAAGTGATAGGAGCAGCCTTAGGGCAAGTTGAAGAGAAGCTGCCTTATGCCATATATTTTGTCAGTAAAAACCTGTCCAAGGCAGAATTAAACTACACTGTAACCAAAAAGGAGCTCCTTGCTGTAGTCCATTCCCTAAACAAGTTCAGACACTACATCACTGGCTATCAAACATTTGTACACACTGATCATGCTGCAATTAGGTATTTTATGAATAAACCAGAAGTAAATGCTAGTATCATTAGATGGTTACTTTTATTGCAGCAATTTGATTTAACTATTGTTGATAAGCCAGGTAAGGAAAATGTTGTTGTTGATTTTTTGTCTAAACTAGATCTGCCTGCAGGTGAAGAAGGAATGGTGGATGATCAAATGCTAGATGAACACCTATTTTCTATTTTAGTACTCTCTCCATGGTTTGCTAATATAGAAAATTACTCGGTTTCAGCACAGTTTCTGCCAGACCTGTCCTCAAAAGAGAAGAGCAAGATCATGAGGAAAAGTGCCCCATTCACTTGGATTGGGGGTAATATTTTTAAACTTGGCCCAGATCAGATTTTGAGGCGATGTGTCAGGGAGGAGGAAGTCTTTGACATCCTCCTAACCTGTCATGATGGGCCTTGTGGGGGCCACTTTGCAGCAAAGAGAATTGCCTTCAAAATTTTGCAGGCAGGTTACTATTGACCCACTCTTCATCAAGATGTCAAGAGATACATCAGCCAATGTGACCAATGTCAAAGGATGGGGAAACCGACTCCAAGGGATGAGATGCCCCTACAAGCTCAAGTGACTTTCAAGCCATTTGAGAAGTGGGGCATGGACTTTGTGGGTCCTATCAACCCTCCTTCAAAACATAAATCTTACATCATTGTGTGTACTGATTATCTGACAAAATGGGCAGAGCCAAAGGCAATCAAAGCAGTAACAGAAGAAAAAATAGCTGAGTTTTTGAGGGAGAATATCTTCTACAAGTTTGGCTATCCAAGAGAGTTAGTCACAGATCAAGGGAGTCAGTTTACCTCCAATCTGGTTGAATATCTGATCACACACCACAATATTAAGCACAAAACTTCCACCCCTTATCATTCACAAGCAAATGGATAGGTGGAAGTCACCAACAGAGCTTTGGAAGGGATTTTGACTAAGGTAGTGAGTAGCAGCAGAAAAGATTGGGCAGATCGATTGGTTGAGGCCACCTGGGCCTACAACACCACCTGGAAAACCAGCACAGGGTTTACACCCTATGAGCTTGTCTACGGGAAGAAGGCTCTGTTGTCAATAGAATTTGAATATGACACATTAAGGATGGCAGCTCAGCTGGACCTAGATCACAACCATGCACAAAAGGAAAGATTGCTTCAGCTAAATGGATTGGATGAACAGAGAATGCAGGCCCTACTCCACTCAGAGATAGTCTAGCTTCGAAGAAAAATATGGCATGACAGACACCTCAAAGAAAAACAATTCCAGCAAGGAGATTGGGCGTTGCTATATGATTCAAGATATAAAGATTTCAAGGGCAAACTGAGGATAAGATGGTTGGGACCATATACAGTAGAAAAATGCAATGGCAATGGTTCAGTCCTTATCCAGACCATAGATGAAGAAACCATCTCCATGCTCATCAATGGGCATAGATTGAAGATCTACAGGAAGCCCCTTTCCAAGCAAGAGTTCATTGAGAATCTGGGAAAATCAGTGTTGGTATTGGAGCAGGTCCCTATCTTCACTCCACCCACACCCTGAGGCAAAAAAAAAAAAAATAGAGAAAAAAAAGGACTAAAAGATCCCTGGGTGAAAACCTCTTAGAGGCACCTAGGGCAAGCAATGAGGGTGAAAACCTCCTGGAGGCGCCCCAACTGTCTCAAAAAAAAGAAAAAAGAAAAAAAAAAAATCCTAACTTATTTTGAATAAATTACAGGTTGCAGGAGGGTCACACAAGGGAAAAAAGACATGGCCAGGCTGTATACACCCTTCATTGTCCATCCCTCCATCACCATTATCCTTTTCCAAGCCTCGGTCTCATTTTTTTTTGAAAATTCCACGTCCTACAGGAAACTCTGTGTATTCTACAGGAGGATCCTGTAGAAACTACAGAAAGGCCAAAATCAAGTTTAGAAAAGAACCCAAGGGCTCGAAGTTTGTCTAGAAGGTCCATGGACCTCCCTGCCACCATCCATCCACCTAACTCTCCATTCCACCCCTGTGCACTCACACTTCCACTTGCATTTCTTTCCCTGCACAAATAAAATACAGAAATTCTGCTTCTTTCATTCTGTAAACACAAAAAAAATGATGACAAATAAAGTAGTAGCGTTCTTCTTGCTTATTCTTACCTGATACCTCCCAACTGCTATTTCTTTCATTCAGAACCTTTGTCAGCTATCTTTTTAAGCCTGCTCAAGCATCAACCTAAATTTCAGAAGGAGAAGTAGCTACAAGAAATCCTGTAGGATTCCTGTAGCAGCTGATCCCTTTGAAAAACAAACTCCAGAGACAGGGTCAGCGCAGCAGGATGTATGAAGCATGTAAGGAGCGGATCTTGATCGAGAAATCATCAGCATAAGCTGAAGGCTGAGCATGCAGAGCACCAACAGCAACAGCAATGAGGAAATGAAGTGCCAAAGTCCAAAGCATGCATAGCACAACAGCGACTAAGCAGGTAAGTGGCTAAACCTATTCCTCGATTGCATGAATATTATTTCAAAACTGCATGAACTATGAGAATGGTCACGATTAAGTGGAATCGGTGGCCAGCTAACTGGCCACCCTTGTTTAGTTCACACACCCTCTTGGAATTCAAATGAGCCTCGTCCAATTCAAACTGTCGATCAAATACGCAGTCAGCACATGTGGCATGTCAACTCAGGAAGAAAACATTCGGAACCGGTAGTGGTGGCAGCACATAACGGGAGTAAGGGAGGTGATGGTGGTCAGGCAACATGAAGAACCATAATTACACTGGCGTAGGACCAACAGTCCAGATGGGGATAACATACCCATCCAGCCACCTCACCTCCTCACTGCAGATTACGCCATCAGTTAATTACAGTGCAGTATAAGCCTCCACCACCCTTTGTTTCATTTTCATTTGCGACATTCTTGACTACAGTACTCATCTACCATCTTCAAAACAACGAACCAGTCGTTTTCTGCCAGTTTTTCAAAACCCTCCCGCCTATTGGGTTTTACAGGAACACTACTGCATTCTACAGGAGTAGGAATGCCTTCTACATGAGGATTTATACAGGAAGGACAGAGAGCAGCTCTGCAGCAGAAAAATTCAGAATTCTTGTCAAATTCAAGCTAGGAATGAGGTAGGCTCGAAAACCTACTCTACATACGATATGTCTAGATAAGGTGGTGGGTTAAAAATAGAGTATTGGTTGAAGAAAAGCAAGGAAAGAGAAATTAAAAAGTCTGTTGTGTCTTTTTTGAGTTCTACACAGTCTCTCCATTTCCTTCTCTACATTCAAAATATGCTTTTTTCTTCCTCACATTCCGCTGTAAAAAAAAGGGGATGCAATCATAGAAATCAAACCTGTGAAGGAACCGAAATTGCAAGTCTGTCTACTTTGTGAAAAACCACTGTTTTATATAGTCCCTGTTCTGTCAAAGTATTGATTTTTTCCAAGAACCAAGAAGCAAATTCAGGTTGAGAACAGTTTGAAGAAAGGGAAAATTGCAAATTGGTGTTGTGAAGAAGAAGCATATGGGAAATTCCTCCTACATTTTCAGAAAAGAAAAAAAACAAAACTCAGCTGTCCCTCTGTTTCTGATTTTGGAAATTGTTGTTTTTTTCCCTCACTTGATAACTTTCAGAGACTAGTTAACACCATGCCATGAGGTTTTATGAGAAAGGAGCCTTTGAACTCCAACAAATTGCATGAGCACCCCGAGGTGGTGGCCCTCTTCACCAGGGCAAACTGGATGTCTTTCTTTGAAAGAATTCATGGATATGATGATGAGGTGACTGAAGAATTTTTTATGTCCTTAAGACCCCATTCGAAAACACATGCTACAGTCAGTTTCAGGGGTCTGACCCTAGAGCTTACACCTGATTTTATCAGTAGAATCACAGGTCTTCCACTTGGGCTCCCTTGGAGCAAGGAGGAAAAAACATTGGGACAGGTTGCTAAGAAGACATTTTTTCAGCCTGAGGAGCATCCTGTAGAGGATAAAAATGGGGTCAGAAGGACAAGCTTACCTCCTCCATGGAGTGAAGTCAGCTACCAGATAATGAAATATATCACTTGTGAAGGAAGGTTCAGTATAATTTATGGTTATCACTTCAGGTTATTGCATGAATTAAGATATGGGATGGACCTACCTGTAGTCAGAAAACTCAGTCTCCCATACTTCCTCCTCCAGTCTTTGATAGAATGTGGCACCAAGTTGAATGCAGGGGTCCCAGACCAGCTGGCCCACCATGGCCTCATTAAATTATTGGTGGAAGATGCCCTACACACATACACCATCCCCATAGCTTGGGAAATTTTTAGGAATATGTCTAGAGGAGATGACATCAAAACTTTGACTGAGGACATTAGCCCATCTGGCAGTGAGGAGGAGGAAGAGAAAGAGGAAATTGAGAAGGAAATTCATGAGGAGACACAAAATATTCAAATAGAGGAGGAACAGGAAATAGAGGAGAAGCAGAAAGAAGAGGAGAAACTTGACAAATCCACTGTTGTACCTAAGGCAAAAAAGAAGACAGCCTCAAAAATAGAGAAGAAGAACAGAAGCAATGGGAGGAAGTGGACAGAAAGGCATGTTTTCATGACAGAGAAGAGGACATCACCTCAGAGGCTTGGGATGTCAGGGAAGCTGTTAAAGCTATTAAAGATGAAGAACTAGATTATTTGCTCAGAGGATGAGCAACCCATTCAGTAGGAGGGTGATGATAAGCCCCAGAAATGGGTAACTATATAGGCTCATTCTACCTCTTATTTTCATTTAATCCACCATTCTCAATAGTTTTGTGCATGTTTTTGAATATATTTATGTCAAAAGAGTGAATGGGGATAATCACTTTGCCACATAGTCTAATGAGTGTTTATTCCAGATTTTTGGGACATTTTTGGACAAGGACCAGGCATTTATGAGCAGATTTGCAGCCAAACTCGAGGAAACAGGGCTGAGGAATTATAGGAGCGATGTCTCCTGCATTAATGACACCTTCCTTGAGTTCTCTACCAGCAGCTCGGAGTACAAAGGCCACAATGATGATCAAAAGGCGCAGCCGACCAAGTCTAGTAGAGCTGCTGTTATCTTTAGTTTAGGCAGCCAAGTTCCTTAAGTTTAGGAGGATTGTTGGGAGTCCCCACTTGTATAAATAATAAGGCTTCAAGCCTCAGTAGGTTAGCCATTTCATAGTCTATTTTTGCACTTTTGTGCAGTGTTATACTCAGCTCATTTTCGAGCTCTTTGGCAGACAGTTTTGTGGTGTAACTATTATTTTTTTATCAATGAAGATGAATCCAGCTTTGAACCAGCATTGATCTTTTCTAAAAGGCTGAAGCTCTTGGGTTACGGCCCAACCCAAGTGCCCAGCACCTCCTTTGTGTATTTATATGTTTTTTCTTGCATTCATAAGCTGATTTCTGTTGTTTAGGTTAAATCTTGCTTTGGTAAAATAGGTTGCTTTTGATGGTTAAATTAGTTGTTCTTGCTTCAAGTTGCTTAATTAGTTTGTTGTAGTAATAGAGAAAGATCCAAAAATACTACCAGCAGGCCTTGATCTCCTTTCTCCCTCCTTGGGACCATGAATTGAGGTCAAGGCACTATTGCTGCCACCAAAAACATAGTTTTTTACTTTCATGCAATTGCTAGCGTAATGTTTTGAGTTGGAGAAGTTGTTATTTGCTTGGATTCACATGCTTAGACCATTTCATGTTCAATTACCATGGTTTTCTCGCATAACTTTTTGTTCATAAAGTTCTGTTCAACATTACTCTGTTTTTAGGTCAGATTTTAGGTCAAAATAGACAAACTCTGTTTTTTGGTTTTTGCTTGGGTCAGCTTTGAGAAGTAAGTGTGCAACTCACTCGTAGAACACTCCAGCTTGTCATTCCTACATAGCACAACCTATACCAGCTCATCTCCCAAGATTTCCGTACTCAATCGCCACATTTCGCCAACCTGCCCTAAATTCTGCATTTTTCCATAAAGTTTCTTTCTCGCCCTTTGAACAAATCCAACCATCTCCTTCATTCCTGATCTTCATTAACAGAGTCCTAGACCCCTTAACACCTTCATCCAGCCTTCATTTCCCTTTTCCTATCATTTTTCCACCTTCAAACCTCCAAAACCCACTTTCGGCCTCCTCCTATAGATTCTCCTGTAGAAACTCCTGTAGATTCCTTGAAGCCTCCTGTAGAAGTTCATGCGAGTGATTTTTCGAAGTCTGATCGCAATGGAAGTCTTGAGAAGGGTACTAGGGACTTCTTAGGACCCCTCCACACCTTCCTTACCATCTTCAAAAGCCAACTCCATCCTCTTCTGCCACCAAATCTCTGCACAGTCAAACCTTAAGCATAATAATTCCACATAAAAATACTCAAAAGTACAAAAAGATGATTTCTTCTCATTCCTCTTCAGAACTAGCTTGAGTAAATGAAATTCACCTTTTCTATAGTCAATGACATCAATTTTAGTAGTTTCCATCTCATTTCTTGCAAAGGTAGGGTTAAATGGGTAAACTAGGGTTTATGTTTCATTTCAGTTTTCCTTCTCTTTCTGCAAATAGAATAGCCCCTGTAGAATTAGCTCTCTTCCATCACAGTAAAAGCTTCTTCTGAGAACTCATAGAATTTGGCTTAAGCTCCTAGCGAACTTGTGTTAGCTAATCAAGTGACAACCTACAATAAGAGCTAGTACTTGTGCATACAACACTGTCGCTTCCAAGTTTGTTACGAACTACTGAGTTGATAAAAGTAAAGAAGGGAGCCCCGGGAGTTGTAGCATTATTGTTGCAATACTGGAGCTCACCACTAACATGTGGGGGAATCTCATGCCGTTGATGGCATAGTTGGAACTATATCACACCCTCAGCCATATGCTCCACCTCATATGAGTTATGGTCACCCCCAGGGAGGGACTAGTTCCATGTATAATTATCCCTCCCCCAATCCTCCTCAGGGAAATCCTTATCCAAGTCCTAGCACACCATATGCATATCCTCCTTCGCATCAATAGATGCCAAGGCCAGTTGTTTCTCCTCCTAATTATACTAATGTTGCCCCATCTCCCTATTATTCGTATGCACAAATTAGCAATCCAGCCCCTTCGAAACTAGTGTCTCAGCCCCCATGCATGCTCCCCCTTGCCCGCAACAACCACCTCCTCCACAAGGACATGTGCATGCTCAACGGAGTGGACCCAATCCCTCTAACCCCCAAGAAAAGGAACAAGGGGAAGGATAATAGGAACTAACATCCGGAAGGTAATCAAGGCAACCAGGGTCCTCCACCCAATGCCCCTTAGAGTACTCAACCTAATCCCGCAACCCAGCAACAGGGTAGTCAGCCCAAGCAGAACAAGAAACTTCGTACGAACAAACCTTGTGCTTATTAAGTAGTTTATGGTCATTATACCCATGATTGTCCTCTTTTACCTCAGACGCGATAAGAATGGGAAGATCACACAGCTTCTCGAGGATCGCAGGCCACCACTCTTCCTCCTCCTCCTTCTTCATCCCAACTGGTCATGCTTACAAATCCTTTCCCTCAACAAGGGTACATATCTGATCAGTCTACACAAGGTCAAGAAGCTCAACCAACTCCACCACCTAGTCAACGTGATTATCAAATTCTCATGATGAATTCTGATGAGGTAAATACCAAACAAGTCAACCTCCATACTTGATCGCACCAATATGACAAGCAACCTCCTAAGTCTGTGACTTATTACCAACCCAAAGGGTCTACCAATCCTCTATCGACACCCAATGGTACCTTATAGATCCCCCAACCTAAGGTTAAGGTCATACCCAAGATCCCCAAAGGGTCGTTATGTCGAAATGTTGCTTCTACAAAAGCCACCCATACATATAGCATAGTAGATGACTTGGTGCAGTATCCTATTGCCATGTCAACAGTGGAAGTTCTCCAGACATGCCCATCAAAACGAAAAGCTCTATTATCCTCTCTAGGCATCATGGATCCTCAAGATGATCACATGATTATCTTTCATGTTGACAAATCAGATAACCCTCCCTTACCTTCATCTGTTGCTTTCCAAATTCCAGTCTCCATTTGAAATGCTACTATCTAGTAGTATACCATTAACGAAGGAAAATCTACTTGTGTGAGGGACGCCAATGTTTTGAAACAACTTAGTCCCCCTAACCTATTCCCGTGCACCATTACTCTACATGTATGGGACGGTCATCCTTCACAGCCCCTTGGCTTATACCATCACTTCCCAGTCACAGTTGTTGGTAAGACCATCTGTACTGACATTAAAGTCATTGATGCTCCCCTCAACTATAACATCCTTTTGGTTCGTAGTTATACTTATGTCATGTCAGTTGTCACATCTATGGTTCGTCATAAGATGTGCTTTCCTTACAATGGAAATATCATCACAATCAATCAATTGAAGTATTATGATCCAAACGCCCAGACTTCACCTCAGACCAACATTTATTCTATGGCTAACAATAAGACTGTCTCGTCTATTTCTCCAGGAGTCTATAAATATTCCTCTTTACTTGGTGCTTACTATGCCCCCCCGCCTAATCCTTCTGAACCTAACTCATCAAGTGTTTTCATGCTCCAAGCATCATGGGCCGCCCATAAACGGGCCGCTATGCCTTCACAACCTGATGTGCCTGACATAACTCCACCTGCCGGTACAACTCCTCAAGGATCACTTCCTTCTCCTAGTGTCTCTCCTAATCCATTTCCACTCGGAATTGTTCCCCCCAGCCTTAACCATTGTGGAGTAGTTCCTCCAGGCCACTATCCTTTTGGTCAGATACCCTTCTTATTCCCACCTCCCAGAGTCTATTCTACACCTATCATGGCTACATTGAGTCTACCTAATATTACCTTAGGGATCCTAGTTTGGTACATTTATCCCCCCACAAACACTCCACCTAATCAATTGAAACCTTACATTGCTTTGACCCGGTCCAACTAGTTGTTCCTACCCCCGCTTTTTCTTCAATTCCTTAGTAACCTCAATAGGAGCCTACTATTGTTGCGAAAGAATTTGGCGAGGGGGGGAAATCCTGAAAGAAGGGAACTCAAGACAAGGCTCCCCTAGCAACTCCTGCTCCCCCTAAGCCACCAAATCCTATTCCTCCTTGCGCTTTATGTGATGTTTTCGGTCACGCCACCAATAATTGTCCTGAACTCCCTCATGTTAAGGATGTGCTCACTGATACTTTCCTAGATTCTAACATTCCCAAGGTCCATGTCACCTTACCTGAGTCAGCTAAGAATATCTGATCTTTATGCACAAAACACCCTTGCACATTGTGTGATAACTTTGGCCACTATTATCATCACTGACCCTATCTCGAAGATTTTCATGATACACTTCAAGTGCTTCACGAATTAGAGGCCACTCATAGTGAGTCCACTTCTCCTTTACTTGTGGATTCTGGTCCCACTTCTACACTAGAGTACAGGGTCTCTACAACACCCATCGTGATCCCTCCCCCTAATGTCGAGATGACAGATAGTTCTTCTCCTATTCTCTATCTATTGTCATTCATGAGATCGTTACCTAGAAACTCCCCAGATGTTTCTTTTCGTGCTTATGTTGAACCTTCTTCATCAAGCACATTGATCTCAACATTGGTAAATATTCCATATACTATTCATATGTCTCCCAATTTTGACGATGCATATGTGTACCTTGTCTCTCATGAAGAGGCTTCAGGTATCTCGTTGCCATCATATGGTATTTCTTCCTCATGTTCGCCCATATTCCATTCTGATGAAGACATCATGGAAGCTATGACCACTCCTGATTATAATTGGGATGATATGCACCATCATTCGTGCTTCCTTCCATAGCAAATTGATGACCAATATGCTTTGGAGTCCAAAGACTTCATCAATAGTGGGGTCGATTGGTTTAACCACCTCTTACTTCGAACCCATGAATTCGAACCACATACACCTTGTGTCCATTACATTGCCACACAATGTTTGGGTAAGGGGAAATCCACTTTTGAGAGTCCAGGAGAAGCAATTCTCCCCAACAATCCTAGTGCATATGGTATTGTTGACTCTAGTACCATTATTCTTCCCCATTTAGAAGAACCTCTAGAGTCTCATATCACTACAGATCACCATAGGGATGATCCACTTAACCATTCCTCCATCTTAAATAAACAACCTGTTGACAGGGTTAATGTACACTATGCCAACAAGGGGAACTAACCCAATCGTAAGCCCCAATTAAAGCTTCTTTCGTTTGGATTGGCTAGCTCCGACGGGTTTTAAGGGACCCTGTAAACTGCTTGAACTTGTAGAAAAATTGCTTCCGGGAGGAAGACTTCAATTAAATCAACAAAATGAAACAACTAACCTCTATGTATTAAATCCTATCTATACTACTTCTAACTACTCTAATATAGTCCTAGCTACCCTAATCTATCCTACAAGAGCATGATACAGAGGTTTAAACATCATATATATGTTCAGCAGGAGCGTGATAAAGAAGGTTAAACATCATGCATAGATTCAAGTCCAAATGAATCAATCACTGAATTCACAGCTGGAAGAGACTATATTAAAGCTAAATTTCAATCCAATCACTCATATAGGAATCCACATTCTTCTATGGAATTAAAACTACAACTAATGTTTAATTTAGTTTCAAATCAGAGACCATTCACAAGTTAACCATGAAACTGAATTACATTCAATTTAACAAGACTAATAGTGAACTGTAAGTCATCAATATACATAAATATAAATCACATTTACATTCATGCCAATAACAACACTCTGATCCAAAACAATACAATGAGTCTGAAACTAAAGGCTCCTTCTTCCCTCAAAAATAGTCCTCCTCATTCACAATAAAGCAACACTATTCTTCTCGAAAATCCAAAAGCCCCTTCTCCTCTTCGGAGGTAATATTTATGCTAAAAGCCTCTCGCTCTCGGTCTTCCCTGCCTCTTCGCCTTCCTTCTCCTTCCTTCATTATGCCAATCAGAAGAAATAGGTGAAAACATTCGGTGTCACTGCTGACATGTAAAGGGCGTTTCTTGTCATTAGGGCGCTTCATTTCCTGGGCATTGAATGGTTATTGATTAGAGAGGATGACTGTGTGTCCTGTTCATGATGCGATCTGGAGTAGTTTTGTTTTCGTAACACGCAAGCAACGCCTGGAAACCAACTGAAAATGTCAAAGGCCGGCTCTTTCGACAGAACACCTCTGCATATAAGGGTTTTCTAGATTCGCTTGGGCATTCGTTACTCCTAGCCTGCAGAAATAAGAGACACCAGTTGTTATGCTCTTAACCTGCAAAATAATACCCAAATACAGAATATGCGAAGAAAAGATACCTAGAACACAGAATAGCAATGATTTTATTATTCAGAGAGCAATGTTCACATGCCTCTTCGAGGGGGCAACCTCCAATAGAGCAGAGCTCGATTACAAAAACAAGACATAATGCTCCTCGCAGGGAGTCTCTATTCTTTATATATGACTCATACATGCAATACCACGGGCCAATACCGTGGTTTTTATTAATACCATCTATCTAATACTACGACCCATTTGCAACTAACTGTGGTCCCGTCATTAATTGCGGGTTAACCCTTACAATTATTAATATGGGCTTTATTGACTCTTGACTATGACGTGATCCCATGACATAAATAAGGGGGTTAGGGTGGGACCCTAACATGCCCTCCACCTTAAGACTAGCCTTGTCCTCAAGGCTGAAGCTGCGGAAACTGCTGAAGAATAGTGGCTGGTTCCCAAGTTGCATCTTCTGGAGAGGTGTCTTTGCATTTGACGAGGACTTCCTTAATCATGCGGCCGTGCAGGTGCTTGTCTCTTGTATCTAGAACCTGTTCGGGTTGAAGCCAGATTGACCCTTCTTCGTCCAATTCAGGTAGACTGGTTTGGACTCGGCAATTGTTCCCAATCACTTTCTTGAGGCACGATACATGGAAAACTGGATGGATTTTTGCCGTAGGTGGAAAAGCCAACTTGTAAGCCACTTCTCCAATGCGTTGAAGTACTTGGAATGGTCCGTAGAATTTTGGAGAGAGCTTTTGACAACCCTTGTCTTTGAGTGATGTTTGCTTATATGGTTGCAGCCTCAAAAAGACCTGATCCCCTTCTTGAAATTGGTGCTCTGAGCTATGTTGGTCGGCTTGTTGCTTCATACGGTTCTAAGCGTGATGAAGATTCTCTCTAAGATGGGCGAGCATGGTTGCGCGGTATTGTAGGAGTTGATCCACTGCTTGTACTTTAGAGCACCCCTTGAGATAAGAAGTAGGGGAAGGCGAAAGTTGACCATAGACTGCTTCATAGGGAGTCATTTTGGTGGTGGCATGATAGTTGGTGTTATACCACCATTCAGCCAGAGGTAACCACTGTACCCAAAGGTGTTGCTTTTCTGAAGTGAAACACCTAAGGTAGGTTTCTAGACATTTGTTGACGGCTTTGGTTTGACCATCTGTTTGCGGATGATATGAAGTACTGAGTTTGAGTTGAGTGCCTTGTATTCTGAAGAGTTCCTGCCAAAATTACTGGTGAAGATCGGGTCGCGGTCAGACACAATAGAAGTGGGCATGCCATGCAATTTGAAGATCTGATCCATGAAAGTTTGAGCAACCAAAGTTGGTGTAAACGGGTGGGGTAGGGCGCAGAAATGAGCATACTTCGACAGTCGGTCCACAACCACCATGATGACTGACTTGTTCCCTGACTTTGGAAGACCTGTAATGAAATCCATAGAAACCTCCGTCCAAATTGATGCCGGAATGGGCAATGGTTGTAATGAGCCTGGTGTGTTGACGGTTTCCCCTTTGTGGCGTTGACAGACATCACATTCTGCTACGAAAGTAAGGATGTCCTGTTTCATGCCTGTCCAAAAAAATGATCTTCTGGTGCGAGCATACGTCTTCTGAAAGCCTGAATGTCCTGCAATGGGAGATGAGTGCAATTCTGCCAAAATGCGACTTTTGAGGGTGGATGTTGGTGATATTACAACTCTGTCCTTGTAGCGAAGAATATCATTCTGCCACGAGTAGCCCTTGCTGGAATTAGGATCGACCTGCAATTGAGAAATGAGTTGGGAGAGCCCGGGGTGTGAAAACCATTCCTTGCGAGCCTCTTCAATCCAATCTGGAATGGGGAGGGAAATTACGAGCAGAGTACTTTCCTCCTCAAATTGGCGAGATAATGCATCTGCTACACTGTTGTCTTTCCCTTTCTTGTAAATGATCTCATAATCATATCCCAGCATTTTGGCTAACCATTTATTTTGTTGTGGGGAGGATAGGCATTGCTCCAAAAAATATTTAAGACTGTGATGATCTGTGCGGATTTGGAAACGTCGCCCCAATAAGTAAGGTCGCCAGGTCTCGACTGCATGTAAGATGGCCATCATTTCCTTCTCGTAGGTAGATTGGCCTAGATTCCTCCCACTGAGTTGTTGGCTTGTGAAGGCCAATGGTCGCCCTTCCTGCATTAAGACTGCCCCAATACCTGTACCCGAAGCATCACATTCAATGACAAAGGATTTGGTGAAGTCAGGTAGTGCTAAGACTGGAGTGGAACACATGGCGTTTTTGAGAGCAGTAAATGCCTGTTGTGCTTCCTCGTTCCAGAAGAAGGAATTTTTCTTGAGGAGTTGAGTGAGGGGCTTCGCTATGCGGCCATAGTTGCGGACAAATTTACGATAATAGCCTGTGAGACCCAAAAATCCTCTCAAGCTCTTCAAGGTCTTAGGTTGAGGCCATTCTTGCATTGCCTGGATCTTTTTGGGGTCCACCTTGACACCTTCACGCCCCACAATGTGGCCCAAATACTCAACTTCTTCCATGCCAAACGAGCACTTAGACATCTTGACAAATAATCAATGCTTGCGGAGCAGTTGCAAGAGTAGATCTACATGCTGAAGATGTGCCACCCAAGTGTCACTATAGATGAGGATGTCATCGAAGAAGACAAGGACAAATTTTCTGAGATATGGTTTGAGAATGTGATTCATAAGGCTCTGAAAAGTAGAGGGGGCATTACAGAGACCAAATGGCATGACCAGGAACTCATAATGGCCTTCATGGGTTCTGAAAGCCGTCTTGGGAATGTCGACTTCCTTCATGCGAATTTGGTGGTAGCTTGAGCGAAGATTCAACTTAGTGAAGAATTGAGCCCCATTGAGTTCGTCCAACAAATCATCAACCACCGGGATGGGAAATTTATCTTTGACTGTCAACTTATTGAGGGCTCTGAAGTCGGGACACATCCGCCACTCCCCATCTTTCTTGAGGACCATGACCACTGGGGATGAATAAGGACTAATGCTAGGATGAATGACACCTGCTTCCAACAATTCCTTGATGATTTTTTCTATTTCATTCTTTTGGGTGAACGGATATCTGTATGGCCGCACATTTGGGGGTTGGGCCCCTGGAACCAAGGTGATGCTATGATCATGTTCCCCTTGCGAGGGTGGAATCTCATGAGGCTTGTCAAAGACTGTCCTATGGTTATTTAAAATCTGTTGCATCTCAGGATGAATTGGCTGAGACAGGGTTTCGACTACCTGGATGGCATTAAATTGAGCGACCACTCCATGATGGCCCTTTTTTAACAATTTTTCCATCCTATGCGAGATGATGATTGAGGGGGCTCCCGCTTGGAGTCCACGGAGGGTATGTGTGGAGTTGTTCTGCTTAAAACTCATATATAACTCTTGGAAATCCATTGTGATTGGCCCAAGAGTGCAGAGCCATTCAGCGCCTAGGACAATGTCGCAACCCCCCATGTGTATGGCAAACATGTGGGTTTTCAACTAATAATCCCCCATTTGAAGTTTGACATTTTCACAGTGGCCTTCACATTTCATTGTGCCCCCATCTGCAATTTGGACTTGGAAGTTCGAGACTGCCCGTACAAAACAATGCACTGCTTCTACGATTTTTTGATGGATGATATTATGGGTACTTCCACTATCAATCAAGACTACTACTGGGCGATGTTTAAGAAAACCCCTGATTTTGAGAGTTTGAGGGGACGAAATTCCTGCCAACGCATTTAGCGAAATAACTGGTTTGTCAGATATAATCTCCTTTTGGTTGTCTTCTTCGATCGCCTCCGGTTCCTCAAGTGGTGGATCTTCCTCGATGGAGCTGTAGTCAGTGGCATCTATTTGAAAAAACTTGGGCTCCTTGCATTTATGACCCAAGGAATATTTTTCATCACAGTAGTAACATAGTCCTTGCTTCCTTCTTTCGACCATTTCCGCAGGTGACACCTTTTGAATCTTAAGTGTCTAAGTCGTGTTGGGAGCCTGTGGGGGACGACCTTTAGCGGGGAAATTGGGGCGGCTGTATTGGGCTGCTAATGCACGTTCCACCTTACGAGCTACCTGGCAAGCCTCTATCCACGTGGGAGGGTGGTGGAGTAGAACTTGAGATTTGATGGCTTCTTTAAGACCGTTGATAAAACATTCCGTGTAGAACTCATCTGTGAGACCCTTAGTGCGGAAGGCTAAGGCTTCAAAAGCGGTAATATATTCATCCACTTTACCTGTCTGTCGGAGCTTAGTGAGACACCCCAAAAAAGAGTCTTCCTGTTTAAAGCGATTTCGAAGAGCTTTGGTAAATTGGTCCCAATTCTGAAAAGGTCCATTGCAACGCTGATGCCATTCCCCCATTGCCATCGTTCATTGTCCAAGTACATGGTCCCCACCATAAGCTTAGTCCAATCATCTAGGATATGATTCAATTTGAAATACTGCTCCATTTGTGCTAGGCATGTTGACATGTGAGAACCGTCAAATTTATGCATATCCAACTTGGGAGGTCGCTGACTAGTTGGTGGATGGGTGTGCCAGACGTGAGGAGAGTGGCTCGAATCACCCTCATGGTATTCATGGCCCTTATACGCCTCCTCGTGGGCTGGTTCCTTGCCCTTCGAGAGTGCTTCCTGTACCTAGAAATTTAGTCCGCTAATCTCACGTTGGAGGGAGTTCATCGCAGTGTGGATGGTGTTCACAGTGTCTTCAAGTTTGTCCATCCTTTCATTGGCCATCGCTTGAGCTCTAGTTTCTACCATACACCAACCAGATGAAAAATTGGGACCGCCTAAATTTTTTTTTCTAATAAATTGAATGGTACCACCTTGCTCAGCTCGCCGTCCTGATTCTGATGGGCTAGATCACCAATAAGCACCCCGGAAGATCTCAGACTCCTAACAGAGTTTTACTCCTCCTTGATCAATACTACAGTCGCCAAATCCTCAAAATGTCAATGCTGCCAAAAGTCCTGCGAAAAGTAGACCCCAGTATAGGAACCCTTCACAACAACTCCGATCTGGTGGATCTGAGAGATCTGAATGGTGGAACAACTGCTGCTGCGGATCTGATGGAGCTGCGGGACTGATGTCTGCTGCTGCGGCACGTCTTTTCACACGCGGATCTGGAATAGATGATGTGTGATCCCCCGATAGAAAAGGGAACTATGGTCTAGAGGAGTGTCAGGCGCTACAGATCGCAATATACATAAGGGTCTGACAGTAGTACTTGGCCCAATGTTTCAGGGCTCTAGCTAAGGAGGATCGACCGTACCCTTAGCCGTACAACCCGACTACCCTATCGTACGGGTGAGTAATCTCTCCGAGTGCTGTTCTCGGTGTACTATAGCCACAAGACGGCCGAAGGTTTATCTATGGCGAGGTTTCAAGGGAGCCTAGGGGGGCTTCCTATATACCCAGAGGGTACGTGGAAGACAGTCCATGCGCGGTTCTGTCTAATGCGCTACTAATCGAAGGGGTACCCACAGGGGTTACAAGGGAGTCCAACAGACGTGACCACCTCTTGTATTTCTTGCGTGCATGCCTCCCCAAATCTGCAAGTTTATGCGCTTAACGACAGATCCCGTGGTTTAAAGACGCCGGAACACGTCTCTAGCCAAAATTTTTTTTTTTCTAAAAATTGGAGATCCCACCGAGCCCTGGAAAGTGCTCTGATACCACTTGTTATGCTCTTAACCTGCAAAATAATACCCAAATATAGAATATGCGAAGAAACGATACCCAGAACACAGAATAGCAATGATTTTATTATTCAGAGAGCAATGTTCACATGCCTCTTCGAGGGGGAAACCTCCAATAGAGCAGAGCTCGATTACAAAAACAAGACACAATGCTCCTCGCAGGGAGTCTCTATCCTTTATATATGACTCATACATGCAATACCACGGCCCAATACTGTGGGTTTTATTAATACCATCTATCTAATACTACGGCCCATTTGAAACTAACTGTGGTCCCGTCATTAATTGCGGGTTAACCCTTACAATTATTAATATGGGCTTTATTGACTCTTGACTATGACGTGATCCCATGACATAAATAAGGGGGTTAGAGTGGGACCCTAACACCAGTCATGCTTATAAAAATACAACAAAAATGCTTTAAAACATGAATATTGCCTCTACTAAACGTTTATCACATCAGACGCGAAAGAATTGGCCCCTGGTTTTCAGCTTTATGCATAGATTAAGCCTAGCAAGCCAAACTCGGTTTACACTGAAAACTATTGCAAAAAACACAGCCGAATCCAAATTGTGGACTTGAAAATTTATATGCTAGGCTTTGTAATCATCGGTGGGTTTGGGAGGTTATGGTGTGCTATAAATGAAACTTTGGACTAGGCCAATTGCGATATGCAAAATGCTCCAAACTCGATATCTCTCTCTCTCTCTCTCTCTCTCTCTCTCTCTCTCTCTATATCTATATATATATATATATATATCTCATGGTTGATAAAACCATCGGGTCTGGTAGATGGTAGTGTGCCATATCTATAAGCCTTGTGCCTCTCGATAGTGATAAGCGGTGATATCCGGACCCAATATATTATATGATATGATTAATATTATCGGCGGGTCCGCCACATCGCTGCGCACTTTATGTTCAAGCCTTGGGACCCCGCCGATTGTGATATGCGAAATGCTCCGGACCCGAAAATATATGTATTCTGGTTGATAAGGCCATCGGGTCCAGAGGGTAGCAGCATGCCATGTATGCATATGCCTTGGGCTTGGACTGATTGCGATATGCAACGGGATTTTTGGACCCGAAAATATATCTATATATATATATATATATATATATATATATTGTGGTTTATAACGTCGTCGGGTCCGAAGCCCTTGTCGCATGTGTTATGTGCCCATATTGAGTGCAATAAGTGAAATAGGGATGGTTTATGTGTTTTGCGAAAGGTTTACTTTGTAAATAGATTATAACATGACAAAGATGCGATGAATGGTTTTGTGAGTTAACCCAACAAACAATTATAATAAGGGTAGGGGTGAGGGTTTGTGCGGGCACCACTATACCATGCATGTTTGGGAGGATCGAAAGATCCTGATGAAGGGAGAGGATAAAGGGATAGGTTGTGTCATGAATGATCCATACGGTAGAGGTATATTCAATGGCTTAGCCATCAGGCCTTGAGAATTTGACTCGGCAAGAAGTTGACATCCGTGTGATAAAACAGATCATTCCAAAAGATGAAAAATCAAACTTCTAGGGGACCCAGTGGAAATCTGTTGCAGAAGCATGTTTCAATAGGGTGGTAGTTGTGTCCACAACAAATGGTGAACTGCTGGGTGAACCAGTTATCTCTGCTTCCAAAGAAATAAACTTGAAATGTAAACTATATAGATGGACAAGCATGGGTTCCACTTAAACATTATTGCTTGAGAGGGGATAGAGACAAATAACTTCTACTTGCTGATATGATTTTGACAAGAATTCTCAAATGGCAGTATTATGGTGTTTATGGACCTTCCTCTACCTATTTCGCACTTTCAAAAATCCCTTTGGGGCCGTCACTGGTCTTTCCATACCTATTTAGGTGTGTACCTCAACTCTTTATTGCTCATCAAGCTTGATGCAGACATGTTTTTCTTGCACTTTATATGATAATTTCAGTGCTATATTTATTGATTGAATGGGGTGCAGTCATGGATCATGCCATATGTTTAAACCGCTTAAGCAAGGTTGGGCTTGCTATGTCAACCGGTACTCTGAGCCCAACAACAGTCTTTACTCTAACCGGCTTCCCAAACAACCTATCCTTCCAGATTGGCACAAGGACTTGAAATTTCATTTCTTTTTAGATAATTCCTTCCAGTTTTAGGCACAAGGACTATAGCACAATTAGATTTTCCACAGGGTATGAGACAATGAGCTTAGCCCATGAAAGGAGGTTTACTTGTGAGTAACAGGTATTGGACCATTTAATGTGGTGGATGGGACCAATGGAGAATGACTATAAACCTTACAAACAAGTATAGCCTAGGTCTGAGTGGGATTTACTTAAATGCAACGTTCCTCCATGTTAGTCCTACTATAGTTACACATTTTTTGTTTTATAAAGATGCCCCTACATGCTCCAGATGTTCAAGTTATCAACAGATATCACACAATTCCCAACAGATGCCAATGAGGGGTTTCGGTTTGCATTCCACTGCTGATTCTCAAGTGCTCATGGGCTGATAGAAGGTTTGTTTGATTTTCAGGGAAATGATGGATTCAGGAACAGTAGAATCATCAGCAAGCTAATGAGGCAGGGAAAGACCAAGAGTAGTGAATGAGGGAAAATTTGGAAGGTAGAACGAGACCGGAGGACTACAATTAGCTGGCTGAAAAGGAATGTAATTCAAAACAACAAGAGAACAGACTTGGCAGAAAACAAAGGAAAGGATAAAAATACAACTAAACTAACAACAAAAAAGAAATGAACTCTAACCTACTCAGGAGGAAACCACCAATGCAGTGGCTACTGGAAGTATCTCTTCAAATGCTGGCCATTAACAGGGAGCTTTTCAGTCTCCTCCTGTAATGTTTTCAACCTGTAAGTCTGTTGACCAATATTTTCAACGACTTGGAATGGGCCCAACCATACGTGTTGGAATTTTGTGTGTTTACCCTTTGGCTCACTTAGCTTGTCCCATTTCAGAACTAGTTCCCCCACTTGGAAATCTTTATCTCCAGCCAGATGATGATCAAACCATATTTTTACAATCATTTGGTGAGTTTTGAATTTAATTCTAGCTCTATCTCTTAATTCCTCCAACTTCATCAGTTGGTCGATCCTTCCTTGAAGCGGGGCTGAAGGGGTTCCTCTTGAAGCTTAGGAGAGCTGTAAGCATGGAAGGGCAATGTTTGGGGGAAAGATGGCTTCCTATCCATAGACTAGGAAGTATGGAGAGTTTCCCAAGGCCACTTTAGGGGTGACCCTATTGACCCAAAGGGAATTTGTCAAGGCATTGTGCCAGTTCCTCTGGTTATTAGCAACTATCTTGTGGATTATGCAGATAAGGTTCTTATTGGAAGACTCAACAACTATGTTTCCCTGGGGATAATAGTTTGCTGCAATTTTATATGGATTGACTTATCAATGGCAAACTCAGTCACTCTCAGAGATAAAAAATAAGAAGCATTATCAAAGATGAGAGCGTCAGGGATGCCATATCTGTTGATAATGAATTTCGCAATTAATGATATTACCTCATCTTCGTTCACCTTCCGGAGCGGGATGGCTTCGGTCCATCTGGTGAAGTAATCAATCACTATGAGTATATACTTGTGTTTCTATGAGGAGTTTGGAGTGATCTCGCCTATGATTTCTAGGCCCTATGACATCTAGGCCCCATTGTTGGAACAGTCAGTAAATCATGACAGGCCTGAGGGGAACAGCGAGCTTTCTTTCTCTTCCTGTGGCGGTTTGGCACGCCTTGCATTTGTGAGCATAGGCATGTGAGTCTCTGAAAATTGTGGGCCAATAATATCCGGCTCTCAATATTTTGTGGGTAGTGGTCTCTCTGCCATAGTGACCACCTGTTGGATCGTTGTGCATTTCTTTCAATACATGGTTGGCATCATCTTTCTCCAAACACCTCAGCCAGATTCCCTCATGATTTTTTCTGTACAAGATGCTGTCATCCAAATGATACAGATTGGATTTCAATCTGAGAGCTCTCCTCTGTGATGCATCCATGTGTTCAGGACACGAACCTCGCACTAGATAGAAGCGTATGTCGTGGTACCATGACTCAGGGTCCAAAAAAGTTTTTGATGCTTCTCGCTCATACATCAGCGCTTCGTTACTCCATAAGAGCTCCTCCTTGAGTTCCCTTTGTGCATATTGCAAGCTCAACGTTCCTGATTTTTCAGATGCCTCCTTTTGGTCCGCTAAGGCTTCTGCCGCTAGCCTGCAAAGTCCCTGCCCTTGAACTATTTGTGTTGGCTTTATCTCCAGGTCGAACTCTTGAAGGGCGGTTATCCAGTTCCCTCTTCATTCACCCATTTCTTTCTGCACGAAGAGGGCTCTTATAGCAGGATGGGGCACGATGACTTTGGTCTTGGCCTTCAATAAGTAAGGGTGGAAATGTTCAACGGCCTTGAAAACTGCATAGCCCTGTTTCTCCATGTTTGGGTAATTCAGTTCCGCTCCTTGGAGATTCGAACTCATGTAGGAAATGGGGACTTCATTGCCATCGTCACTTTTTTGAGTGAGAATTGTAGCATATGAAAGGTTGGAAGCAAAGGTGTATAAGAAGAATCCTTTGCCAAAATCAGGGCTGACCAGTGCAGGAGCTTGAGCAATGGCTTCCTTGATTCGCCAAAACGCTTCCTTGGCTTCATCGCTCCATTTATACACAACGTCTTTCTTCATCATCAGCTGCAAGGGGTGTACTATTTCGGCGAAGCCTGAGACAATTTTTCTAACGAAATTAATTCTCCTAAAGAAAGAGTACATGGATTTTTTATTGGTAGGGGGTTGTATTCTCATGATGGTTTGTATTATTTCAGGATCAATCACAATTCCGTCTTTAGAAAGGATATGACCCAGTGGTTTCTCCTTTGTGGCGGCAAAGATTCTCTTCTTGGGATTCAAATAAATTCCATACCTTCGGCATCTTTCGAAAATCTGCCTCAGGTGATAAATGTGATCTCTCCTGCGATATGAATATACAGTGATGTCATCCATGTACACAAATACCGATCTGTTCATCAACCCTCAGAAGACTATTTCCATAGCTCTCTGGAATGTGGAACCCATGTTAATGACCCCAAAAGGCATTTTACGGTATGCGTAGGTGCCCCATTTGGTGTTGAAAGTTGTCTTAAGCTCATCCCCATGAGATACCAGTACCTGATTATATCTTGAAAACCCATCTAATAGGGACAACATTTTAGACCCAGAAACGCATTGAAGGATGTGTTCCATAGAAGGGACAAGATAGTTATCCTTCTGAGATGCTGTGTTCAGGTTTCTGAAATCAATACATAGCCTGATGTCTCCATTTTTCTTTCTTACTAACACAAGATTGGCTACCCAGTGGGTGTGTTTGATCAGGAATATGATTTTATCGTCTAGCATCTTGTTCAGTTCTTTCTTCACCAATGGTTCTAGGCTTGGATGCATCTTACGCAGCTTTTGTTGGTAGGGCTTGGCCTCCTTTCCCAAAGGGATCACATGCTGCATAATACTGGTATCAAAGGCCTTTAGGTATTCATATGTCCATACAAAGACATCCTTGTATTCTTTAAATAGTTTTACAAATGTAGCCCTTTCCTGCGGAGAGCACCCCAGGCCCAGATTGACATTTTTTGGGTCCTTTTCAGTCCCAAGGTTGACTATTTCATACTTCATGGACGAGCTGTGTGTTTTGTATTTAGTATGTTTCTTGAATCTATCATGCAAGTCGTACAAATTCTCCATCCTAACAACCAGTTTTGGAATTACATTAGGTTTATCCTTTTCCTCATCTTCCCTTTCACTCATAAGCTTGTCATGCTCCTTTTCATCGATGACTGCACTCTTGAATGTCTTCTCGCAGTGTAGGAACTCAAGGATTTGCTCATCATCTTCGAAAACCTGCCAATTCGAGACGTTGTCAGGCACGGACAGTTTGAAAATCAATTCAATAGAACATTTATTTTTCTTTAGTCTAAAATCAAGAAAAAGTTTAGCAGCCATATTAGCCATCAAATCAGCATCTTGGTTTTGGCCTCGAGGTATGTATGTAATATTAAAGGAATCAAAACTATCAATTAAATCCCATACCTCATGCTAGTACCTCATTAGGTGTGGAGAATTGCAATGTATCCTTTTCCTTACCTGATCTACGATTATCTGTGAGTCACCAAAAACTTTAAGATCTTTCACATTCATACCAATGGCTTTCTTCAGGCCTTGCAGCAGGCCTTCATATTCAGTTGTGTTGTTGGTGCATGCGAACTCCAACCGGTTGGCCATTAGATGTTGGTTCCCTTGCGGGTCAATGAGAATACTTCCAGCACCTGCACCTTCAAGGCAGTTAGAACCATCAAAATAGAGTGTCCAGAATATTACATATAATGTTACATCAATTGAACTACTATCTAATAAATTGGTCCTATCATCTACTATAATACAGGATAGCTCATCGGTTGGATTATGGGAAGGAATTTCGAACTGTGTGTGTGTGTGTCAAAGTTTCTTGGACAGTTTTTGCATGAAACTCTCCAAAACAAGTTTCTATATTATAAACATTGAAACTATAGTTCCCAAGGATGGAGTTGGTAAAAATTACAGGTTCATTGGGACCATTTAGTTTCGTTACCACATACTTCATGTATCTTTCCCTATCGACTCTCAACATATCACCCTTTCCCTTCTGAGGCAACAAGAGATGGGACCAATCAGTCGAGAAGTATCCGTTCAATTTTGCTAACCAATCCCTGCTAAGCAGCATTCCATAGGCCTCAGGTATATCAACTACCATTATATCAATGACTTGTGTGTACTATGGTTTAGCAGCCATCCGAATCAACACATCCTTCAATTCTCCAATTACTGTCACATTTGTCCTATCTAATTGCATGATTCGAGTTCCAGTTTTTTCAGGTATGGCCTGAAGTCTTTTAGCCATAGCATAAGGCATGACAGTGGATGAGGTGCCGGAATCTACCAAGCAATTGTGGACGTTCATGTTGAAAATTTCAAACGTAATGAGGAACGGTGGGGTCATAGATTTCAATTTCCTCCCTATCATGGCAACGTTGACATCTTGGGGTTTTCGATTCATTTTAGATAATGTGGCCTCCATAGATGAGGGAATTTGGGGTTTTCCTCTCTCTCTCTCTCTCTCTCTCTCTCTCTCTCTCTCTCTCTCGTTGACTCCCCTTTTGGCATCTCGTGGAAGTGTAATTTACAACGTATTTCGATCATATGATTTGCTCCTAACATTCATACATGTGGGGGCAATCTGTTATCACCAAAAAATGATCACCTAGCCATTTCTAACTAGGTGGATCGAAATACACCATGTAGATTTAATTTTACCATAGTAAAATCACTTTCAGTGTGGAAAATAATTTAATAAACCACTTTTATTAAATTATTTTTCGATTTAAATAAAAAAACCCCATGAGAATATATAGATAAATCATTATTTATTTGATTTTCCCTAGGAATGATTATTAAATCATTATTTAATAATTATTCCTTGTCACATTTGACTAAATCCCTTAGGAATATTTAAGTAAATCATTATTTATTTGAATTTCCTTATTAGAATAATTATTAAATCACTATTTAATAATTATTTTGATTTCACAATTTTCTTGTTTCTGGCGAAATAATTAATAAATCATTTTATTTGTTAATTATTTCTAAATAAAGGTATTTAACCATTTTAAATTCATTTTCCCTCTCCAATAAATATAATAAAGTATTCCAAGTAGTTAGATCTGAATTTGGTTAATAATATTTTATTATTCTCCATTTTCGAGATTAACTCCATACTTTGCTATATAAAGGAGGGTCTTTTCATTCATTCTTCACCATGATCATAATCATCGTCAACATTATCGTCATTTTTCTTGAGCTCCCATTTTGAGTTCTTCACTTTTGTTTGGGTTTTTCACATTGAGAGAGAAGATCAATTTTCTGAAGCGTCAAGGATATCAAAGGACCAATCCCACGGAGGGGGACTTACAGGCCAATTTTTAGATCTCCTTCACCAAGTTTTATCAATAAAAGATTAATACAATTAAAACTGTCTTTCTAATTGGGTTATTATATTGGATTCTTTATATTATTTCTTTATGTTTTGGTTTATATCTTCTTTTACTACAGGTTTTCTATTTGCGTTTCAGAACTAATACGACAAAAACCATCAACTTATTGTTAGGGTCACTTGTAACCTAGTGACTTAAGTGAAGTATTTTTTGTACACCTTCCAGGAATTTTCACACTAACAATATCATAGTGAAGTAAGGGTGCCCGTTATCCCCCATATTTTTTAACATATACATTAGTAAGTTAGAAGCGTGTTTGGGAAAGGCAAGTTGTGTTGGATCCACACTTATTGGTATAGTCATATCTCTTCTCCCACATTTAGTGGTATATTCATATTTCTTCTCCCACATTTAGTGGTATAGTCATATCTTTTCTACTTTATGCTAGGAATATTGTTATTTTGGAAACGATTCATTATAAGATGGGTGTGACTATTAATACTAACAAAAAAAATCCATGATGATTAGATCTAGAAATATTACTTATGATACTTTCATATCTGGTAACAACAACTTGGAAGAAGTTTCCTTATACAAATATCTTGGAATCGATGTCCTTCGCAAGCTCAATGGAATTATAACATTGAGAAAAAGGATGATTGGAGGATGGAAAGCTTATTATGTGCTTGAAAACAATTGTAAGTCAATAATCTTTTAGATATCAAATAACAAAAACTCCTCTTTAAGTCTCTTGTCATTCCTATTATTTTATATGGATGTGAGGTTTGTGGTTATATTATATCTAGAGATCCATAGAGGAAGATAGAAAAAACCAAAAGAAATTTATAACTTACAATCTCAATAGCAAAAGTAAATACCCCCTATGCTATCCACCTGATTGAAGCAAGCCTTTCCTCCAATGCAAGCATGGTTATGACTAGATACATCTTATGTATAAGAATAAGTTAAACACCATGGAAGACAAGAGCTTTACTAGAATTGCTTCTAACTCTATCCAAAATCACTACCTTTGGCTCAAGTATGGATGGCATAAAGATACCAAATATTGGCTAGACTATTAGGAGATAAAAGAGGAGATCATTTTTGTAGAGTAAGGATATTATTAAAAATTTTGAAATTACATCAAAATTAAAGGAAAAACTGTGGTGTGATAACGAGTTAGAAGAAAAATGAAGTTAAAATATTATGAGGTGATTAGCCAAAATTTTGAAAAAAAAGAAAAAAAACCTTTGTATCTTAACTAGTTAAATAAGAACAAATTATCATGAGCTTCCTAATGAAATTAGACATTTATCAATTCTCAAAACACCATGGATTGGAAGAGTATTTCACCTTTGCAATAGTAAGAGATTTGAAAATGAAAAACACTTTCTCTTAGAGTGTTCAGTTTATACTCACAATAAATCTAATTTTTAAATCATTTTTTATACTACCAACCTTTTTGACATCTTAAGTCAGCAAAACTATGATGATCTTGGAGGAATTCTATTAATGCTTTTAAAAAATAGAAATAAAATGCTAAAAAAATGGAGTATCATCATCATCATCATTATATTAATTCCCTTAAAGTTGCTTCTATCTTCAACCCTTCCTCATGAGGTTTAAACCTGAAACCCGATGAGGACTAAACCTTATGGTAATCAACTATTATACACTTCATGGGTTTGAGGGAGGTGTATAATTGTTTCACTACTCAATATAGAGTTGGTAGGTAGCATTTAAAATGATATTGATATTAAAACCCATTATGAAGGGGATACTTATTTTGTTTAGTGTTCAACATAAAGTTGACATGTGGTACTAAAAAAAATACTAATAACAAAAATATCTCACTTATAAATAAAATATTTCAAATTCCATATTAACATGATTTTATATCAACTTTATATATAGAAAAATAAGATAATTGAACATTAAAAAAAAAAAAAGAGTATGAAAGAGAGGTATAATTTCTTCACTATTGAAAAACATGTTAATTCCATTCTTGAATCAAATATTTAAATAATATCAACTTCATGTGTGTGTTTGTAGAGAGAGAGCACACAAATATTTGAATGTTGATTATAAATAAATATTAATGTTCACTATATAAATTGTTATATAGAAAGAGTAAAAGATATTCAATATCAAATTTGGTGTGTGTGTGTAGAGAGAGCAAATATTTTAATGTTGATTATAAATAAATATTAATGTTCGCTACAAAAAAATAATTTTATATCAACTTGCTATATATAGAAAGAGTAAAAGACATTTGAAAGTAAAAAATTACAATTCTTAATATAAAATTGATGCGTAACAATTAAAAAATATTAATAACAAAAAAAATTATAAACCATAGATAAAATATTTCAATATACATGTTAAGTAATTTTTTTAATGTGCACACTGTGTATTTAAAAATATATTAATAACCAACACACATTATATTTTGAAAAATGTAGATAATAAACAAAATATTTCAAAAACTATGTTAAATAAAATATTTTAATGTTAAAGTTTCAGGAAAAAAAAAATTGTTTATATATATATATATAATGAAAAACTTCTTTAATTAAACATTTATTGATATATAATTCTTGTAATTTATATAATTATTTACATATGGAATAAACTAATGGATCCACTCACCATATATATACATATACATATACATATACATATATATATATATATAGATATATATATATATATATATATATATATATATATATATATATATATATATATATCATTCTTGTAATCTATATCATATTAACTTTATATATATAGTTTAGTGACTCACTCATTACAATTAACTTTATATATATGATTGTAACAAAATTTATTTATAAATTTAGAATCTGTATGATAAAGCTAGGTCAATATCCATTATTAAGAATCTTGTTACATATTTTTTTAAGGCATATATGTTTAACTCATTTATTAATTCTTTTTATAATAATAATAATAATTTAAAATAAATTATGATGTAGTTAATTTTTATAATTTTTAAAGATGTATCATGAAGTGTGTTGATGTTTATCATAGATTGATGTCTATTGGTATTCACTAGTCATTTAATTTATATGGATGTGTTTGTTAATATTTTATCATTCACAATTAATATTTTTATTAGATAACCATTTAATAATGTCATGTCTAATTTGGAATAGGGATTTCAATGAATATTAGGTGGATGGTAGGCTTTAACTTCCATTCTAGAATATTCTTAGTAGTAGTCGGATATGAAAAGTTCAGATTTATCCCAAAAATATTTAAGCTCTTCTGACTTTTTAATTAAATTGATAAATTGAAATAATATAATATAAACAAGTGTCATATGCAATGAATGATGGTTTTTTAGACATGTGATATTGAATAGCAATGATATAGAAACAAATCCTATTTACATATTAAGTAGTTAAAAATCTTGTTACATGTTTTCTTAAATGTTTATGTGTTTAACTCGTATATTAATTCTTGTTATAAATAATAATAATAATAACAATAATAATAAAGTATTAGTTTAGTTATTTTTTATGATTTTTTAAATCTCGAGATGTACTATTAAGTGTTTATTTATATTTATTAGCCATTTTTTTTGTAAGCTTGGCAAGATTATATCTTCATCATGTCCAATTTATCACCCCGATAGAGGTGGGGATATGAACGGGTGACTTCACATCAAGGAGTGCCTTAACAGAACATTGATTGACTTGATATCAAGGAGTGTCTTAACAGAACACCTGATTGACTTTACATCAAAGAGTGTCTTAAGAGAATACAATGAGTATCTTAACGGACACATAATTGACTTCACATCAAGGAGTGTCTTAACAGAACACCTAATTGACTTCACATCAAGGAGTGTCTTAAGAGAATACTTGATCACCTTCACATCAAGGAGTGTCTTAACAGAACACCTAATTGACTTCACATCAAGGAGTGCCTTAAGAGAATAACTAATCACCGTCTATCTAAATTTGGGGACATATTTATCAGCCATTTAATTTATATAGTTGCTAATTAATATATTAGTCTTCACCAATAATATTTCCATAGTATAATAGTTATTACAGAAAAAAATAATTGTTAATTGTTATTAAATAAATAAAAATGATTATTAATGCTACCGTCAAATATTAGTTAATTGTTTTTACAGAAATAGCCAAATAATTAATATTTCTGTCATGCTAACCGCCTTTTGAGAGATAAGGAAATAATAGGGACTCGACTTTCTTGACCACACAATTAAAACAGGTTACAGGTGGGTTGTGGATTTAAACTTTGATGTATGTAGTTAGATGTTAGAGAAGACTAGTACGCAGATTGTCTACATAAATTTGACATTTGAATAAATGAGAGTTACAGGTAGTTCGTGCAGATAAACTCGCATGAACCTAGATGATTGATAAGACTCGGAGGTGGTGGGTTGTGTACATTGATGATTGATAAGATTAGGTGAGTTGTGTATATCATGGTAAATATTACTATTGTTATTACTCTATCATTTTCAATAACAATAGATTTCACTAGCATGTGTATGGGTGGATTCTTAATTTTTATATATTTAATATTAGTTATTAGGTTAAAAATCAGTGTAGGTTATTCCTCAGTTGTTTTGTAAGATATTAAGTAACAAGGGAGAAGGTCTTTGAAGCAAATCAGTCATTCCAAACCTTAGTTCTTCATATAATCCCTTTACATAGGAATCAAGAGTAAGAGCTATCTTTAGATTGATATCAATAACTGTACTCGTCAAGATGTAGTTTTAAGTCTCTTTTTTATTCTTTAATAAACAATTTGATTTTTAAATTATTTAAATATATTTTACAATTATTTATTTTTGGTGATTTAACATATATTTGATGTCATTATTTTAAAGATTATATTAACTATTATTGTTGTTAAAATTAATTTAATTAAGAAATTTTTTTAATTATTTAAAATTATTTTAGTAATTATGTATATTTTGAAATAAGACTTATCAAATTTTAATTTAACTATCAAATTTTATTGAATGAACCATAAAGATTTAAATTTTATAGAATATTCTTAATGGTATAGACAAGTTAAAGGTTCAGATTTATTTCCAAAGTAGTTATGTCTTTTTTATCTTTTTAATTAAATTCATTAATTAAACAAAAAGTGATATGAACAAATGTCATATGAAATGGGTAATGCTTTTTTGGACATGTAGTATTGGTAAACCATGATTTTGATTGGTATTGTAACTAATCCTATTTATAAATTAAAAATTTATATGATAAAGTGAATGTGAATTTTGATGATTAAAAATTATGTTATCCATATATATATATATATATCATATAATATAATATAATATAATTAAATAAAATTAAATTAAATATGTGAATTTTTTTAACAATTTAAAATGTATAATAAAATAAGTATTTTAATATTTATTCATGAAAAGACATAAAATTAGTAATTTCCATCATCAAAATATTAAGAAACATATGAGAATAGAGGCATATTTATGTTTGACATTCTAAAAATATGAGAATGTAGGCATATTTATGTTTGGCATTCTAAAAATAAGAGAACGCAGGCATATTTATGTGTGGCATTCTTGCAAAAAGTGCAATGAAATGACAAAAAAAAGTGCAACCGTTAAAACATATTAGAAGGCTAAGGCAAGATAATGTTAGGAAAAGATTGTCTCCGTAAAGATACTTGTTAATGGGGTTGCATCACTGAAGGAATATATTGGTATGAACTACAAGATGGGTAAGTTGATGGAAAGTGTTTAGAAGAATATATTGGTATGAATTATGATGGGTATGTCAATGGAAAGTGTTTAGATATGTGATAAATATTTTACAAATGAGCTCATGAAAGAAAATGAAGAAAGAAAAACTAGAAAATGAAGAAAGAAAAACTAAGTGATGCATAATGTATATAAGAAAGCTCTAATCGATGTGTACAAGTAGGCACACTAAAAGTAGATGTTTGGTGCATATAAATGTGTATTAGTGCTTCAAATTTTTTTAGATACATATTATATGTTTATGGATTAAGATTAGTTTTTTTATTATATATAAAATTATGATGTTATAATAGTTGAATATGATAAATGATGGTGATTTTTTGTAAAGGTTTTTGGTTTATTTTCTTATTAATTTGTTTAAAATCTAGCAGGGATTCATTGAATTTTATGCAGTGGATTAGGAATTTTTGAGGGTGTTGAATCTACATATGCAATCAAAAAACTTAGTGGTTTTTGAGGGTGTTGAATCCATATATATACAATTAAAAAACCAGTATAAATAACACAATTCAAAATTTGACCACAATTTTTTTTCAGATTCTGACCAAGAACCCCCATGTGAAACTCTAAAAAATCACACTTAAAGGATTACTCCTTATGTATACATGTAAATATAAATAAAATGTGTCATAAAATAAATATATTGATGTTTATGATATCACCAACCATTTAATTTATATAGATAAAATGATTAATATTTCACACTATAGAATTAATATGTCTGTACAATAACCATTTAATTTTTAATTTAAAGAGCTAGTCAGTTAATATTTCACCCTTCACACTTAATATTTCCATCATATGGTCGTTAATGGTTAATAAAGATATAACAAGTTGTTAACATTTCCGTCGGATAGTCGTTAACGGAGATCACGGAATAATTAATATTTCTGTCATATGGTTCCTAAATTGCTTTTAGAGAGCACACGGAATAAAATTGAGTCGGCTTGCTTGAAACACAATTAATATTTCTGTAGTATGGACGTTAATTGGTTTTACACGGACATTACCAATATAAGTTGCAGTATTGATGCAACGAGCAGGATGTCCAGCAGAGAGCAATGTATAGATGGAGTAGATAAAACAGGTTACAGGTAGTTTTGCTTAAAATTGTATTTATATTTTCTTTAAAATTATTAGTGGAAGGTAAAATTTATAATTTAATAATTATTAATTATTGGGTGGATGGTACTGTGTAGAATAAGCTTAGTAGTATATATTAATGATTGATATATCTTAGTTATGTATTTTATGGTTTTTTAATTCAATTGATTAATTAAAAAATATATATAAACCAGTATTATATGAAGTGAGTTTTGGTTTTTTGGGTAGGTGGTATTGATAAACCATGATATTGTAACAAAACTTATTGATATATTAAGAATCTTCATAGTAAAGTGAAATTAAATTTCCATAATTAAGAATCTTGTTCATGTTTTTTAAATATGTTTATGTTTAACTTATATATTAATTGTTTTTATAATTAATAATTATAATTTAATTAGTTCTTATGCTATTTAGTTTTAGTGATATGAGATATATTATAAAATAAGTGTTTAGATGTTTATTACAAATTGATCTCTATCAGTGTTTACTAACCATTTAAAAGCCCTAAGGGCTAAATCAGTTGGTCGAGATTTTGTTGCTAATTCAAACCTCCTCCACACCCTTGGGATTATGCCTTGCTAGTTTGGTTCATGATATTTGTGTAAGTAAGTTGTCCACATAAACTTGATATAGATGGATGATAGATACATTATGATTGACAAGACTATGAGGTGAGTTGTGCATTTATATATATGAATCATCCATAAGATTAGAAAGTGTGGATTGTTTATATAAACTTGCATTTATATAATTTTGGTAATAATATTTTTGTTGGGCGCGAGATCCCCCAAGGGCAGTTTTGGGGCTAAGAGCCCATATTTTGGTCCAATTTTGTAATTCCAATATAAAGACTCCGCATTTTGTGAGCGCGGAGCGTGTAGTTGTTAAAAAGTCATAGGGTTTTCCACTCTTATTTTGATAATGTAATGTCGGCTGTAGAAGATCTACCCATGGTTCGCGGACTATGGGATTGTATAAATAGAGCCAAGCTCTAAGTAGTTAAAAGGAGATAGAATCAGATAAACAATGAAAATATGATGTATGAGAGATAGCGTTGAAGTAGAAGTCTAGTTTTGAGTCGTAGCATAGGTAGAGGCTCTGCAGCTGAGTGCGCAGAGGCCTAGAAGTCTGCAGCTGAGTACGCGGACTCCTGTAGCTGAGTGCATAGGGCGGGTCAAGTCTATAGAAGTATTAATAAAGAGATGTTTTCTATCATTTCTGCGTCTTTATTTCCTGTTTATGCATCTGTTATATTGGGTATGAATTTCACTTCTAATGCTTATATGATGCACAAATGTGTATAATTGTATTGGTTAAGTGAACGCAAGTAAGAACATCTGTTTTTGCGAAGCTAAATAAGATTTGTTAATAAGATAAGTAAGATACTTAACATAGTTTAGGAGATATCGTAGTTCGTTGCCTTAGCAGTGCGAAAGGACTTCAGCCCCTTGTTAAGGCTGCGCAAAAGCCGATTGTAACACTTCGCTAAGGTACTGACGGGTGAAACAAAGAGTGAAGCAACTTGTGCAAAGCCAAGTATAGTTGGAATAAACCGACATCACAACCATCTCAAGGGTGTGGAAACTTGGTTCCAGCATCCCCCCATACTGCTTCGGGTGAGACTTTAGTCTGCGCTCTGCGGGCTAATGCCGAAAGGGCTAGTGGTGTAGTAATTTGTTTGGCTAACTAACGTTGAACCTAGGTCAGGCCCCCTCAAGCCAACAAATGGTTCCATTACTAGGACCGGAATCTGCATGAAAGATGTGTGATGTTGTATCATTAGAATCCAACTAAGAAAGAAATCAAATGTTGGTTGGACAGAAGGATTCACGAGTTTGCAGCACAAGAAAATAGAAACCCATGACTATCAAAAGAATAATGGCTAGATATTTATTTGTACACAGAGATTCACGAAATCTTTTTTGCGTATTTCCCTACTGAGCTATACGAGTGGATCACAAAGCTAGTAGATAGCCAAGGAAGGTGGAAACTTGACAGTCCTATTGTGTGGACCCTGGAGCTAGTGTGAAAAATGGAAGCATCGAAGGATAAGATCGTGCACGTCGTTGATCATTAGCTCGATCGCATTATAAGATGATTGTTACTGAGTTTGCGGTTGAAACCTCAGTCAGCTATAGCGAAGCAGAGCGATGCTTTTTCAAAGGACTGCGAGGTAAGTACGTAAAATTTTTGAATACTTGGATTAAAATGTTGTTGTCGAAAAGCAGGTTATGCAGTTACCTTGATGTTCGGGTCTATGCGAAGTGGAAGAATTTACAGAAACAAAGGAAATAAGGGTCCAGAGCACAATGCCTTGATTTCACCTCTGCGAGGGGACGAGAAAGGGATCACGAAGGTCTCTCTATGAAGTGTTATTCATCTAATAAGACAAGGATTTCCGCGAATACCACCTCCGCCCACACCACCACTGGCTTCACCTCCATCACCTCCAACTTCACCCGTACCACCTCCACCACCACCGCGATTCAGTATGGCGAACACAGTGAAGTTGCCTTTGTTTAAAGGCTTGGGAAATGAGGATCCGGACCAATTCTAGTTCGTAGTGAAGGCTGTATGGGAAGCTCAAGGTGTTACAGATGACCATATAAAGAAAGCAACACTGGTTAGCGCCCTGCAGGATCACGCACTAACTTGGTATATTAAGTACTCCAACAATAACCCGAATGTGAGAGTAGCAGACATTGAAGCAACACTGAATAGGGAATTTAGCAAGCCTACATATGAGGCGTAATTGATTATTGGATTCAAAGAGATCACAACGTTACTAGGCGAGACACCTTAGGAGTTAGATCAGAAGCTGAAATGTACAATCCGCAAAGCCAACATGAATTTGAAAGATGGATGGCATCGCGAGTATTTTGTGGCTTCGCTACTACCACACTTAAGAAGTGTGTTGTCGTAACAGAAGATAACAACTCAGGCAGAGGCCTTGGAGTTTTCCATGAGACTACATGAGACCCTCGATGCAAGATCCTAATCTGGTAGTCCAACAGATCCACGCGCAGTTGAAGAATCTGTGGTCTGAGATGCAAAGCTTAAAGCAGGATAGGACGGTTCGACCAGAAGTGTGCGAAGAAGTATGATGCATGAAATGCAAAAGTCAGGGACATGACAAGGACCACTGCCCAGTCTTTACAAATTACCTTCCAGGAGGAGGATCGATGCCTTTAAGGTCGTAAGCTCAAGCAGGACCTAGTGCGGCCCCTGCTTTGTGGTGCGCTATCTATTAAGTAGCCGGAAAACATGCCACAGATAACTGCCACTTGTTACAGAAGTATACGCAAGGTCCACGATAGTTGTTTAGCAACTTTTGTAGATCGGTGGGACATGATGAGCGTACTTGCAGGAGCTATGAATTGATGATGGATAGAATGCTCGCCTACAGAGTTCAGGCTAAAACGCGGCCCCTTGAGCAAAATGCAGGTAGGTGCAGACGAGGTCGAGGCCAAGGAGGATCTTGTAGAGGTCGCAGACAGTTAATTTGCTACAATTATGGAGGACCAGGACACTATGCCTGTGATTGCACTAATCCAACGCGCCCGTTGTGCAAGTATTGCACACTGTTTGATCATGACACAGAATATTGTCCTACATTGATAGCTAGGATATGTGACAAAGGGGCGCTACCACCTCCCCCAACTCAGAACCTACAGATGATGAGGTCTGAGCCACGTGAGGAAGATCCAAATGTAAATATAGTGCTCTGAAGTCGAATCGCGATGGGAGATGTCAAGGGGAAACAGCTAGAAGACAACACCGGGGTTTGCAAAGCCCCAGCGAAAGAAGCTAAGTTTGATTTGGAGCGCGCTTGGGAAACCTTTATGGAAGCTAAGAAGAGCTTCATTAAGGCCTCCACTTCAGGAAGAAAAGATAAGCCTGAACCAGAGATGTACCCCCCTATGCTCACAACTTTCTTGGAAACCTTTATGAAATTACTACGCGACAGTAAGGTTGTGAAAGGGTTATAGGAACTCATCAACAGATGTGCTGGGACCACGCCAGGAGAACCGCGCGTAGTCTGAAAGATCAGAAAACATAAAACAAGGACGGGGCGTGAAATGAGACTCACCACGCAGATCGGAGAATACGAGATGGATCAAGTCATTCTGGATTTGGGATCAAATGCGAATGTTCTATCGAAACAGACATGGGAGCGAATGGGGAGACCTATGCTGCAATGGTCTCTGATTCAGCTGAGAATGGCGAATCAACAAAAAATCATACCCATGGGGCGATTGTGGGGAGTAACCATGGATATTGAGGGAGGGACCACGTTGGCAGATTTTCAAGTAATAGAGATTGTTGATGACAACAATCCCTCCCCTGCGCTCTTGGGAATTGGCTAGGTTACTTATATGAACGGGGTAATCAATCTGAAGAAGCGGAAGATGATCTTTGAGAAGAAATCACTGCATGTAATAATACCCTCGGATCCTGTTGAAGTATAGCGCTATACAGAACCAGTCCACGACTATGAGAGTGATGATGATCTGGACTGCCTCTACAAGATAACAGCACGAGACCAAGACTAGGTGAATAGCGCGAGAGTTCTTGCACTTCGGATCCCGACGAAGAAGTAGAACGATGGCACAATCAGTTACACGAGGTAACTACATTGAATTGCAATATGATGACCTGGTCGCTGTGCTTTGTGTCATCAGAAGAAAGAAATCTGCCTACTTATGATGGCCTAAATGAGGTAGACTGATGCCTTTAAGGTCGTAAGCTCAAGCAGGACCTATCATGGCCCCTGATTTGTGGTGCACTATCTGTCAAGTAGCCGAAAAACATGCCACGTATAACTGCCACTTGTTACAGAAGTACACGCAAGCTTCGCAACAGTTATTTAGCAACTTTTGTAGATCGGTGGGACATGATGAGCATACTTGCAGGAGCTATGAATTGATGATGGATAGAATGCTCGCCTACAGAGTTCAGGCTAAAACGTAGCCCCTTGACCAGAATGCAGGGCGGGTGAAGACGAGGCCGAGGCCGAGGAGGATTTGGTAGAGGTTGCGGACAGTTAATTTGCTACAATTATGGAGGACCAGGACACTATGCCCATGATTACACTAATCCAACGCGCCCGTCGTGTAAGTATTGCACACTGTTTGATCATGAGACAGAAGATTGTCCTACGTTGATAGCTAGGATACGTGACAAAGGGGCGCTACCACCTCCCCCGACTCAGAACCTACAGATGATGAGGTCTGAGCCATGCGAGGAAGATCCAAATGTAAATATAGTGCTCCGAAGTGAAATCACAATGGGAGATGACAAGGGGAAACAACTAAAAGACAACACCTGGGTTCGCAAAGCCCCAACGAAAGAAGCTAAGTTTGATTTGGAGCGCACTTGGGAAGCCTTCATGGAAGCTAAGAAGAGCTTCGTTAAGGCCTCCACTTTAGGAAGCAAAGATAATCCTGAACCAGAGATGTACCCCTCTATGCTCACAACTTTCTTGGAAACCTAATTACTACGCGACAGTAAGGCTATGAAAGGGTTACAGGAACTCATCAACAGATGTGCTGGGACCACGCTAGGAGAACCACGCATAGTCCGAAAGATCGAAAAACATAAAACAAGGATGGGGCATGAAATGAGACTCACCACGCAGATCAGAGAATACGAGATGGATCAAGTCATTATGGATTTGGGATCAAATGCGAATGTTCTACTGAAATAGACATGGGAGAGAATGGGGAGACCTATGCTGCAATGGTCTCCAATTCAGCTGAGAATGGTGAATCAACAAAAAATCATACCCATGGGGCAATTGCAGGGAGTAACCATGGATATTGAGGGAGCGAGCACGCTGGCAGATTTTGAAGTAATAGAGATTTTCGATGACAACAATCCCTACCCTGCACTCCTGGGAATTGACTAGGTTACTGATATGAATGGGGTAATCAATATGAAGAAGCGGAAGATGATCTTTGAGAAGGAATCAATGCACGTAATAATACCCCTGGATCCTGTTGAAAGATAGCGCTATACGGAACCAGTTCACGACTATGAGAGTGATGATGATCTGGACTACATCTACAAGATAACAGCATGAGACCAAGACTCGGTGAATAGCGCGAGAGTTCCTACACTTTGGATTCTGATGAAGAAGTAGAACAATGGAAAAATCGGTTACACGAGGTAACTACATTGAATTGCAACATGATGACCCGGTCGTTGCGCTCTGTGTCGTCAGAAGAAAGAAATCTACCTACATATGATGGCTTAAATGAGGTAGACACCTTCTTGGATGCATTTGAAAGAGAGGTGCTGGAAAATAAATGCTTCTAGGCCTTGGACTGGGTACTACGCGCTACGCCCACAAGATGGTGGGGTACGCACAAAGGAAGCTTTGATGATTGGCGCGAATGTAGGAGAATGATGCGAGTATGATTTGAAAATCCTAAGATGCAACTGACAGATAAGTATGATGGGCAGGATGATCTGCGCGTGCATTTGGCCAAGTGGATGCAAGCCTATGGAGAAAAGCCTCAACCTAAGCAGGTGCACCTGTACTCCACGCTAAAGTACTTAGTCAATAAGCCTGTGTTGGGGGGGCGAATTTTCAGGTGGATTTTATTGTTCCAAGAGTAAAATTTTGAAGTTGTTGTAAAGCCTGGACAATTGAATGTGGGACCAGATCACCTATCGTGCATCGAGACAGGGGAAGAACCTACTAATTTGGAGGAAGGATTACTTGACAGCTTTTTGTTGTGTGCGTCGCAGATGGACATTTCGAGGATATAATACACTTCCTAACGACTGGAACTACGCTGGAAGGATACTTTGTCCAACAAAATAAGGAATTAGTGGTACACACAACAGACTTCTCTGTCATCGCTGGGCATCTATACAAGATGGGCAATGATGAAAAACTGCGAAGGTATGTAGCTGAGTTTGAATGAAGCAGCATCCTCGCGGACACTCATGGGGGTGTTGCGGGAGGACATTATGCAGGAAGAGCAACCGTGCAAAAAATTCTACGCGTAGGTTTGCGGTGGTCAACCCTTCATCAAGATTCAAAAGCATATTGCAAGGCATGTGATGTATGTCAAAGAACAAGCAGGTCATCGCGAAGGGATGAAATTCCTTTGAATCTGCAAATGGAGTTGCAACCTTTCGAAAAATGGGCAATAGATTTTGTAGGACCCATTAAACCTCAAGGAAAGACATGCGCGAGGTATATTATCACTGCGACAAAAGAGCAGCCGGTGAAGGATTGCATGGGCACGACTGCCACGAAGCTTCTATTTGAACATGTACTGACACGATTTGGATGCCTGAAGATCTTGATGAGCAATCATCGTACACACTTCCTAAATGAGACGATCAGCGCACTAACAGAGGAATTTCAGGTGTATCACTAGAATAGCACACCTTATCACCCACAGGCTAATGAAACAGTGGAGGTGTTCAACAAAGTGCTTGAAAACACACTAACCAAGGTATGAAATTCGCAGCGAAGTGATTGGGACCTACGCATACCTGTAGTGTTATGGGCTTATTGGACGACATGCAAGAAACTGATGAGACAGACACCTTTTAGGCTTGTCTATGGAGTGAAAGCCATAATGCGTATGGAATACATCGTGTCTAGTCTACACATAGTAGCACTCACAGGTATGACAAATCGCAGAGCCCTGAAGGAGAGGCTCGCACAGTTGGATGAGCTCGAAGAAGAATGATTTTTGGCTGGATTTCACCAGCAGGTCCAAAAGCAGTCTTAAAAGGCATGGCACGACCGACACATCAAGTTGCACACATTCAAGGTAAATGATTTGGTGTTGTTGTATGATAGTAAGTTTGATAAATTATCAAGGAAGTTTAGGATGCACTGATTAGAGCCATATATTATTAAGGAGATTACCGACGGAGGCATTGTACAGCTGGTCAAGTTAAATGGAGAACCCTTCCCAAGAAAGGTGAATGGAAGATGCTTGAAGACATACATCGGCGATTCGGTGATGTGACTATATGAAAGTGGCACAGTATTAGTGCTCTAGGTAGCTGAAAGGAGGCACAGGACTATAAACTACACTGCCCGGGAGCTACACGATGTCAAGAATGTGCGCAGTAGTGAAGTGTCACAGGGTCCACAAGAACGCGAAGATAGCTGCGCTGGCACGCAAGTCTGCCAGAAAGTGACTGTTAAAGTCACTATTCATGATTTGATGGTTGGTTTCAAGCCAAATGGAGCGGGCAGCAGGCATTTAAGGTGAATTTTATGGGTTAGATTCTTGGAAATTTACCGCCAATCTAGCATTAATGGACTGAATGTGGGTGGAACAGTCGAATTTAAATTCAAAAGGCCTTATAAATTACAAGCAGTTGTCCAGTGAAAAACACTTGGCAATTTGAGAATTGAGTTGTTGCGTTATCAAGTGTTTATGGACCTATTGAATTTTGAGGCTTTGAGAGTGAGTTCAGTGTTTGAAACATTTCCAAAGGGACACAGGACCTTCTAACTAGACTAATGTCGACACCCACGGAAACCACGTAGGATATTACGGAAGTAGAAGCCCCAGAGAGCTAGTTGAGGTCCCTAAATCACCGTGAACACCGAGGCCTAAGAAGGATAAGCAGGCTATGATCCCGGTGCACATCTCACCTAGAAACCCAAAGAGGACCAAGCTCACCTTGCAAGAAAAGGGGAAGGCCATTAACCTGGAGGTCGAAGAAGAGGAAGAATTTGAAGAAATCCTGGTGGAAGACAAGGATGTAGAGATGGAAGTTGAAACCCAAGGTGTAGACCCTATTACTCGGTTCCCTGAATATGTGCCTCTACGCAAGGGTGAAGCCAAGGTGTCGAAGGATATAAATGAGAGCAAGAGCTCTCTGCAAACTCCGTTGCTCCCAAATGATATTATTTTTTAGGGACCGCATTTGGGGTGAGTTTCTATGTTGAAATTTGAAGACTGGGACCTCGGAGACCACGAGAAGTTCCCGCATTTAACAACTCCAAAGCTAATGCGCTAGAGAATCACGGAGACTATTGGGACAATTCAATTGGAGCCACGCACATGGCTCAGAGGTGTAGAGAAAGCAGGATTGCTAAACCTACTCTGGGTGCCGCATTACCACTGCACCCCAGTGACCGTCTTTGTCATCAGGCAGCTCCTTTGCTTGATGCATGATGGGTGCTTGTGGTTGGAGGAGCCCATCCCCATCACAGACCATCTGATTCACTGGATTACATAGCTACCTTACTCAAGAGAGGATCCAACCAACATTTTAGAGGGAAACGGTGGCGAGTTGGCCCTCATGGAAGCAATGAAGAAGAGGTTCAAGTTGGAGAAGAAAAAGCGAGGCTACGCCATCTCCAGCATTAACAACCCTGTCGTCAAGGTTGCAACATAGATATTGGCAGGGAAGGTGATGCGGAAGTGTCGCGTGGATGAGGTGCCTGCACCAGTGGTTGCACTAGCAGCCCAATGCTTAGAAGGAGTCTAGTTCATTTAGGCAAACTATCTATGCGATGAGTTCCTTGCGAACTGTCGCAAGGCACAAGAGTAGGGTAAAACATTTCATTACACGTGGCTCCTGTTGTCAATCGTACTAGTGGCATGGGAGCTCCCAGAAGATAGCCAGTTCCCTTCGGTCGTGTTGGACCTTCCAGAGGCAGTGAAGTATGCTTCAGTGTGGGCAACCAAGGACATGCAACGTATCAGAGAAAGCAAGATTTTTTGGGTACTAATGGAGATGAATATCCAGATGGGGATCAATCGCAAGCCATGGTTATCGCCCACAATCTACAATAGTTTACAGAGCTTTACAGAATTCAAAGTACACTTCCACCATGTCTTCATCAGGGCATGGAAGGACCCTATGAAGACATGGCATGACTTACCATACTTGGCAACTGATGATGTAATATTTGCAGTCCTTGAGTCTTGACTGCCGAAGTGGCACACTCTAGCTAGCTCCTTGGTGGAAACAGACAAGTTTGCTACACAACGCAAGAAGGAAGAGACAAAACTTCGGATGGCACAGCTGGTGGAGAAGCGCAGAAAGGAAGAAGCAGAGCTATGGCCTAGTCAGCGCGCGACGCTGCGAAGTTGGTGAAACAACAGAAAAAGGGAGAAGAAGATCGCGAAGGACAACAGTCACCTTTGCCTAAACTAGAGACAGACACATAACAAGGTGGCACAGACCCGCAGACAATGTCCACCCAACTCAAGCGTCTGCGATCAAGAGAGTAGATAGTGCCGCAAAAGAAAACAAAGGCATCAAAGACGTCTTTCGACCCAATCACCCTCACTGAGGGGTATTTGCATGATATTGATGAAATGGTGAGGGATGTCACCGCGAAGGCCCTCCAAGAGTTTGAGGAACAAAAGCAGTTGGTATTGGGGGCTCTTCAGACAGAGTTGTAGGAGTTGCAGGTTCACACTCCACAGGCTAGCATAATGTCCACCAACCTCGCAGTCGGCACTTCAGCTATCGAGGAGATGTTGCGCACAAGGGTGACCAACACAATAGTGCTACTAGATGGAGCACTCACTACAGAGAATGAGGTTGACAGGCCTACGGTCAGCAGTTTGAAAGGGGTAGGGTTGAACATGGCTATGCTCCCTCGAGAGACACTCTACCTCTTACAAGATGGAGTCACCGCAGAACTCAAGGCCAGGGAGAATCGCGCTCTACATGTAATGAGTGAGTAGCACATAAACATTGTGCAGTTGGGCATGCAGCGCAATGAGGCAATGGAGCAGAACAAACAGATAATGCAAGTTGTAGAGGAAGCCTGCCAGATGGTCCTGGAGTTGGCCATTCAAGCAAAAGAACCGGTGGAGGCGCACGTCCATAAGTTAGCCACCAGGGTGCGTGACACAAGAGCAGAAATGGCCAGGGTTCAGTTGGAGGTGAACCTTCAGAGAGCAGAATTGCAGTTGAGGGCTCAACCTTCAACTCCGCCAAAGGTCATAGACCAGTGCACCACCATGGTTACGACAACAATCACGGCAATTAACAGTGTAGTGACAGACTACATGCAGCTCTTTGAACAATCATTCGAGGTCCTAACCACTCTACAGGAGGACACGAATGTAGAGCGCCTAGAGACAGAGGCGCACGAGCTACAGTAGAGGTACAACGAGGTAAAAGGGACCGTGTAGATGGTTGCCCTTACACAAAGGCTCGCACGGATGTAGCAGGCAAAGGCGCTCAAGGAACAGGTAGATGTCACTCGGCACAAAGAAGTGGTCTTAAAAGCGGACCTACAGCCACGGATCGACGAGGTTTATACCATCACAACCTCCATTGAAGAAAAGAAACAGAGCTGGGAGGTTGTTATAGACATTTTTGTGCCTTACAGCATTGAGCATGAAATGTCCATAATCTAAGGGATCCAAAGTCCCTAAACATGTTGTTCCTACCCCTAGAGGAACAAGGCTAACAAACCACAGCAATTCACAGAAGTTCTCCACCAGAAACTGCTCAAAAACAAGTCAATTCAGGATCATTTCAGTGGCTACACTAGTTGTTTGCGCTGAATGTCAAAGCCAACACTGGCTACCTGCGCTGAATGTCAAAGGCAACACTGGCCACCTGTGCTGAGCGAGAGTGGACATGTGGCAAGTTCATTTCTCAAGGTGTCAGAACCCAGGAAGCTTCCAAAATGACACTTTCCTCAGGGAATTCGACTGGTGATGAGTAAGAGGTTCCAAATCTCCAAGTGGAAGCAAGAACCTCCAAGTGGAATCAAGAACTGACAGAGGGAGAGGACACTAGTCAGATCTCAAGCTGACTCATCCTCTCTCCAAACATCTATATATGGATCTCTCCTCCATGAGATCTAGAAGGCTGGAATTTTGTTATTGCAAAGAATTGTTGTTGGTTTGAGACTGGAACTATTGGGTGCTTAATGCTTTGAAGGGGGTGAAGATAGGAATTCCATTTGCTGGGAAGGAGATGCTGGATTGGAGCCCTTTGGGTTGTATCTCTTCCTGAACCTTGTTATTCATCAATAAAGCTATCTTGGTTTCTCCTATATACTGATGTATTTTTGATGTATGATTGCATTAGTATGTTTAGTTTATTTCTAATCCTGAACTAGTTATGAATATGAATCCATGTCTTGTGTAGTGTTCTCTTCTTGTGATCTTGCAGAAACCTCTTGAAGCTGGGCGAGCGAGAAGGCAAGTAGCTGGGAATCCTCCAAGAGAAGAGAGACCGGATCGAGGGACAAACGGAAGACACCGGTTAGTCCATCTATCTCTCTTCATTCTTAATTCATAAAGGAAGAATACTAGAATAACTGTCTCTGTTTGTTGCTAAGGCACTGTCACACCTTAGGTGGATAGGATCGTCCTGCATAGGAATTTTTCCCCACAACAAATTGGCGACTCCACTGGGGAAAATTGTTTAGTCATTTTATTTGTGTCTCTATCATTGTTTGTTTCATAGACTCGACAGCAATAATCGAACTGCATCTGCTATTCCCGGATGCAAAGTAGACAGTTGCTGCTTTGATCCAATCACTGGACTTGTCTATGGTCTGAACAATGGACTCGCAAATGATTTGATGATCCTTTGTGATAGATCTTAGTACTCCCTCAAAGCATCCCTTTGATTACACCTTGCTTGTTGCTTTTATTTGGCCTGAAACAGTAGATTAAATAGCAATCTGTGACCCAGAACCCAGTGAGAAACAAGAGTTTCTCCTTCAGCGCAGACCCTGTGAAGGGATTCTGCATTTCAACGCAGGTCCCGTGAAGGCTACCTGCGCTGAATGTCAAAACCCCTGTGTTGAGGTTGCGCTGAACCAGTTTGGCCTTGTGCAGCTGGGGTTCTCTGCTCTGTTTTTCCTTGTTTTGATCTTTGATTTTTGCAGCCTGTAACCAGCATAGGTACCAGTCTGATAACTCCTTTTCTCTGCTTAAATTCCGCCTCCTTTTGTACAAAAATATTGTGAGTGTTTTTATGTGTTTGTGGCGTCATCTACAGTTTTCCTTTGCATGAGTGAAATAGTCATCCTGTAGCCCTTGATTCAGATCTGTTCATTGTGATCTTAGGAGAGAGTTCATTGGCTGTTTACAGTTGGTTATACATTCATTCTTGCTTTTGGTTTGAGTTTGTCTCTTTTAAAGTGTCGAAACAAGAGTTTATTTCGAAAATCGTTAAGTGTTGTAATCTCTTCTACCCTTTCTGATTTCGGAAAAGTAAACTTGTTTGTATTTGTCATTTAAAAGCAAATTCAAAGTTGTGCAAAAAGCTTTCTTTTTAGGCATCAATATTAAGAAAGCAGAAAACAACACCTGCATTGTGCATTTGCATCTTGATAGTTTGCATGTTTGATTTAGGAAAAGTGCATTAGAGTGTGTTGAGTGCTCTTTGAGAAAAGATGGTGTCTTTCTTTTCCCTTTGTAGCTAGGATTTTCATGGTTGAAAAGATATAAAAGCTTGCTTATCATCTTTAGACTGCATTTAGGAATTGTATCATACATCTCGTGGTGAACCTCAAAAGGCAAACTTCTAAAAAGATCAAGCTAAAATAAATTGAATGAACTTAACAACGCTTTGTAACTTAACGCACAACATAGAGGTCTAGGCTAGAGACGTGTTCCGGCGTCGTAAAGCCTGGTGACTGTCGATCTCGTTGATGGTGGGTGATTCCTCCTGAGGGTCGATAGCGCCAGTACGGATTGTGCTCTCACGTACCGTCGAGTATATATTGGGAGACCCCTATAGGCATAAAACCTTTATCCTTAGGAAGCCGTGTCGGCCGCCCTACTGATCGCAATGCACTGAACACAGCATTCAGGAAGATTGACTGCCCGTACCTTAAAAAGTATTCTGCAGTTTTGCGAAAAGTTTGGCACACCCTCTACCTAGAACTCCAGAGCAGTTCCTTTTGGCCTTTTTCAGACTCTATAACGGAAAAAGTCCATCCGAGCATTTGTCACTTCGGGCTCGTTAAAACATCGAAGGAGACTAGAGTCATCTTTTGCTTTTTCTCGACTCTTTAAAATTGAAAAAGCAAGTTGTGTCCAAGCGTCGTTAAAATTTATTTTAAACGGAATAATCATCACCATTCCCTCGTTGATCTTCGAAGTTAGTCTCTTTTCATCGTAAGTTCTTGTAGAATCGCTAGAAAATCTTTTGGATAGACTAAATATGTCTGAACAACCGTCGACATCCAGGACTGTGTCATCCGACGCAGCAGCGGTAGAGCCTCCTGCTGCTACTCCAACGATGTTCGCTGGTATACCATCTGTCCCGGCAAATTGTCAACAACAAGCTGGAGTCCAACCAGAGACTGTTTTGACGACATGGTTAGTTCCTATTTCTTCATCCGGATTATCATCTAGTATTTCTTATGTTGAAACTCAACAAATTGATCCAATGTGTCTTCAAAGGCCAATCTACCCTTTAAGTACTAGATTGCCACCATATGGAGGGTAGTATGCCTTTTCATTGTTCCCTCCCGGAGAACAACCATATGGGAGTTTACAACAAAGTTCAGGTCAAACTGGAATTACATCCAGCGTTTGGGTACCAATACTGCCTCAGCAACCAAGGGTTGTATATTCAATGCAACCAGTCCACCCTATGTCGAATATTCCCACTATACCTGCTATGGTGACTGCGTCGCAAGTACAAGCGCTACCTGTTGTATGTCAACCCCAACAGCCTCAGGTTGCGATACAACAACCTCTTGTCTCAACGACTCAATCACAACCTCAGGTTAGTGCCTCCTTATCTGGAGCGACTCAGGATCAAACAAGTACTGTGACTCCTCATCTTGGTCAATCATCCAATATTGGTCAACAGCAAATGGTTCAATAACCAGAGCTGGTTCAAACTCAACAACCCCCATTCCAGCAATCATATCAAGGACCTGAGCAACAAGTCTTTGTAAGTAATGGGCAATCGCATTTCCAAAGTTGTTATCAACAACCATATTATAATGGTTATGCCCATCAACCTTGTCAAAGTTGCCAGCATCAAATACATTATGCTGGTATGCAAAGACCCACTGCTCAGGCGATTCCATCCTATCCTGGATATGCTTCGCCTAACCTAAATCAATAGTTGCCCTTTGTAGCAACTCTAGAATTACCAGATCTAAACCGGCTGACGAATGATCCAATTGCTTATGCCCCTTGCTGGCCAGTGATTCCGCATAAACTTCCGTCAGATATTCCTAAATTTAATGGAAATCCGGGTGAAGATCCATCAAATCATGTGATGACATTTCATCTGTGGTGTTCATCAAACACCCTAAATGATGATTCGATTAGGCTTCGCCTTTTTCAGAGGACGTTAACTGGTCCGGCAGCAAAATGGTATATTGAATTGCCTAGAGCTTCGTTCGACAACTTCAGTACCTTAGCCACGACTTTCTTAACCCATTTTCAATTACCGATAAGGTATGAAATGGGAACAAAACTCCTAACCAAATTCAAACAGACAACGGCCACTCACATATCTGATCATATACATGAGTGGCGACGTCGTCGTAGGATGGTAAAAACGTACGTTCCCGATCAGCTATTAGCTGAATGGTTTATCAAGTTGTTACTTCCTGCCATAACGGAAGATGGGCAAAGGGGGGAGTCGTAACGGAAGAGCAAGTTATCGCTCGTGCGCAATATCTAGACTTGGTCTATACTCAGTCTGGCACTCTCTACGACAAAATACCTGACGCCCCTAGACCGGAATTCTCAATTCCTCCTCCTCCTAAATCAAACAATGACTCTCACGCCGGCGATGGCATGATTGGCGCGACAGACACGAAATCGACAAAGGGTACATCTTAAAAAGCCCGTAAGATTTCTAGTCAAAATGGAAATGAGGAACTTCTTGCCTCGGAAGTAAATGCCATGTCGACCAACAAGGGCAAACAACTGAAGCAACCGGGGGGCAAGAAGAAAAAGAAAGGGAGAAAAAGGAAACCCCCTGCGGGGTGTCATATATGTGATGAGGATCATTGGACGAGAGATTGTCCACATATAGCTGAAGTTAAGAAACTCTTTAAGAGTTCAAAAACCCCAGAAGTATTGACTGATCCGTTTCCAAGCCCGAGAACCAAACTGGTTGCTAATCAAAATGCTTCCCGATCCCAAGTGCTTATGTTGTCTACCTCAAAGTAGCAGAATAATGCTTTGACAAGGAATAAAGATTACGGGAATCCACAGCTGTCGAATAACAAGACTAATGAACAAACTAGTAGTTCGACGACAACTTTGACCAAAGTTGTGCCACCCATCATTCCTGAACGAATGATAAAGTCACCAAAGGGAGTAGTGCACAAATCGACATTTAATCCTCGTGCAAAAATAGCACAAAATTATAATGTAATAGAGGACCTGGCCCAATCGCCGTCCGCTATGTCGACACTTGAGGTAACGCAAAATTGCCTCCCCCAAGAGCAAGCTTTATTATCAACAATAGGTGGGATTGACCCAATGGATTCCAACCTTGTGGCCTTTGATCATAAAGGATATGACCCTCAGTTACCAGCTCAACTAGCTTTCCTTATTCAAGTGAAAGCCCTCAACAAAACTGTTCATCGAACAATTATTGATGAGGGGGCATCTACATGCATTATGTCGATGAGTTGCTGGAAAACTTTAGGATCTCCAACCTTGTCGCGATCTTCGACGACATTAAAAGCATTCGACGGAAGGACATATACCCCATATGGTATCCTAAATAACTTGAAAGTTGAACTAGGAGGGAAAACAGTAGAAATAGATGTTGAAGTCATAGATGGGAATCTTGATTACAACATCCTACTAGGAAGACCATGGATATATGCCATGGCAGCTGTTGTGTCGACCTATTTCAGAAAGATTGCATTTCCCTTTCAAGGAGGGATTACAATCGTCGATCAGCAAAACTTCCTCCCCAATGGTTCTCAAGTTACTGGACGCATTTCAATGATCCATGGAAGCAATCATTCACTCCAAAATATCGGAGTAGGTCTCCTAAAAGACCCTGCCTTAATGGGTACTTTTGCCCTACCGCCTCCGAGTAATCTGGCGGAAGTGGCCACAGTGGAATATGAAACCTTCTATATCTAATGGATTTGGACTCCGAGGACGGTTCTTATCTGTGTCAACCTCATTAAAAAATGAAACAAATCCCCTTTTCAAATCTCAAAGGTAAACCTTCATTCCAACCACCGAGTTGAATGCAATGAAGCTTGGGGGCATGCACCTTGATTTGCGTTATTATGCTGGGGGCATGCAAACTTATCATCGAGCAGTTTTAGCACACAGTTCATGCTCGTTAAAAAATAAACGCAAGATCCGAGCAGTTTTAGCGCATAGTTCATGCTCGTTAAAAAATAAACATAAGATCGAGCAAATGTTTCCACCCGCGTTTAAGCTCGTTAAAAAATGAACTATCCCCGTAAATAACCATTGTGAATGTAATATCATCAGCCATTAAAGCCTTGGTCGTGTTTGCACCGTCACCTCCACTTTTCCATTGGCCGATCGTTCACCTCCATATGTTTGTTTACCCATTTTGAGGAACAGCTGCGAAGAGTGATTTCACTAGCCATCCTTGTGACACTTCCGTGATTGGAAAATTCCAACCTGTACCTGGAATCAGCTGCTAACCTGTTTTATCACTCGTTCCTCAAAAGACGAATCTTCTTTAAGCTCTTTTCATCTGACTCGTAAAATATGAAAAGATTGCTGAGTCCTTGGCCTTCCAGCTCGTTAAAGGGGCAGGAAGTGCTATCCCTCCTCTAGATTTTAATCTTTTTGGACCTGAGGGATTATTGCACAAAAAGATCGAGCGCTTGTTTTATTCGGCTCGTTAAAACTATCGAAAACTCATCCCTTCTGTATCGTTTTATACTTTTTCGGACTTAAGGGATTAGATGACGAAAAAGGACTTTTGGAGTTAACTTTATGTACCTTTTCAGACTCTCTAAAAATGAAAAGGACCGAGTTATCTTTGTCGCTAGACTCGTTAAAATCATTAAATAGCGACAAACTTGCCTTTAGACGAGAACGAGTTTCACTATCGCTAGGCTCGTTAAAACATAGCGATGGGCTTGCCCGAAGGGCAGGTTATAGAACAAGCATATGTTATCCTCCTCAAGCTTGACAAAAATAAAGAGGTACTGGTCAGCAATGACTGGGGAAAAATTGGGAGAAACTCAAGAAAACTTTGATGGTAGCAAGTCACTCTTGAACATGACACTTTTCCTCCGTACCACAATCGGGTTGGGTTGTTTCATTCACCGGTCACATCACCATGGTCTCGCCATACCATCCATATTTGGGGTAATGCTACCGATCCATCGCATCAGTGTTGCCATATGTTCAAGAGAAGTCGTTCATAAAAAGTCAACCGTGTCCCATCCACTGCCGTACATTATCCTTCATCCTTTCATGACCGCCACCCTAAATCATATGTCACAGATCGTTTTCACCTCCATCAAAATCATTAGCTCCGTTCCGCATCATTGATGTGGGATTCATTAAGGCCCTCCTTTGACAGATCGCTTCTTGTCGACATCAGCTCATTATCCAAGAAGTTGATCTAGGAACAACCCCTTCAGTACTTTAAAGCTTGCATGCCTCAATGGCAAGTTTCTCACTTCCGGCGACACGTATACATCAATGACCTTCGACCGAAAGATTTTGCGTGGTGTTCGACGCCAAGTCCTTTATTCAAACCACGTAAATTGTACTGCAGTACCTTGAGGGTCATTATCATTATCGGTGATTCCTCTCACGCTTGTTAACGGTTTACCTCATTGACCGGTAATCAAGCGATGTCTTTCCATGTTCGACTTCAGAACAATTCTCACATGGATCGACTTGTACTTAGAGTGAAGATCAAACGAGTTTGAAGACCCCGGATCTAGTTTCATCCATCCGGGCTGTGATATATATTCAGGAAAGATAAAGACATTGACATGTACATCATTGCAGCAGATAATCATCCTACTCAAAGGATGATAATTTCATCAAAATTATCAGTCTACCATCAGACGATTGTCTGTTCTATGTACAGAAAAATGAATTTATAAAGTTGAGCATGGGAATGCCCGCCTCAGCTAGATCATGAAAGCAGTATGAAAAATAATGTATTGTATTGTATCTTATTACAGGTCTCCTCCCAGCATTGGATGAACTTCGGATCCCCCTGATAAAGCATTTCACCCGATAAACAGCCTCATACTTTAGGGGGCAACTGTTATAGACATTTTTGTGCCTTACAGCATTGAGCATGAAATGTCCATAATCTAAGGGATCCAAATTCCCTAAACATGTTGTTCCTACCCCTAGAGGAACAAGGCTAACAAACCACAGCAATTCACAGAAGTTCTCCACCAGAAATTGCTCAAAAACAAGTCAATTCAGGATCATTTCAGTGGCTACACTAGATGTTTGCGCTGAATGTCAAAGCCAACAATGGCTACCTACGCTGAATGTCAAAGGCAACATTGGCTACCTGCGCTGAGCGAGAGTGGACATGTGGCAAGTTCATTTCTCAAGGTGTCAGAACCCAGGAAGCTTCCAAAATGACACTTGCCTCAGGGAATTCGACTGGTGATGAGTAAGAGGTTCCAAATCTCCAAGTGGAAGCAAGAACCTCCAAGTGGAATCAAGAACTGACAGAGGGAGAGGACACTAGTCATATCTCAAGCTGACTCATCCTCTCTCCAAACATCTATATATGGATCTCTCCTCCATGAGATCTAGAAGGCTCGAATTTTGTTATTGCAAAGAATTGCTGTTGGTTTGAGACTGGAACTATTGGGTGCTTAATGCTTTGAAGGGGGTGAAGATAGGAATTCCATTTGCTGGGAAGGAGATGCTGGATTGGAGCCCTTTGGGTTGTATCTCTTCCTGAACCTTGTTATTCATCAATAAAGCTATCTTGGTTTCTCCTATATACTGATGTATTTTTGATGTATGATTGCATTAGTATGTTTAGTTTATTTCTAATCCTGAACTAGTTATGAATATGAATCCATGTCTTGTGTAGTGTTCTCTTCTTGTGATCTTGCAGAAACCTCTTGAAGCTGGGCGAGTGAGAAGGCAAGTAGCTGGGAATCCTCCAAGAGAAGAGAAACCGGATCGAGGGACAAACGGAAGACACCGGTTAGTCCATCTATCTCTCTTCATTCTTAATTCATAAAGGAAGAATACTAGAATAGCTGTCCCTGTTTGTTGCTAAGGCACTGTCACACCTTAGGTGGATAGGATCGTCCTGCATAGGCATTTTTCCCCACAACAGAGGTCTTCGTGCTAAGATCTCCACACCTGCAGAGTGACTCGAGGGAGAGTCATGATGTTTGTTTTGGGGGCCTATTGGGCGTGGGATCCCCCAAGGGCAGTTTTGGGGCTAAGAGCCCATATTTTGGTCCAATTTTGTAATTCCAATGTAAAGACTCCACATTTTGTGGGCACAGAATGCATAATTGTTAAAGAGTCATAGGGTTGTCCGTCCTTATTTTGATAATGTAATGTCAACTGTAGAAGATTTACCCATGGTCAGCGGACCATGGGATTGTATAAATAGAGCCAAGCTCTAAGTAGTTAAGAGGAGATAAAATAAGATAAATAATGAAGATATGATGTATGAGAGATAGCTCTAAAGTAGAAGTATAGTTTTGGGTTGTAGCGTAGGTAGAGGCTCTGCAGTTCAGTGCGCAGAGGCCTAGAAGTCTGCAACTGAGTGCGCAGACCCTTGCAGCGGAGTGTGCAGGACGATTCAAGTCTGTAATCATCTGGAAGTATTAATAAAGAGAAGTTTTCTATCATTTCTGGGTCTTTATTTCATGTTTATGCATCTGTTATATTTGGTATGAATTTCACTTCTAATGCTTATATGATGCACGAATGTGTAAAACTGTATTGGTTAAGTGAACGCAAGTAAGAACATTTGTTTTCGTGAAGCTGACTAAGATCTGTTAATAAGATAAGTAAGATACTTAACGTAGTTTAGGAGATATCGCAGTTCACTGCCTTAGCAGCACGAAAGGATTTCAGCCCCTGGTTAGGGTTGCACTAAAGCCGATTGTAACACTTTGTGAAGGTACTGACAGGTTAAACAGAGATTGAAGAAACCTGCACAAAGGCAGGTATAGTTGGAATAAACCGACATCACAACCATCTCAAGGGTGAGGAAATTTGGCTCCAACATCACCCCATACTACTTCGGGTGAGACTTCAGTCCGTGCTCCATGGGCTGATGCCAAAAGGGCCAGTAGTGTAGGGATTTGTTTGGCTAACTAACACTGAACTTGGGTCAGGCCCCCTCAAGCCAACAATTTCTTTGTTAAATAGATTAGTTTTTTTTTGTAAGCTTGGCAGCACTATATCTTTATCATGTCCAATATATCACCCCGATCGGGGTGGGGAATCAAACCAGTGACTTCACATCAAGGAGTGTCTTAATAGAGCACCCGATCACCATCTATCCAAGACCCCATGGACTAAATAGATTAGTTTTTCATTTAATATACATTTTAATTTTTGCTTAAATATAAATTTAATAAATAAAATAAAATAAAGTTAAAAATCTAATACTCGGTGTAAATAAATTTCCATTTAATTATATATACATATGGATGATTAAGATTAAGAGGTGGGTTGTGTACTTAAACTTGTGGGTTGTGTAGGTATACTTACACTTTTATTGATGGATAATTGATAAGGCTAAGAATGTGTGCATAAACTTGGTTGCATAAATAATGTAACAACCCTTTTTCTATATCTCTTGTGAATGTCATTGTGTATATTAATTAATGTAAATTATGTGGAAATACAAAATATGATTGAGATTGGGGAGAATAGGTTGCTTGGGAACTAACCTAACCTCTTCACTCATTTCATTCTACCTAAATGTTGACTGAATCACATTGTTTGTGCAATAGACAAGGAGGTGGAGTATCGCTCACTTGAGAAAAGTTTGAACCCATATTGCCTATATTCTCATGGGGTGGGTTGGTTAAGTTAACACACAAGGGAAGGGAATGAGAGAGGACAAAAGAGGGGGAGCTTGCAGAGGAGGAGGTGATCGAGCATGAGCACGTGACCATAGTGTAGGATGAGGAATACAATGAAAACTGATGCAAAGAGTAGCCAATCCAGGAGCTCACAGAACAAGAAGAGAAGAGAAAAGAAGATGAGACGATTATCCCTATATTTTTCTGGTGGATGGCCAGTGTTGTTTATTAGTTTTTGATGGGCTAGTGAAGACTTGGTGGAGAAAGTGACTCACTAGTGCTTGTTGTCTTAGCTAATAAAACTCTAAGTGCTTTCCTTAGGGTTGATAAACCATTTAGAGCTTATTGAATGGGTTGATAGACCACTAGGGTGCTTGTTGGAAGGATGATAAACCACTTGGTAGGTGGAGGCACTATGGTGCTTATCATTGGAGGTAGTTGATAACCCACCTGGATAGTGTGTTATGGATTCCTGTAGTAATTTCCTTGAAAATCAAGTTGATAAAACACTTTTAGAATGAGATCAGACTCCTAGGCTGGGCAGAAGTTCATTTAGATTAAAGTGAATCCTTGAGATTTATTTCTAAGAGAGATAGAAGAGTAACTATGGTGCTTACTATTGGAGGCAGTTGATAAACCACCAAGACAATGCACTCTCTCTCTCATCTTGTAAGCTTGATATCGGTGTGAAATTCCCTTGAGCATTTAAACTCCTAAGACTTTGAATCTAGCTCAGGGGTGGTCAACTGTAAGAAATATTGTATTGTAGTAGGCCTATGGTTGGGTGGACAGTTTCAATCTATCCCTTAGTTTCCTGTCATTCAAGTTAATAAAATAAGTGTATTTACTTGTATATAAGTTGCACCACGAATTATGAATATAGTTTGGATGTGTTATGACAATGTATGTATTAGCACTATAAATGGATGAATATGATATTCCTTTTTGTTCATGATGAGATACTTTATATGTATGTTCTCATGGTTGTGAGGCACTGGTAGGTCTCTATGTTTGGTGATGTGTACATGAGTTGCAAAGTTATTTACATGGTTTTATTTGATTGCCTAATGTGATTAGTTAATCTATTACATTGTGTGATATCTATTAGCTGATATGTTATGAGTATCACAGATCTTTGTTTGTTGAGGACTATTGAATTCCTTTCCTGAAGAAGGGATATGGTTGGTGTTGTCTAATATATGTTAAATGATTTACACCTAATAGTATTTGTTTGAGATCAATGAGATTAACTATACGGTTATGTATGATATTATTGTGTTTGAATTACAATTTGGTATCAACTATAACTTAGCTTGTTTTAGTGTACGATATTAAGCAAGTTGATGGATCTATTAAATATGTTGTGGCAGAGTGTAATGCTTGATTTTTTAGTGCTTAAATGTGGGTTTCATCCTTGTGTAGTTGGTGTTCTAGAAAATTTCTTACTTCAAGGAAACTCTCGTCAAGTCCCTTGAAGGTTCATATTTTATCAGCCTAAGTAATGGGAAAGAGTCGACACTTGTATCCGAGGTCGGACGGATCTTGGATGGGCCAAGTATCTGGGCTAGATACATTTTCATGTATTTGTCATTTAGTGCACACGAATGTGCCAAACGGCAGATGCATTTGGACCTAATGTATTTATCTAGAAATATGAGCATCTTGCTAATCAATGCTTGTGAACTTTCAAAGTGCATTGGATTTTACATAATTTAAATGTTCCATAGTTGAGTGAATTGAGTGGTGATATTTGGTGAGGGTCTCACTTAGGAAGAGCTAGATGTTAATTTGTTGGAGAGAGACTATGGGATCTAGGCGATCTGGGTGATAGTGCATATTCTAAATATGAGAAATGTCATATATCAATGTTGGTGGAAGAGTTATATTATTTTCCTCTATGGACCAAATATAACATAGAAGGGCAATGATAGCTAAAGGTCATGGGTGTTATGGGACCCACGAGTCGAGATGAGGCAATGGATGCCACAAGGGCTATTGTGGCCATGTGGACACCTTGTGGGTTCTACAACATACATCATGAATGGAGAAGATCCAAAGATTTGGAAGATCCGGGGCTCCAGGAGATGTTGCACTTTGGCTTATAATGTGCGCCATATATTTCCTTCGAAACTAGATGCAAAGGAAAACAACATAAATCTCAATGGGGTCAGGTCTAGTGGGACCTATGGTCCTAACTCCACATGGATATCCCTCTTGGTGGTGTCTTTCTGATGTGGTTCCACTTAATTAGTAGAACTTTAGAAGGGCGTAACTTTAAATTTGGGAGTCATATCAAGGTACAGTTTATATCACCAAAAATCTCTTGATGAGTTATGTGTGATGGTGGTGTCATAAATTAATTTCAAGAAGTTCGAAGGAGGATTTTTGTGCCCCATTTTCATAACAAACCATTTAGATCAAGTTAATTAAAAAGTAATAGTTCTCCCGCATCCTGAGGAGGTACAAGAGGGTGGGAGGGAGCATTATAGTGTGGTATTAGAGGAAAGGTTCAATATTAGACCCCTAGGGAATAAATTTGGAACTTTTTGACAAGGTGATCTTGGAGCAAATGTTCAATACTAGATCTTCTGTGGTAAATTTGGAAGCTCCATTACATAGTGGTATCAAAGCATCTAGGTTCAACACTTAGATTGAATGGGCCTAGGAGGATAATGTTAGAATATTTGGTTAGGATTACATAGTACATTATTTAAAATGATAATTGTTTGTTGTGTGCATATGTATGTTGATTGTAGAATTTAAATTGATGGTTGTGTGTTGTATGCATATATGTGTTGATGTTAGAATTGTAAAATTATAATATGGTTGGCATGGCAGATTTTGATATGTTATCTTATTTTCTAACTAACATACTGACCTGCTATGTGATGTTACAACTATCCTCACTTCAATATGCTTATTGCAAATATGCCAAGGTAATGGGTAAATATATTTATTTTTATATTTGGTTGGCTAACAATTATGTGTGTAATAACACATAAGAAGAATACAAGGAATAATAGGGAAATCAAGAAATGACCAGTAGGTTGTTGCGGTAAAACACTGATAAATCCCAATATTGTTAGGAAGAAGACTCGGTTGGGAAAAGGAGAGAGGAAGACTCCCTTGACTGGATAGACACCCTTAGAAGTTTAAGGGTTGAAGTGAGAAGTTGTAAGGATGAAAATGAAAGTATTATCAGAGCTCAGGAAAAATAAGTAGAAATAAATGCAATAATATTGTAGATATTATCAAACTTGTAAAGTCAAAAGCATCATGAGCTAGGTTATAGCTACCTAGGAAGGCATAAATCCAAGCATAACCCATCAAGACTGTGGAGGCATGATTTGGAAGTTAATGGTGCATAAAGTAGAAAATATAAGAATAGAAAAGCATGCCAGTGAAGATACAATGAGAGGAGGAATTCCACTCAGTACTCTAGAGAGAAGAACATGAATTCATGAGAAACTATTTAGAACTACAACTAAAAGACACCACCAACAAAAAAAAAATTATAAATATTTAATGCCAGAAGAATCTAAGAAGGAAAAACCACATACGTTTAATAGAGAGGTTAAGAAGGCTGAAGAGGTAGAAGCATGGTTATTGGGAATGAAGAAATATTTCAAGTGCATGATTACTTTAAGAATATGCAAGTAGTATAGCCTTTACATTTATGCAATTAGGGTTAGCATTTACATTTGAGAAAGCAACATTTCCATTTTTACAAATAGAGTAACATTTCCACTTCCGCAAAGTAGGTTAAACAAATTTCCTTTCATGCAATTTATTTCCTTTCAAATTTAGAATCAATTGATAGAATGGTCTCTATATACCTTGGTCTAGCTTATTGCTTCAAAGTAACTTGAGAAGAGCTAGCATACTATGCATATAGCACTGCCACCTCTTAATACAAACCCCAAGTTGATAATTAAAGTCAATAGCCTTGGGAGTTGCAACACTCTTGTTGTGATATTGAGGCTCATCAGGATGTTTGATGGGTAATTATCACATGTATTCACCATAAAGATATGTATTCATTGCACCAGGGCTATAGAGATTAATTTGCCACAAAGGATGTTTGGTAGGATACATATATGTATTCACAGGGGACACAAATATGTAGATCCATATTACCTTTGAATTTAGCAAGTGTCTAGAGGAATAAAATCTCTCGAGGTGGAAAACTTTCCTCAAGTATTACATTCAAAAAGAGTTTTGCATCTTCATATATTTTATCCCTTTAAATACTTTCTAGACCCAAATTAAAAATGGATCTATACTGGTATGTAAATCAACTTTATTTTAAATAGATGAATTATTAATAAAAAAATTAGGTGGATTGTGCAAATAAACATGCATTTATATAGATGGATCCTCCATACTTAACTTTTATAGAAACGTGTATGATTTTGATGAGAGTATTTTTTGTTAAATAAATTATTTTTAATTCAACATATATATTAATTTTGAAGGAAATATAAAATGGATTAGCCATATAAATTAAATCATCACTAAACATCTATAGGAAGCCATAGATAATAACCATCAAAATACTTCACTATAAATCTCATTTGCTAAAATTAAAAATATCATAAAAACTAACTAAATTATAAATTTATTTTAAAAAGAATATAACCGTATTCTTGACCATCTAGATTTACTTCCACTTCAGAATGGAAATTCTTAATATGTAAATAGGGTTTTTTAGGATACCCTAGGCCAATACCATGACTCATTAATACCAAATGCTCAAAAAATCATAATTCACTTCAAAATCATAATTAAAAGAGAATAAAAAACATAGCTACCTTTATTATTTGTATATTACTATAAATATGCTAGAATATTCTTTGATAATTAATTCCCTATCAACCATCAAGTAATTAAGTGATCATACATGATACTTGATAGTGGGAGAGTTATTACTTTAATATGAGACTTGGTCATGATCTTAAAACTCCAATAGAGACAAGAGACAATTATTTTGATAGAACGCTCATTTTTTCTTGATACGTGTGTGGTGGGCGATGGGACCAAGAGTGACCAAAGATAATGATATAATACGGACTCGACCTACTTATAACATAAAATAGAAATTTTAATTTAATTAATTTTTTTGTAATTATTTAACTATATATTTTATTGAGTATTGTGTAAAAGAATAAGCTAGACATGTGAAGGAATGGATGATTTGATATCCCCTCTGGCGAGTTTCTCCAGCCCTCCCGACGATTTTCTCTGACCCTCCCATCACCCTCTGCCTCCCATTAGGCCCCATCGTCCATGTTCTCCACTCCTCGTTCCACCCCATCATCTCCTCCTCCCCTTCCCACACCCTCCACCACCCTACATTAATTATTTCATTAACTTAGACTTCTTATTCAAACTGCTCCCTCTGAATCACCAATTCAAATGGAGTGTGCCTTCTTCATTATCCCCTGCAACCCTAATGCCAAAAAACTGAATTCAAACTACTCCCCTAGGACACATGTTCTCCCGACACGACACCAATTATCCTATTCCCTTTCACTGCAACCAAAGAATGCCTTTCACTGCGACCAAAGAATTCACTGGTAAGCGTCGCACCAATTCTAGAAGTATCATTATATCTTGGTATCATGAATTGAATTGGTCTAGATAATATCTAAATATGTAGATATTTGGAACACCCTTAAAATTTTACAATGTATTACACTTAAGAAAATCCCTGATGCTTGGTTATTTGAGTATCCAGATAATGAGAACATTTGTTCTTTATTCATCTTCCACCAATTAGACCCTTTTCTATGTTATCCCTCTATCACAGCCACTACCAATCCATGTGACTAGGAGATAAGGTCAAGACATCAAAGCACAAACTAATGGAGTTTTAGGCTTTTGGTTCTCTCCACTAATACATTAGTTTGCAATGTAAATAAGTTGGTTGAATTATCTAAGGGAAAACTCCATGTCCAAAGAAACACATGAACAATAAAATATCACAAGAATGACAGAAGCAAGACATGAAATGGAGCAATTTAATAGAATGAGAACCCAATATACTTTCAAATAGCATTATCATCAAACCATAGGAAAGAAAAGAAAAACTCTATATCTTTGGAAACTACCAAGAATGAGATAGTCCAGTTTTTAAAAGATGCATCATACTAGAAAAGAGAAGAACAAGTATCTTATTCTCATTGGTATGAGAAGTGCAGAGTATGGTAGAATAGTGATGGGTGTGTTGGTTCTGTCCTGTAGTTCAGTCTTTATAGAGAGATAGATAAAAGGGTGAAATAAGTGTTCCATTGTAGATTCTTCCAGCAGTCCATAGTAGGAGACTCTTGGTCAGACTACATTTCTATTCTCGTTTCTAGATTCTCCCATTTGAAAGCACGAGAGGACGACAAACACAAACACAAACTCTTGTCTTTTCCTTCGCTATCCCAACACATGCAACACTCGATTGATTTTTAGTTTTCACTTGCAAGATTGAATTTAAGGGCACCATTAATTGTGCATTTCATCTTTATTTTTGGACTCAACTCCTTAAGTTATTGTGATACCAAACCCTTGTGGATGTGATATGTAAACCCCCAAAATGAAATTTGTCTCCCATTCACTACACAATGCTATATTCATTTTTGTTATCCCTAGCTCATCATTTGTTTTTCCTTCTTTGGTCTATTTTCATGCATATGATATGATGTGGAAATTGTTTGTTGTAGAACTTGGCATTGAGACCACTGTCAATGGCATGACTTTATATCATTTTTGTTATGCATTTTGACATGCTCCATTCAAGGGCAAGAGAAGTTGTATACATTGACTTGTTCGGAAGTTGTATCTCTTCTTAAGTAAATTTTCTTATCTGTTTGTTGTAACTGTTAGTAGACGGTTTACATTATTCTACATTACCTAGTCTAAGGACCAATATTAGCAAAAATCTAGTTTAGAATATGTTAATAGCAAGCATGTATAGTAATTCTACTTGTTAATCCTTAAATGGCAGTTCTTCTTACAATTATGGAGCAAAATTTCATGAATATGTATGATTTCCTGAGTTTTCTAGTGTCATACATTATTCTGCATTACTTGGGCAGAAACCCAATTCTCTAGAATCTAGTTTAGCAGAAATCTTGTCAAGAATCTGTTTGGTTTGTACTAGAAAACATGCATAGTAATGCATCATGTTGATCCTTTACTGGCCATTTTATATAGTTATGTAGTAGAATTTGCTGAATTTGTATGCTTTCCTGAGTGATTTCCTTCTGTTATTACCCTAACCTTAGTGCCACTTCTGAATGACTAATAATTTGATTATATGTTTTTCTCTTATGTTCTCCATGTAACCTTACAAATTATTCATATTGTATTATTCTATTCCATTGTTTCAACTTTCATTTTGGCTTTCTGCTTATGAATATTTGGATAAATGTCCTTTCTGAATGGCTAAAGGAGTTATGTTTTTGTAATGTTCTCATGAGTTTTTTGGCAATATGCATTTCGTCATTTTTTCTAGGGAATATACTTTAATGCAGTATATCCTCACTTATTATTGGCACTACAAGTTGTTTATTTTTAAAATTTAAATGCCTAATTTCTAATATGATTATATTTTTATCTTATTTTCCATCTCTTGTAAGCATAAATAATGGTGCAATAGTGGACCATGTGCATTGAAGTCTCCTGTTATCCTAATCTAGGATGAGCTATTGTTCAATTTGTCCTTCATAATAGTGCAACAAAACATGTGTTGCATAGAAAGAAAGAATTGCATGGAAGGACTACAAATAACGAGGCATACTATATTACCCCTGTCGAAGGCTGAAAGAGGCAAAAATGATTGGTGTCAATGATATTACCATATTCACAAATTTGGAGTTAATTTACAACCAGATGAAAGACACATATCAATTTCAAAAGGACAATCTCAAACCCCTTTACAAAGAAGCCAAAATCTGGAGTTATGAATTTCAATATTTTAACATAGATTACCATGGATATATACAAAGAATGCCCACTCATCTATTGTGTGGAGTTATCAATGATGACATTGGATCATTGTCTTTTACACTAGAAGTCATTGATCAGTAGCAAGATAGGTCCCCATTATGGGAATGCATGTCTATTGTCATTTTTGTGGGGACTCTCATGGCATGGTTCTTTCACTAAAGAAGAACCCATTAGCGTACTATTTCCCCCAACCTGTAATGATTGGGTTCTCTTGTATGGGTGACAAGTATATGGAAAAGTGTGCTATATTCCATGTATTTGGAGAAATGTAACATTTGGATGGTTTGTGAATAAATAATTGAATTTTTTTGAGGTCATAAATATTTTCTTTTGTGTTATTTTACCATATTAGTGACTTTAATTTTCTAATGCATTGAGGCAATTATGTCCAGATTTAAAGTTTAAATCAGTTAGGGGGCCTAAAAATGTTAACAACATTAATGTGAAAATGTCATATTTTTGTGAGTTAAAACACAACACCTAGCAACCTCCATTTCCCTCTTTCATGTTTTTTATTGGAATTAGAAAATTACGCTTAAATGATGAGCACGAAAACAATATTAAAACATTAAATCCAATGAATTTCATATCCATAAAATTAAACACAATGTGTGGATTACGTTATACATTTAAACCTTGTATTTAAATTGTGCACAACTTTTGCATTATGAAAACCATAATTTTATCTATCAAATACATGCTTATACTCACCTTCAAGTTGACAATCCAAAATTGTATCCATAGAGTATAGCGGTAGTCTTACCTTCAAGTTTTCAATCTAGAAATTTTATCTATGAAGTACAAGTTAAGCCTCACAATCCAGGTTTAGTCTCAATTTTCACATTGCAATGTGTTATGTTTCCTTGGCATTTGCAAATTGCAGGAAAGATGGCTTAAAATGTTTTTATCTCTTGTTTTAGTGGGTTTGTTTCAAAATTTGATTTATCTCTTTTTCCAGAAAACACAAAAACATGTGAAATGTAAGAAAGTGACCCTGAAAATATATAATTCATATTGTCTCAATCACAAACATGATTAATTTGTCAATGTAAGTACTATTATGATGAAGTTATCCAAATGCTATGTATTATTCAAAACATCTATATTAGTCTTTGGATAGTTTCTTGCAGATTTCAATGAATTACAAATTGCAGTTCAAATTAACCAATAAAGATGTTGTCTGGATGCCCATATCATTACATGAGGAATCGAATGGCTCATTATGACCCCTAAAAAATTTCAACTTGACAACTTGATAACTACTTGGCCTAACTATCATGGTCCCTCTTCAGCCAAGGATTATATTTTACATGTAAAAAATATAGACTGTAACAAAACAAATACTTTTTAAAATAGAATCCTCATTAAACTTACTTTACAATGAAATTTTTGTAGACAATGATAAATTCAAACACAAAAAATGTATTTCCTGCAATTTCAGAAGCATAAGATGGTTTTCTAATAATCAGAAGATCAAAAGCAACAAACCAAGTATTAAAATATGGAAGAATCACAACAATACCTTCTTTACATCACCTATCAGTGGTGAGCAATAGAAAACTACCTAAGCATTATTTGTTACAAGCATTACCTACCATCAATATGAATGCCAAAAAATGTAAAATATTATAAAAAAGAGACAAAATATTGTAGGAAAAGTAGAGCAATGCGAAATACAAATTGCACAATAAATAAAGAAAAAATTAACCACCACGGGAACTAATACAGAGATAGCACATAATGCATAAAAGAGAAGGAACTAACATTTTGCAAAAGGCCCTTGTTAGAGGAAAACTACTGTAAAGGGGGTGCATAAGTTACCATCCCTCTCCAGAAAGCAATTAGTGTAAATATTTTTCAAAAAAGCAGTGTTGGAAAATAAATAAATCAGTTGATAATATAAAACCCACTATGTGTAGCATTCAAGGTAATAGTATCAATTTTTCTTCACTCACTTTATTATTGAAATTCCCTTTGTTGACTTGATGTATGTGACTCTTTTGTTGGACATAACTATATATTTCTATGCCTAAGAGTTAAACTCGACTTTTATGGGTGAATGTTTGTAGGTCACTATTTGCAGACTCTAGGCCATCTCTTGAGAATAGGAAGACCTTTGTAAAAGTACTTATGTAACAATGATCGTTTTGTTCCATATCAGGGATATTCCTTTCCTTTCCTTAGCTAACTTCAATAAAGTTAATCAATTCTAATACATATCAATTCTTAACATGATGATTGTTGATAAAAAAATCTTAAGGATATCCTCTCTTTTGTGTTTCTTTATTGCATCCATTCCCTTCTGAGTTAAATTGGTTTTATATTTACATTTCACATTCTGGGGTTCCATTTTAACAACTTATACATCCAAAATTTTGACATGCAATTTCCATGTCCAGTAGCCTTTGCTAAAACAAAATTACAAATTCAAAGGCCATTGGCACATCCCTTAACAGACTCGACCTGATATAAACAATTCTTGAGAGGTAGAATGGGAAAACGCCCTCTTAGAGACCTGGACACTACTTTAAGAGGCATAAATATGAGGCCATCTAACATGATCCTACAAAACATTCTTGTATAGGGAATGGCTTGAAATCAGGCACATTATCTTCAAACAACATGTAGTTAAGAAAGATAAATACAATTTCCTACACGGGTTGGTTGGAAGAAACTAGGCCTTTTGGCAATAATTGCTTGCAAATGACATTGCTAACAGACACATAGTGAATATCTTCAGCACCATGCTTATGTACAAACACCCAAAAGTCATTTCATGTGTTTCCTCTACATGTCTTACTTCCTTTTTTCTTGTTTGACCAACTTTCATCTCCAGCATGTTCATCGTTATGTCATGCTCGCGACATTCCTCTAGTGATGTTTAAGATTTTTGTATGAGTTGTGTTCACTATGTAAACATTTATCACACTCACACACGATGTTGTAAGAACTGTCGCGCAAGTGTCATCACGGTTGTCCGAAGGTTTATCCGAAGTGTCGCACTTGTCGCTTTCACCATTAGACAATCCCGCAGTTAGTCACACTGAGCATATGTTGTCTTGTTGGTTCGAGATGTCTTTTCGTCAAGTCATGTTGAGTGTGTGTTCGCAAGGTCATGTATACATGAGTTCACTCACTCACACACTTAACCATTTTATCGAAGATCTATCGATTGGAACACCCTCCATCATCCGAACCTTCGTTGAGCTGCACTACCTAGTCTCAGCCCTCAGTGACCAAGTATTGCTACCTATAATTGTGCAAAGCTTGAGGTTTCCTCCAAGGAAGTCTGCACTATGTGATCCTGGAATCAATGTGGCTAAATATCACCTAGAACAACGCAGAAGTTGCCCAAGAATCCATCTTAGTCTACGCTTCCCACAAACTAATCCATCAAGCCACCCGCTGGTCAACCAAAGAATTTGACCGGGCAGTGGCCCTGGGCTTCACTCCTCCCAAAAATTGTGCAGAAGTTGTCAGCATGCCTCCCTGCACTAAGTGAATAATTGCGCATACAAGAGGGACTGGCACCTGTTGCCTATCACTTCTCTGTCTCTGGAAATTATGCAGTTCTGTCAATTAGTCCCCCTACCAACCAGCCTACTACTCCTCCTAAAAATTATGCAGTTTTCCTGGACTGTCCACCAATTGCCTAACACCCCACTTAGCCCGGAAACTATGCACACATGTTCAACATGACTGCCTCCTAGATCTAGGCAGTTTTGGCTAGCAAGCTCTCGCAACCCGCTCCCAGCCTCCCCTAAAAATCTACACAGTTTTCACTGCCAGTGTCCTTTGCTACCTGCATTGCCTTCTCGATAAAAATTGTGCATTTCTACCTCCCAACTAAGCCAGATCCCAAAAATGTCATTGTTGTTCCAGACTACTCATCCCAGCCTCCCAATGACCTCTGTGCAATTTTCTTGGCAGTGCCCCGGAGCCTCGCATCTCGACCTGACATGTGCTTTGTGTTGTTTCAGAGCCTTGTCCTCTCTCCTGGTCACCTGCACCCAGAAATGAAAGACAATACATCATGGTAAACTATGGAATTTCTGGATTTGATGTCGTCTCGTCATGAGTGATTGCAGAAATAGGTACATGGATGAGACATGGCGTGATGACGAATGGGATGAACAAGGAGCACATGCTAGAAGACTTGCTCACGACTGGACAAACACACAAAGCATACCAAGTAGCAAGTGAAGGAGACATGTGGGCATGCATGAACCATCAAGCAAACACCAATACCATTGAAGACTTTGTGCCTTTTTCCATGCAGAGGTGAAGCTATAGTACAGCATGAGCACACTCATCACTCAGCAGCATTGCAGCTCGACACGAACAATGCAGCTAGCATGTGCATACCAGCAATGGCATGTTGAGTTGTGTCATGGGTCTCCTCGGCCACATCACTACTTTGGGTCATAACTATGTAATCAATGTAATGTAACGTGGAATTCCAAGAGACCCACGGATGAATTTGAAGAGTCATGTAAGTTGAACAATCATGAGGGAAGTTGAAAAATCACAAGGTTTAGTTTCACCCTTGGCTATATATACCCCTGATTTGTACATGAAAAGGACATTTCACCTTGGCTCCTCCCACATAGCCTTGAGAGTCTGTAGTCTTTTCTTTGAGGAGCGAGTAGTGACTCCAATGCACCACTATAGGGGTCAGTGATGTAATGGTGTACGGATGTGTCGTGGAACTTCTGCTTAATTCATAAGCATGTTAAAAAGCCAACACGTTTTCACACATGTATTGTATTCATTTATAAGACTATTATTTGGACGCTTGTAATGCATGTTTATTTAACCTGTATTAAGACAGTTGAACTATTTCGATTGTTTTAGTACATATGTTGTTGGAAATGTGTTGTATCAATTGTTAATGATGTCTCACCCGTGTGGACTATTCCATCGGACAATCGACAGATTCATTCTCGTAAACTTGTTATAACGACCATTGCACTCATGTGGACTATTCCACTAGGTGTTTTACGTGATATCTCCTCACTTTGTGTTTGTGATTTCCACATTTGTGTGGACTACTCTGCCAGAAGTTGTGCATGTCTTGTTGTGTTGTGTGTCTCTAATAGAGTTGGGACTATTCTCTTTTGACTTGAGACTTACTCTCACCCTCTCCCTCTGTAGTGAAAGAACTTAGACACAAGTTACACTAAGCACTCACTAGGAACACGAACCTCGTTGTTTGAAGACTAAGTATACCACTTTCATCTGTTGACAAGCAAGAGCTAAAGCATATATTTAAGAGAATGGAAATTGGGCCATCATACTGGATGGGACTCCTACACCAAACGGTGTGAGGTTGAGTTGGGACTTCATACCAGGGAGATCCCCTGAATGTTGGCAGGTCCATAATGTCAACAAGACGATAGAATCTATCAGATTTGTGATACTAAGAGGGTGGAAGATGAAAAAAACTTCCTTTTAGACTGCCTGACTCTTACTCACATTCGCTCTCAATTCCGTAACATCTCTCACAATTTCAATCTTCTTGACTTGTTAAGTCAACCCAACTATAGCGTTTTTGGAGCACTTCTTTCCCTTTTTTTATCATAGAAATAAGATTTTGAAGCATCACAATTAGATTATTTTTCTTTTCTTAAGGTCCAATAGACCACATTGGTCTTAGTGGATGTTAATCATCATCATCATCAATTTAATATTTATTTTAATTTATTTTCATCATTAATTTTCTATTTAGAATGGTTCTAATTCTTATTCTTACAACATTATTCTATTAATTTTAATTTTCAAATAATTCTTATTTTTCTTATTTTAATTCTTATTCTTTTTTCATTCCTTAAGCTTAATTTATTTTCCTCATTAATTTTCAATTTGGATTGGGTCTATTTAGCTAATTCTTATTCTTATATTATTATTTTCTTATTAGTTTATTAATTTTATTTTTTAACTAATTCTTGTTTTTATTTTAATTCTTATTCTTATTTCATTCCTTAATTTGATTGTTACTCCTCTAATTAGTAATTCTCTTTAATTGTTATTTTCTATTAATATATATTATTTTAATATTATATGGTAATTCTTATTTTATTTTTAATTATCACTTATTTTATATTTTTGAATTGTGAATTTGGACAATTAAAAATTATTTAACTTAATTTTGACAATGACGAGTTTCACTTATCAATTCATTTTAATAATTTTCATGAATTTTGTTAAAATTGGAAAACATGAAACATATTCATCAAATTGAGCAACTCAAAGGTGAGGAGCTTCACCTAGAGACTGCCTCTTGCAAAACACTACCCATTCATCATTAATCATCATGAATAAATAGTTTACATGCAAGTAGGAGAGTTAGAACAAACACCTAAGATGTAGGAACTAAATCCTAATCTAAGGCTCACACTTAACTAATGCATGAACTCTCTCAAATAATACATTTCTCCATTAATTTCAAAACTCCCCCTCAATGGAGAAAGGGTTCACTAGCACTCCTAACATCTCCCTAAATAACTCAAATTTAATTCTTCCAAGAGGCCTAGTAAAAATGTCCGCAGCGTTATCACAAGTATTACAATATTCAATATGGATTTCCTTTGACTGAACCTTCTCCCTAACAAAGTGAAACTATGTATCAATATTCTTGTTGTTTTTATGAAACATTGGATTATTTTCAAGTTTGATTGAGCTTTGGTTATCACCACTGATAACTGTTGCATCTTTTTATTCTTCTCTGACATCCTAGAGAAGTATTCTCAACCAAACTGCCTCACATGTTGTTGCACACATTGCTTGATACTCTGCTTCTGCTGAGGACAAGGATACAATGTTCTAATTCTTGCTGCTCCATGCAATGACCCCGGACCCAATGCTGAATGCATAGCCTATTATGGATCGTCGGTCATCTAGATTTCCGGCCCAGTCTGAGTCTGAGAAACCTGTCAATCTAACATCAAACGAATCAGTATATTTAATACCAAAGTCTAAGGTTCCTTGAAGATACCTTAAGATGCCTTTTGTTGCAACCCAATGATTCTCAAGAGGCTTTGACATGAATTGGCTCAATACAATAACTGCAAAAGCCAAATTTGGCCTAGTTGTAGTCAAGTAAATTAGACTCCCAACTAGTTGTCTATACAGTGTTGCATCAACCTCCTTAGAACCATCATTATTCTGAAGTTTGGTATTCTGTTGTAAAGGCACTGAGGCTGCTTTGCACTGATCCATTCTGAACTTTTTCAATAAACTCCTGACATACTTTCCCTGAGACAAAAAAGTCTGGCCAGAATCCCTCTAGACTTCAAGACCCAAACAATAGTGTAACTCTCTGAGGTCTTTCATCTCAAAAACCTGTGACATCTACTCTTTGATTTCTTTAATGAGTTCATCAACATTTCCTGTAATGATAAGATCATCTACATATAAAGAAATCAAAACAATTTTCCCCTTTTCATCAAACACGATATACAAATTAGGGTCATTCTTGCTTCTTTTATAACTATGTTGTAGGAAAAATGAATCAATTTTATCATACCATGACCTGGGTGCCTATTTTAGTCCATACAATGCTTTCTTCAATCTACAGACTAAATGTTCCTCCCCCTGTTTAACAAACCCTTCAGGTTGCATTAAATACACTCCTCTTAATTCCCCATTTAAGAATTCATATTTCACATCTAGTTGGTGTATCATCCAAATATGTTTGGTAGTTAAAGCAATTAACACTCTAATTGTGTTTAATTTAGCTACAGGGGTGAAGGTTTCCTCATAGTCTATCCCTTCTTTCTACAAGTACCCCTTTTCAACCAACCTAGATTTATATTTGTCTATGTTCCCATCTTCTTTAAATTTAGACTTATATAACCATTTGCAACCTATGGGTTTTTTGCCTTCAAGTAGTTCAACTAGATCCCAGGTTATGTTTTTAAGTATTGGCTCATATTCCTCTTCCATGGTTGCCCTTCATTCACTATATTGACTTTCTTCATTATAAATAGAGGGTTCAATGACATTTAACATTCTATTTATAAGAGCATCATCCCTATATCTTGTTGGAAAATGAATTTGCCTACCTGATCTCCTGAGTGGTGGTATGGATTCAAATCTATTCTGATCATCCCTTGGTGGACTTGGCCTACTAACTACATTTGTACCATCCACTTCTTCCTTTTTTTGTTGTTGTTGTTTTTTTTGTTATTGTTGTTGTTGCTCATGGTTGTCCCTTGTTTCATCACTTCCATCTTCCACTAGCAAAGGAATGTGCCATTATTCATTGCTTCAACATGGTTTCCATCATCAACCTGCTCATGGAATACTACATCTCTACTTGCAAACACTTTATGAGTAGAGGGATTAAACAATTTATAAGCTTTAAACTCTGTGCAATACCCAACAAAAATGCATTTAATGGCCTTTGAATCCATTTTCTTCCTATCCTCTTTTGGAACACGAGCAAAAGATTTGGAGCCAAAAACTATTAAATGATTAACTGCAGGCTTAAAACCTAATAAAGCTTTGAATGGAGTTTTAAAATCAAGGCTTTTTGTTGGACTCCTATTCTTCAAATATACTGCAGTATTTATTGCTTCTGCCCAAAAGCCATTAGACAAGTTCTTACCTTTTAACATGCTTCGTGCACACTCCACAAGGGTTCTATTCTTCCTCTCTGCAACCTCGTTCTGTTGAGGAGTGTGGGGTACTGTGAACTGCTGAACTATCCCATGGTCCTTGCAATATTTGATGAAACCACCCTTCTTGTATTCTCCCCCTTGATCCGAGCAGAGAATTTTGATGAATTTTCCTGTCTGTTTTTCAATCATGCTTTTGAACTCTTTAAAATATTCAAAAGTATGACTCTTCTTTCTGAGAAAATATACCCAAGTAAATCTTGTGCAATCATCAACAAATAATAAGAAATAATAGGCACCTCCTAATGACCTTGTTTGCATCAGCCCACACAAATCAGTGTGCACAAGTTCTAGTATATCTCTCTTCTTTCTATCTAAATTTGTAGGAAACTCATCCCTATGCATCTTCCCAAGAGCACATGCTTCACAATCAACATGAAAATTCTTTAAAACATGAAGACCATTTACCATACCTCGTTTCTGAAGTAGCAATGGGTCATTAAAATTGATATGATTGATTCTTTGATGCAATAAGTCTTCTACAGTCATAAATGATGAATTCAAGGCTTGTTGTGGTGCGCTTCTTACATTCATCTTATACAATCCTCCCACTTGAATACCTGATGTAATTGGCTTCATACAATCCAGTGGATCTTTAATAACACAATAAGACTTTAAAAACTCTACCTTAAGATTCTAATCTGTTATCATAGAAATAGAGATCAGATTATTTTTTATTTCGGGTACATACATTACATTTTGAATATGTCTAATATTTCCATCAGGCAAAATGACAAGAACATTACCATACCCTTTGATTTGGTACCCTCTATCATCACCAAGGTAGATATTTGCACCACTATTGGTTTCTTTAAAATTTTCAAACTAATGTCTGTTACCTGTCATGTGAGTGGAAGCTCCTGAGTCGATAAACCAAGTTTCTGCTTCATCACCCTCAACAGAGAACATAGAATTAGATATAAACAATTTGATATTTTGATTCTGATCTTCATCAACAAAGTTCCCTACATGCTTCGTATGTCTATGTCGACCTTCATCAAACTTCTTCTTATGGAAATTTTTGGCAATGTGACCAACTCTACCACAATAAAAACATTTGGGCCCTGAATCACTTTTGTTTGAATACATACCTTGAGGTGGTTTTCCTTGTGGTGTACTTTTGCCTTTCTATCTTACACTTTCCTTCCCTTTGAAGGGCTTCTTCTTCGCCATTAAAGCAAGATCTGAACTCTGGGGTTTCAGAGTCATCAACCTTTCTTCCTCTTCCATCAAGATTCCTGACAATTCTTCAAATTTGGGGGATTTATCTCTCACATTCAACCCTATAATAAACATCTGATAGTCATCAGTCATACCATTCATGTTGATCGTAACATGATCAGTGTTTGACATTGTCTCCCCTATGTCGCCCAACTTACCTCTGAGCTCCTTGACTCAAGAGATGAATGCATCCAATGATTCATTCTCCTCCATTTTAATGGAGAGAATCTTTATTTTCAGGAACAATAGGCGATTTGTGTTTTTGATCTCGTACAGGTCCTTCAGGGTTATCCAGATGTCATTTGTTGATTTACATTCACGAATGTGAGGGATAATACAATCTTTCACTGACAATTTTAACAACACCTTTGCTTTATTCTCCATCTTTTCCCAGTCTTGGATTATTGTTGTTGTTCTACCTGTAGCTATGGTCGGCTTTAACTCATCACCATTTGCAATCGCCCATGCATTTTGCCCCTCCAGTAGGGTCTGCAACTTAAATTTCCAATTAGAGTAATTGGATCCATCGAGCTTATTTCTCTCATTCAGGTATGCCTTTGCCATCTGGTTATTCATCTTGACAGGTCTACCTCAAAAAAATTTAGACCTCCAGTAATTAAAAATAGATCTATCTCCAAGAGCATTCTGAAAAAGAAATGGGTGCTCTCTCTTAATAAAAAACAACTCCTTCAAATGGATGCTCAAAAAACAAATCCTTTTTAAGGATATAGAAACCCTCTTTAAAAAATAACCCCCTTTTTAAATGTGCCCCAAACACTTTCCTCTCAAAAATATTATAACCCCTTTAACAATATTCAAAGGAGAAATATTACTGGAAATCGGAAATACTTGTAGTAGCTCCTCCCCGCAGGTGTCCCTTCATTTTTTTTTATTATGCCTCCAAAATTCAATCAACGCCATGATTTGTTGCAGTTAACAAATCGAACCCCCTACCTCAGATTAGGTCAATCCACCTACACCAACTCGGCCCTCCTCACGCTGCTCCAATCACCTCTGATCACTCATGCCTGGATCATGTCATTTTTAGCAGCAAAAGGAAATCAATTTGGATAATAAAGTCAATATAAATATGGCTCGAGAACTAGTGCTCTCAGCTTTCAGTGATACTATTGAATCTCCATCATCTACTCAATGGAACCACTACCAAAGCATCCTCTGCGCAGGGACACACCTCAGCTCCTCCAATCCAGATGTAGAAAATTTTAGAGTTTTGTACCCAAAACCGTGTTAACAGATAATCATGATTCCCATCATATCACCTTTTGTTTGCACCATCTCAACGTCATGCATACATTCACTAATCTGATATGATCATATATTAAATACTGATGTAGAGTTAATTAGCCATTAGTGAATTGAATGAAAACCAAAAGCATGGAAAATGAGGAAAACTGTTGAAGCAGAACACTTTACGACAGTTGATAAACCATAAGAAAGATGCAAAATAGAAGTGTAAATGGCAAAAACATAGATATCCCAGACAACAATATTGATTACGGAGTTTTTCCCTGATGGACTACGTCTCCAGGCCCGCTTTCAAGATGGGTGACCATTTTATTAGGAATGAGAAGAAGAAGTGGATTAAATACACAGGAAATTCTGACCACTATCATCAGATAGCTCTCTGAACCAGCTTTCCAACGCCGCTTACGGTTTCCAAATCTGATTCCCGATGCTCCTGAAACTCAGAAAACAAAATCGCCTCTATCCCTCCAAAATCTGCAAACAAAAGTTGAAAAGTACTCCTCCTCTGTCTTCAATGAACAATACTACCTTTATAGGCCTACAAATACATGCTAACCTCCATGGCTGGATGTATGATGAATTTGGTTGCAAATGGGTGACTTGAAGGGTCGATTTTGGCACCTATGGTCTAGTCATGCTTATTTAACTAATTAAAATCAATTAAAACCATAAAAACCCAAACAAAACTTTATAAAAGGGCCAAACCCGTTAGCAGTTAGCTAACCGGGCGAACGCTGACTTCCAGCTCATGTGAACGGGTGTGGGCTTGCTTTTTGGTTGGCGGAGGTTCTGCTGACTGGCGGTTACATTAATGGTGGCGATGAACATGTGACAGCACATTCCCTGATGGCTTCGGTAGTGGTACAGTGACTGCCAACTCACGGTTACCCTCCAGCTCTATTCACATGTCTGCGGTTGCGGTTCCAGCTGCGCAGTTTATAACCTGACCTCTGACAGTTACCTTTAACATGCGTTAACATGACCTCCGACGTGGTTTGGCTGACCACGCGGTCAGAGGACTATGATTTTAATTTATTTGCCTTGTTTTATAAGGTTTAACATACAATAGGCTAAGAGGGGTTTAGGATAGGGTTTATAGATTTGCAATGTATTTTAATACATGGATTTTTACAATGTATTTTGAATGCATTTGGTGATAGGTTGCAGAAATTTTAGGTTAGGTTTAGAGCTTTAGGATTAATACATAGATTTAGGATTTATTTTAAAAACCCGTGTGTAAAATATTGTCATAATGCGACGTTTGCGACTTCGTCACATGACGACAATAAACCCATGCTGATCGTCGACACACGACGATATGGATCCTCTACCATGACGATAACCCACGCATATAGTCAACTCCAGCTGCCTTTGCAACGACAACTCAAACGAGGAATCTATGCCACTGCTGACACTAATGTCGACACTCCAAACCATGCAAAGTCGATTGACAAAACACATGTCGTCGACCAAACCCTGGGGAACTGTCGACGAACTCAAGTTGAAAACCAGGCGCTAAACCACATCTCTGTTGAATGCCATAAAACCATAACTATGAACATTACCTAAACAACCTGATCATTACCAACACTGTCAATCTGTCGAAGCTAAACTGAAGTGACAACATGAACGACACCAATGACGACACTTTGAACATCTATACAATTGGATCGATGGATCCTCCTGGATCATTCCTCTCCACTTGAAAGCTTTTGGACCACAAAAGTTTGACTAATTAAATAGTCAATGAGGGTAGAACTCCCTCTCTTTCCATATTGACCTGATGATGTACCAATGCATTTTTTCAATCATCTGCATGCGATGAACCTGATGATGCTAACCATGATACATTTTGATTCGGTGACCTGTTTCTTCCATCCGCAGTATGTACAATTTGCAACGATGGCAAAACAGCCTATTATCAACATGGCAATTGAATTCTTTCCACAAAGAATCATGAGTTAGTGATTCAGAAACATCTTTGAAAATAGTATTTGTAGAACTTTGTTCAATACATCTAATGGGTATTAACAATCTACTTTCCGGAATAACTGAAATATTCAAAGACTCCTTTGATTTTGATTTCATCTCAATTACTTGACTTGATTTACTTTCCTGTTGACTGATTACTAAGTGAATTTGCTGCCCATAACTCATCTAGCTGTGATGAAAAGACTGTTGCAACTTAGTTTGATTCTGAAAGTATCTAAGTAATTGTTGATTTACTTGAATCACTATGTCTATTAACTGATATTTCCATTGATTAACACTTTCAGTTAATGCATTAGTTTTCAAACCATGGTAAGGAAACTTTAGATCTGCTTTCAAAAATGCTTTGTCATGAAAACTTATAGACTTCCTCTCCACTTGAAGAGAGGCTTCATTACTTCTAAAAGCATGAAATGATGATGCAATACTAAAGAAATGCAACATTGACTTTCCCCAATACTGACCTGCACCCCTGAAACTGAAAATAAACATACCATTTGAAACAAGTCTCTGATTAGACTCACATGTACCATTCCCTGCAATACACTGCTGATGATGATAGTTTCTATAATTCAGTTGAATGAATGAATTGAGATTCATTCTGTCTTTAAGAAGATGTTCGTAGGACATTAAATGTATCTCATGTTGCTTATCATGTTCATGAATAAGACTTCTTGGAAAAGAATTAACCACCTTAACCAATTGATCTATAAACTGAATCTCGCATCTTGAACAATCAACCTAATGTTGTTCCTTAATAACCATGAGTACATATTAAATTGAACTTATAAACTACTTAACTTGATTTGAAACAATTAAATCCAAGTTTGATTTGACTTTGTGTGCCCTAACAATAAATTCGACCCCTTCTTTCTTTAGGTGATATTTATGTTCTCTTCTATAAAAGACTGCATCTCTATCATAAAGATAAGGACTCCCTAAGACAACTCCACAACTGTCTACTGGGACCACATCTAACTCCACTTCATCAATGTACTTAGATGTAATTGCAAATTTTAACCGACACTGCTTTGTGACATGTATCTGAGTTGATTTTATAATCTAACCTAATGGGTATGGTCTTGGATGATTCTATGTTTCCAATCCCAATTGATTAACTATATGTTTAGATATTAAATTTTCTTGCGACCCACTGTCAAACATTGTGTCAATCTTTGTATGCTTAGAAGTTATCCTTATGTGGAAGAGTTCAACTCTTTTATCCTCATGTGGAGGATTTATGTTTGAAGAAGATATATTATATTTCGAACTTGAACAAGTATCAGAAGTTTTACCTGTCGTAACCATGGCAGTTATTTTCTGTTCATCACTTGAATTTGAACCAAGGTCTTGCTGGACTGTTGCTATGGCCTTATTTTCATCCTTCGCCTTAAGGAACTTTTGGGGCTTAACTTCTGGATGAAGTTTCCAGCACTTTGATTCATCATGACCAATTATCTGGTAATGAGAATAGGTAGGATTTTCCTTCTGAACGATCGCTGATTTTTTTCTCTTCGAAATGTTCCCCTTACTGTATTTGGATTCTCTATTTTCCATCTCTTTAGATGACTGAGATGACAACTTGAATGGTCTGCCACCTGATTCAATATGTATCACCTAAACACACGCCTCGTCAAAATCATCAGGATTAAACATTAATAAAGTATGCTGCAAATATGAATGTAAATTTCCGATGTATTTTAACAAAGTTTCACGTGTATCCAATGAAATACCAAGCGCCAATTCTTTCTTCCTGAATTCCTGAGTAAACTCCTGAACACTCTAACCTTTACCTTGCCTTAGATGCTACCAATCGATAATAGCTTGCTGCATGTATCCGAAAGGATAGAACTGTTTCCTAAGAGCTTTCAAAAACTTAGACCATGAAGAGATAACTTTTCTTGTACACCTAACATCTAGCTGATTTTTTCTTTCCCACCAGGTTAAAGTTGTTCCCCCCATTCTAAGTGTAGCTAACTGAATTTTAGTTTTAACTTTAGAAATGTTCTGAATGCGACAATACACTTCTAACTGCTTTATCCAGTTATCTAACTTTTCAGGATTCATTTCACCATCATAAACAGGTAACTCAAATTTAACATCAAGTTTCAAAAGAGATGATTTCTTAGGTTTCTTATCCATTTCAGATGCTACACTGGAAGAATAAGAAGAGGATGATGGAGATGATGGAGGTGAAGGAGGTTTATCATCCTTGCCTTTACCTTTGTCCTTCTTCGAGACCTTCGAAGAGGATGCTGCATCTCGCGCCTTCTTGTCTTTGTACAATTCTCCCAACATCTGCTGCATAGCTAAGAATTCTTGTTGAAACTGTTCCCCACTCATCTTGGTCTCAGTGTTTTCACCTGCATCAGATCCTGACATGGTCGCTTTTCGAACGACTCGTCGCTTTCCAATTTCTGGATTGATCTGCTCAAGGATTCCTTCTCCTCGTTGCGACTTAGACCTGGTTAACATTCAATGGCAACTCTACAAATGAAAACCTGCTCTGATACCAAATTATATGATCTGATATGATCATATATTAAATACTGATGTAGAGTTGATTAGCCATTAATGAATTGAATGAAAACCGAAAGCACGGAAAACGAGGAAAACTGCTGGAGCAGAACACTTTACGACAGTTGATAAACCATAAGAAAGATGCAAAAGAAAAGTGAAAACAGTGAAAACACAGATATGCCAGACAACGATATTGATTATGGAGTTCGTCCCTGAAGGACTACGTCTCAGGGTCCACTTTCAACATGGGCGATCGTTTTATTAGGAATGAGAAGAAGAAGCGGATTACACAATGATTTAGTCAGACTGAACTTGCACACAGGAAATTCTAACCTCTATCATCAGATAGATCTCTGAACCAGCTTTCCAATGCCACTTACGGTTTCCAAATCCGATTCCCAATGCTCCCGAAACTCAGAAAACAAAATCACCTCTATCCCTCCAGAACCTGCATACAAAAGTTGAAAAGTACTCCTCCTCTATCTTCAATGAATAATAATGCCTTTATAGGCCTGCAAATACATGCTAACCTCCATGTTTGGATGTATGATGAATTTGGTTGCAAATGGCTGACTTGAAGGGTTGATTTTTCCACCTAGGGTCTAGTCATGGTTATTTAATTAATTAAAATCAATTAAAACCATAAAAACCCAAACAAAACTTTATAAAAAGGCCGAACCCATTAGCAGTTAGCTAACCAGGGGGAAGCTGGCTGCCAGCTCATGTGAACGGGTGTGGGCTTGCGTTTTGGTCAGCGGAGGTTCTGCTGACTAGCGGTTACATTAACGGTGGCGATGAACATGTGACATCACATTACTCGATGACTTTGGTAATGGCGCGATGATTGCCAACTCACGGTTACCCTCCGGCTCTATTCACATGTCTGTGGTTGCGGTTCCGGCTGCGCGGTTTATAACCTGACCTCCGATGGTTACCTTTAACATGCATTCACATGACCTCCGACATGGTTTGGATGACCGCGCGGTTAGAGGACTATGATTTTAATTTATTTGCATTGTTTTATAAGGTTTTAACATACAATAGGCCGAGAGGGGTTTAGGATAGGTTTATAGATTTGCAATGTATTTTAATACATGGATTTTTACAATGTATTTTGAATACATTTGGTGATAGGTTGCAGAAATTTTAGGTTAGGTTTAGAGCTTTAGGATTAATACATAGATTTAGGAGTTATTTTAAAAACCCATGTGTAAAACATTGTCACAATGCGACGTTGGTGACTTCGTCACATGACGACAATAAACCCATGCCGATTGTTGACACATGACAATATCGATCCTCTGTCATGATGACAACCCACGCACATCGTTAACTCCAGCTACATTTGCAATGACAACTCGAACGATGAATCTATGCCACTACTGACACTGATGTCGACACACCGAACCATGCAAAGTTGATCGACAAAACAAATTTCATCGACCAAACCCTGGGGAGCTGTCGACAACCAGGCACTAAACCACATCTCTGTTGAATGCCATAAAACCATAACTACAAACATTACCTAAACAACCTGATCATTACCAACACTGTCGATCTGTCGAAGCTAAACTGAAGCGACGACACTGAATGATACCCATGACACTGATGACGACACTTTGAACATCTGTACAATTAGATCAATGGATCCTCCTGGATCATTCACATCTCTGTGTGGAAATTTTTCGTAATATAGGATTAGACATTGTTCCTCTGGCTGCAGCTAGCAGCCCCATAAGGTTGTCGCTCTACACAGGCCGCTCCACTAATTCAAGATCCACACCACGCAGATAGATCCACCACCTCTATCACCATTCAGCACGCAACCTCCAACACACAGCTGGTAGAGCAGACACTTGGCCCCCTTCGCGAATCACATGCGATCTACATCGGGCACCCTCGACCCCTTCTCTCTAATCCCAATGGCCACACGAGATCCGCTGACTACTTGGCATACACCATCGGTTCCACACCACAGTAGATCTATAGATTGCTCGACATACACTGTCAACTCCACAGCATGGTAGATCCGCAGCCAAAAAATAGTGTGTCAAGGCACCACTTCAACCTTGCTACACCAGCACGCAGATCCACCAGTCCTGCGCCGCCACTAATTCAAGCTGCCATCATTGCACCTGCTTGGCTTCTGGCTCGACCTCTACACGACTTAGACAACGGGCCAACTCAATCCACATAGACTTAGAGCAGAGAAACGCCCTTTTTCTAGTGAAATCCATGTTGATAGCCTGCGCCGAGGTGAATTGCATAAAGGAATAAGCACGATTTTTTATGTCTAATCTCACTCTGCTCCAAAGTTAGGGTGACACTACTTCCAACTATCAATCTAGTGTTGCTTCAATTATCCTTATATATATATATATATATATATATATAGAGAGAGAGAGAGAGAGAGAGAGAGAGAGAGATAGATATTAAATAAATAAATAAATTTTGTGCTATACTTTGGCACTTTTCCTCCTCACCACAAGGCCTCCTTAGTATCACTCAGGGCTACAATCCTGCCCCGAGAACTCACCCGATCACCAAAGCACTCTCACTTTGACTCACTCAACCCTAGTGCTCTGATACCATGTTAAAAATGGAAGACATGAAACATATTCATCAAACTGAGCAGCTCATAGGTGAGGAACTTCACCCGGAAACTGCTTCTGGCAGAAAGCTCTACACTTAACTAATGAACGAACTCTCCAAGAACACATTTCTCCATTAATTTCAATAGGCTTTGGATCCAAAAACCGCTCACATTTGTCTCATTAGCCTTGGTATTATCCATTTCATAAGAGTGATAAAACCAATAGTCTGCATTATCACAATGGTACATTATATATAATATTAGTTTTGGAAATATGATATCCCACATCCACAAGGCGGCAGTCTCACATTCCTTTTATATTTATTATCATTCATAATATTTTTCCATGTGTTGTGCACACATAGCACTACTCCCACTCGGTTGTTGGCTCCTCCAATTGGTGCATTATATGAGCGCTGGCTAATGACTAGATATATGGCATAGACTTAGGTGCCAATATTTCTTTTAAAAATCAAAGAGTCTCTTATCTATATAGAAAATCAAGAAATCAAGAGTGTCAATATAAGTTATAAAAACCCTTTTGGCGCAAAATTCAAAATTTCACAATTTTATTTTTGAAGTAGATATTATAAAAACAGTCATGTGCCATAGCCAACTAGCAATGCTCCAAGTGCTCCAAAATCTTCATTAGCAAAAACTTTGGAATTTTTTTTTTATTTTGTGGAAATATTTTAGCTGTGAAATCTTTGATACCTTCACTATACATGATTAAGCTATAGCATGGCTCCTTTGAGATATTGGAGACGGTGCTAGATAATTCCTATAGACTCAATATACCCATACACGCTCATTTACTTAGTTTTGAATGTTGAGGATTTGGAAACTCTATGAGCCTTCCACACTAGATTAGGAAGAGGAATAGGTCCTACTTTCTATGGGGGATTTGGCACCAGATGCTCAAGTAGTGTTGATAGAAGATATATTTTTGCAAAAGAGCTCTAGAACTATAAGATGGGGGAATCATTACCTTTGGTAGATTGGGTTGAAAGGACAACTTTCAGGCAACGCTAAATGGTACACTCGAGAAATGGTGGAGGAAAATTTCTTCACCTCATTTAATAAAATCCTTTTGGGACCAAAATCCTCCCAAAATGAGGAGGTGTGATATGGATTGGATCATTATATTGTTTTTAATCCATCTCGATGGTTTTAGAGTGGAAAAGTAAGAGGAATTGGATCACAGGACCAGTTTTATCGGTGAGACCTAGTTTGGAAAATTGGGGTATAAAACCTTCTCGAAGCATTTTGAGGCATCAAATGTCATTTTTTAGGGGGTAAAACTTTTCCACCTTAGTGAAACACCTTTTTTCCATATTCTACGCATAGGGACCTTTCTAATGGCATAATAATAGCCTCAATTAGAGTATGTATGCAAAAGTTATGCCACCTTGAAGTTGACCTTCCTATTTTGGCTAGCATAATTCGAGAGGATGTTACATTAACCCCCATTGTTCATGGAAAGAAGACTAGCCATGTGATTATGATGAAGAATAATATAGAATAGTCTATATTGTAACTTTAGTTAAGAATTGAGGTAATCAAACATAACCATTAGTAGGCTATCAGGTTGTATTATAACTGGGCCACTAGGAAGAAAAGGGGTTCCATTCTTTTCAAGTGCATTTGTTTCATAGATGAGAAAAATAGCTAGGAGGGATAAGGGATATAGTGCATCGAGAGGATTTGTGCGTTGTAGTAGCCCATAGCCCACATGGCTTACTTCTTTATACTCGCAGCCATTTTCTAGCAAAGTCACCTCACCTTCTAGCTGGGTTTTCTCGCAAAAGGGTTTCCTAGGTTATATCTTGTGTCAAACCATGCTTTATGAGTTTGTATTTCATTGTTCTCTATTTTATGCATAATTTTGAATTGCATGCATACACAATTAATAGTAATCTACAAATCCATAAATCTAAAGACAAATTAAACCCTTATAATCTAGATTTCATATTTTTAAATATAGTTTTATCAGATCTATTATGACGAACTATCCAATCGAATATCCATGACAATTTATGAATCAACCACAACTGTCTGCTAATCATTAATGAATTAGAAGACCATGTCACAACATCATTTTTAATAACTGTAGGCAAAGCTCCTAGCATAACACCATCAAATCTACATTTCATCTTAGTGGATTGGATTCAAATTAGCATTCCTTCTAAATAAGAGATAGTGAATGGTCTTGGCCTTTTGGCTATGTTATACCCTTGTATTTATCACTTTAATCCACCATCAAGCTCTGATACCAATATTGTAAAAAGGAGAGTTAAATAAAAACATAATAGGAATAACACATGTAAACTATAAAATATCATAGGAACCTTGTAAGAAGAATAGCTTCTAATAATAGATCTATTGTTCTTTGGCCCAACGGTGTGTTACAATGAAGTCATCATGTAGGCTACATTACATGAAACTATCAAAACCATGGGTTATCGAAACCTTAGACATGTGAATCAATGGTAAACCCATCATTAAAGGAATTTTGAGGTCTAAAATGGGTCTCCCAAGGAAAATAATAAAATAATAGTTATGAATTTTCAGAGGGACAAAAAAAAAAAGGAAAAGAAAAGAAACTATTTTTTTAATTTCATTTTAAGTTTATCTCCTTATAAGTTTACTCAAATGTCAAGTGTAGACACCCATTAGATATGGAAATAAATTCCACATCCAATGAATACCCACTCTGCATGCTTCTTAGTAGACCCCACGTCGAAACTATTTTTTTTATTTCATTTTAAGTTTATCTCCTTCTAAGTTTACTCAGATGTCAAGTGTAGACACCCATTAGATATGGAAATAAATTCCACATCTAATGAATACCCACTCTGCATACTTCTGAGTAGACCCCACGTCGAAAAAAATTGAAAAAAATATGTGGGGACTACTCAGAAGTATGCAAAGTGGGTATTGATTGGATGTGGAATTTAATTCAGCATCCAATGGGTCTTTACACTTGACATTTGAGTAAACCTATAAGGAGATAAGGCAAAAATATAATAAAAAAATAGTTGTTTTCTTTTCCTTCTAAAATATTTTCCTTTGGGGATTACAACATCATCTTGAATCTTATTAATTCTTTTAAAGTTAATTTTGTTAGTACATTTTTTTTTTGTTTCGAGATTAAATTTTGACCTCAAATTTTTCTTAATATAATAATCCAATCATAATTTAATTAATAATTATATCAAGTTAATTTTATAATCTAGTCAAATTTACTCTATCTACTTTAACCTCTAAAACAAATCAAATTTAACTTTATTAATGATTATATAAAATTAACCTTATGATGAATCAAATTTACTCTAGCTTCTCTAACATGTAAATCATATTCTAACTACTCTAACATTTAAATTAATGAAATTTCCAATCATAGTCTAACATTTAAACCAATGAAATTTCCGAATTTCTGAAGTAAATCATTTAAAGTATAACCATTGTCTCCAACTAATGAAATTTCCAAATTTCTAAAGTAAAACATTTAAAGTATAACCATTGTCTCCAAATAAATAGATTTATATCTTTAAAAATAGGATAAGTATAAAATGAGTTTTATCGACCACGATAATGTTCCTTCTTAAAAATAGGTTTAAAAAAACAAATATTACATACATCAAGTTTTCAAAGTAAATCATTTAAAGTATAACCATTGTATGCAAATGAATAGATTTAGAAAATGAGACGATTATAATGTTACTTCTTAAAAATATATTAAATAAAACAAATATTACATACATAACTATCCTCAAAATCCATAACTATTACATACGTAACTATCCTCAAAATTCAACCCAGAGGAAGGCCAAATTAAATGGCAGTAACTAGTGACAAGAGGGAGGCCATTAAATGGTAGTAATGAATGAGGATAAAGGTTCAAAGAAAATGGAGTAAATGACAGTAAAACATGGAGTAAATGGCATTAAAACTTGCAGAGGCCAAGAATTGTGATACAATATCTACCATTGACCCTAGGAATCAAGTCCGAACCCCAACTCCAACCCCAACCCCATCATCGTGGATTGCTCTACTTGTTATCACAAGCAGACTTGTTTGCACTGGAGTGTTGACTCATATTCCAGCAAAGGCATGGCATTTGCAAGTGATTTTGTTCTCCTCAGAAATTCAATTGTCTTGATCAGTTACCAGATTCGGCATTATAAGTCTTCGCCGGGGATACAGCCTCCTCCGCCGTGCCCAACTGGACCTTTGAAGAGTAGTAGTAATAGTTGAGGCGACTTTAGAACTATTCAATTTCCTTCGCACCATGTAAAGCAACAATATTGTGACTGATACCAACCCTGATATAACGAAAAGACCCCAGAAGTGTCGAACTTGAAGTTGGGTGGTTCCCAGCTGATCACTGTATTTGCTGCAATCACTGTCATGATAAGGCAACCACTGTTTTTGCATCGTGTGGAGTTGGCCGTTTTCTGATAGCTCTATTATTTTGATAGAAATATCCTTTACCAGTTCATAATGCACACGATCAAACGCCTGCCCAAATTAGCAGCCTATCAGTATGCACAAATGAACTTCAAAATAGTCATGAATAGTAATTTTTATGAAGGTTTAGGATACTGAAATCAAATTACAGATTCCTATGTTAATCACTTACGAATCCCCAGTTTAGTGGGGTGAACGTTTGGCTAGCGAAGGCGAGGCGACTGCAATGTTTGGCCACAAGAGATTTCATGTATGGAAGTTCGTCTACAACAGCACCCACATCACCTCTAGACAACGCGTTATAATAATTATCAGCTTTTCTTCTTAGAGACACTAGTCTGTGATTGGCAATTCCGTAATATTCTACAAATGACTCTGTGGGTATGAATTTCTTTTGATACCCAATTCTTACGTTACTCTCCACCACACTTCTGAGGTCTTTGAGTGTTGGTTCTAAACGTGGGGCTGTTAGAATAGCCGATAAATTTGCTGTATAGCACGAATACAGAACTCCAATAACAAAAAGCCAGGCCACAACCACAACGCGCGCCATAACAGTTCGAACATCATCTGCTATCCCGATTAATTTCATCAATTAAAATAAAACAAAACCAGGGAAAAAGGGAAGAGAATCAAGGAATTTGCGATAGAGAAGAAACAGCGCAGCTTACCCTGATTAGTGAACCAAGTTGAAAAGCCAAACCTGCACACAAACAAACCATGTTAAATACAGCGCGTTTTCGAAGCCTGACTGTTTTGTACATATAATAGAGGCCATGGCCAAAGTTGTTACTTACCACAATACGTTTCCAAATTGCTTTCTTGGCTGCCCTTGGAAGCGCGGATTTTTTGTGCGCTCCAAGAGATAGACCACCATTCCTACGGAGAAGAAGAAGCCCGCTGTTAGTAGCCACATCTCAGCGGTGAAAGGCTTCAAAAAGGCCCAGCCAAAACTAACGATATCCTGATCTTTCAATGGAACAACCGCCACTAAACCAGAATCTAAGAAAGGTTGTGCAAACAGTACTTCTTGAGAGCGCTTTGATGTGATGGTGAAGTCTCCTACAACTGCATCGAGTTTCTGAAATGCAAAATCATATGGACAACGTGAAAGATATGAGAGAGCTATTACTTGTAAGATCGATAAAACAATCGAAGCACCCACACATAGACAACACCTATACCTTGAGCACAATTTGATGAATAATATAGTCGTAGAAGCTCATGTTATGAGGATCTGTATATCGGAATGGGATGTAATGGATGGAATAATTGAGAGTTTCAATGGCCGCTTCAAACACCTTCACGCAGAATCCCCCAACAGCGAAGTTTGTTCCGTTTCTTTCAACTGAAACGAATTCAGTGAACTCTGTCCTCCAAGGCACGCCTACTCTCAATATCCTTATGCTTCGAGAACTCTTAGAGAAAGATGGCATGGGTTGATTCTGTGCGTATACATTCTCATAAAATGTATGCAGAGAAATTACAAAAAACAGGCCAGAAACACAGGAGGTCAATAAAACACTCCTCATTGTGTATCCTTATGCTTCGAGAACTTTTAGAGAAAGATGACATGGGTTGATTCTGTGCGTGTACATTCTCATAAAATGTATGCAGAGAAATTACAAAAAACAGGCCAGAAACACAGGAGGTCAATAAAACACTCCTCATTGCGTGTAGTTCACGAAAAACCTGGACGAACCACTTGTGGAGAGCAGAGGCTTAAGTTGGCATTATCTCACTTGAATAATATTACCCGGCTACCGAGAATGTCTCACTTTCAGGCTGTAGACTTTTGACCGATTGGCTACCACTTGTGGAGAGCAGAAGATTAGGTTGGCATGGTCTCACTTGAATAATATTACCAGGTGACCGAATGTCTTACTTGAATAATATCAGGCTGAAGACTTTTGACCGATTGGCTACACCTGAAAATAAGAGTGCGGCAGTCAAGCTTGGGATTTGACATCCCAACAACCTCTTAAAAATGTCCCACTTGAATAATATCAGGCTGGAGATTTTTGACCGATTGGCTACACCTGCAAGTAAGAGTGCGGCAGTCAAGCTTGGGATTTGAAATCCCAACAATCTTAAATGAAATGACATTTCCGTGAAGGTTGTGTGGTCTAGATAGTTTTCTTTTATACTCATACGTATAGTCTCAATTTGGGGAGGAACTTCGTTGGGTGTGGACATTTCTACTAGAGTGGGGTATGATTATATCTCTGTTCTGCCTTGGTTGGACCCCTTGGACACTTGGCTTACTAGGATGTGGAGGTGGGAGACTCCGGCTAAGTTGAAATGTTTTGTCTGGTTCTCGGTCTATAATATGATCTTTATTTGGGATATTCTCATTAAAAGGGGTATTTTTTGGGCCTTGGCATCTGTGAGTTCCGTAGAGCAGTCCTGAAGGACATTGACCACTTGTTTCTAGGCTGTCCTTTTGCTCTTTCAGTTTGGGAACGTATTACTACCCTCCTTAGCATCATCCTTCCTTCAATCAATACCTCTATTTTGGAGTGCCTACATCATTGTACTACCAACCTTCTAGATTTTCGGGCTCTTCCCCTCTACACATTTTGGGGTATATGACGTTGTAGAAATGTTGCCATCTTTGATAATTAGTGGCCTATCTATGGGAGCATTGTCATCCTTATTGTTAACACTTTCATGGAGTTTTGGCCACATAAATTTGTTTGCCATAGGCGTCCTCGTGCTCCTAAACCCATAGATAATATTTATTGATCACCCCTAGATAATATTTATTGATTGGGTCCTTTGATGGTGCCTTGGTTGGAGGGAAGTGTGGTTGTGGTACTGTGATTTCTCTCCGTCCTTTGTGTTCCTTCCATTTTTTCTGGTCTACTAGCCGAGGTACCAACATTCGAGCAGAAGTCTTGACTTTGTGGGGAGCACAAGGGCTTCACTCAATGAACCTCTCACATATCACACTCATTCGTGCCATATTAAACAATACCCTTAATTTGACTGCATATTGGAAATTACTTCTAAAAATCACATATTTTAACTTGCTTTCAATAGGAACTCAATACACCTTCCCAATTAAAAAAAACCCTACTTTCACTAGATATTGTAGGTATCAATTTTCTCATAACATTTTTTATACCCCTTTATATTTTTTCATTAACTTTGAGCTTCATTTTTTAAAAACCCTTTACCAATATAAAAACCCTTTACCCCCTATATATCCCCTAATATATTATGTCATTTTTTTCATATATACCCCCAATATGAATGCATGTGTTATGGTATTGCCCCTCTAGTGAAGCCCCCATTGTGGGGAGTTCTCAAATGTGCTATGTGGCTTGCAGTGGATGAAGTTGTGATGGTAGGGGACTAAGGTCATTATCGATTGAATAAAGGGAGTGCATCCTCTCTCTATGTCATCTCTTTCCACTGGATCATCCAAATTCAAGCATCAAAGGAACCTTTCCAATTGATTTCTTTATGCCATATGTTGAGAGAGCAGAACTCTCAGGCAGACCCGTTATCCAAGAAGGGGATCTCTTTGTAGATTGGCTTGATCAAATATGAATGTTATGAATAGGGTGAAATCATCATCATCAGTGAGGGGTCATTTTCCATTATGTGAGGATGTTCTCCCTCTACTTCGAAATTTCCCTTGGGTCTCATTTCACTTGGGCGCTTTCCTTCCACTCGGTTATATTTGTTTTGTCGCAAGTCTCTATGGCTCGAGTTCTAGATTGGTATTTTTGTTGAGAGTTTCACCTTTGCAGGTTTCTATGGCTCGAGTTTTGGATTTGTATTTTTGTTGGCAATTTCACCTTTTGATCATGTTTTGATCTTTGTTCATGTTTCCTTCTGATTAATTCTCTAACATCATGTTTCTCTCATCAATTCTCAATACTTTGTGGCATCTTGTGGCCAATGTTGACTCAGTGATTATTAATATGTAACTGCCTTTCATTATTTTTCAATGAAAGAGGTTTTTTTTTTTCATTTAAGAAAAAAAATGTCTTAACTGTTCACATTTTCCCCAGAAAAAATAGAAATTCTCGGAATGGTTTTGAGAAAATCTAGTAAAAATTTATGAAAATTCAAATTACAACGCTTAAACTTCAGGATTTGGGTGTGTGGTGCTGAATTCATTTCAATCATTAAAAAAAAAAACAATTTAAACATTGTTAGAAATGTATTTTGAAATAATCACATCATGATTTTTTTAGTAACATTTCAAACCAACTATTGTGGTTCATCCTGAGGACAAGGATGAAAAAAAAAAGATCAGTCATTAGGTAGAAATAGTAGAAATGCCTCAGGTCCCAAAAGTAGTCGTTGGAAATTTAGTTAATACATTAAATAATTTTAGTTTTAAGATGAACGTTAATGTATAGTTAGGGTCTGTCAATACTCAACAGCTGATACATGCACAGTTGATGCTCGTCCACCCACGCTCCTCTCCTCTGGCAAAACACCCCCACCTGATGTTCATTTTGAAGACCTCCCTGGCTTGGACTGCCCTCCACTTTCTCCGGCTACCCTCAACCTGCTTGGCACCAGCCTTCAATCCTCCCCCACTTTCAACTCACCTTTGGTTATGCCTCCGCCTCCTTCCTTGCCATTGAATGTACCCTCATCCTCCCGTGCTCCAGCTGGACCCTCAATCCCCATAAACCCGGCACATTATTTCACCCATCCGGGGTCCTGTAGTTTAAACCCTAACTCTCCAATTCGCTCCGGGTGTTTTAGCTCACCCATCTCAAACCTTAAATCCGCCCAGTCAACCCCTTGCAACTCCTCTGAGGCGTGCAGAAGCCTTCTGAGGGAGCACCCCACGGGCCGGCGCACGGAAAAGCAAAAAAAGGGAAGGTGCCTCAAGGTCGTGGATACAGACATTAATCTGACCTTTGGTGAGGACGTACCGATGGGAGATGTGGCTGATACGACAATGAAGGTTTTAGTTGGGCGTGTGCATGGAAGAAACTACTCAGTTGAGCGTCTGCGCCATTGGACTATGGAGATTTTGGGTTCACTATTAAAAGAACTCCCCATCATCAGGGTTTTGGCTCGTAGCTAGTTTGCCCTACATTTTCACCGAGAGGAGTCTATGGATTGGATTCTCTTTCGCTACTGGCACCTTGAGATGGCACCTGTGCTTCTCAAGCGATGGGATCCAATATTTGATCCGGAACGTGAACAGTTGGGAGAAGGACCAATCTGGGTCCGACTGCCGTGGTTACCCATGCAATTTTGGATCCCTCAGGTTTTCAAGCGCATTGGCAACGCATTGGGGACTTACCTTAACATAATCAGTCCTACGAAAAAACTGGCATCATGACCATGGCCAAGATCCTGGTTCACCTTGATACTAGAGAGGGGCTAGAAGAGAAAATTACACTCCACTAAAAGTACTTCTCCCACAAGCAGATCCTAGACTACGAAGGGGTCCCCTTCTGCTGCAGAAGGTGCCACAAAGTGGGGCCCTTATACAAAGATTGCCCGCCATGGAAAATTTTAGGAGCGAATTTTTGCCCTTTGGCGGAATTAAGGGGTTTTAAATTTTTAATGGGAAAATATTTTGTATCATAGTACATTTTTACAAATCGCCTCAAATTTATTTTATAAAAAAATTAGGTATGGAGGTTAGCCCACCTTATTTTAAGGGAGAGGGTAAAAAAGTTAAATTTAACCCTTCAAATTAGGAGTTACAACCTTCCATTCGCCTTAATTTTCAAGAATTGGTTTTATTTAAGTGAATCCCATGGGCCAAATACCATATTTATAAAAGAGGTATGGTAAATTAATAAAAATATAAATAAATGAGAGGTATGGTACATAAATAAAACTTTTTTATATTTACTCCATAAGTCACCTTATATACATGCAAGGGTGTAAACAAATAAAAATATAAATAAAGTGGAGGTATGGTAAATAAATAGAACCTATTTTTATACTTACTCAAAAGGTATGGTAAATAAATAAAAATATAAATAAACTAGAGGTATGGTAAATAAATAAAACCTATTTTTATATTTAATTCATAACCCTCTTTCTATTTATGAAGGCTCAAAAAAGAGCTTTTATTTAAGTGAATCCCATGGGCCAAATACTATGGGCTAGATTATTATTAATACCATGCAAAAAAACATTATTAACCCTAATATTAGTATTAATAAAAATAAAAATGGCACATGGTATTGACCCATGGTATTTACGTGGAATGTAGTCTATTTAAATGGGGGAATTAAACCAGCATAGATCCATCTTTACTCTAGATCTACTAAGCTGCCAGAGGGATCAAATATCATGATATTCAAACTAGCATAGAGTGAAAAAATATTTGATCCCTCTTGGGGATTGGTGGATCAAGAGTAAAAATGGATGTTGTAATTTAATGTATGTTAAACATTTTAACTTGGTTAAAATAAAAATCAATTATTAATTTTATTAATTTTTATAAATTACTAATAATAATTTTTAAGTTGCAAATTTATGATAACCCATGTTATTGATCCATGGTAATACCATGGTATTCATGTGAGCATAGATTATTTAAAGGGGAAATTCTATCATCATAGATCCATTTTGGGTCTACCAAGTGCTCAGAGGGGTAAATAGATTTCATCCCTCTAAGAGTGGTAGATGTGGAGTTAAGATGGATATAGGTTGGTTTTTATGATAATGAAGATATTAAATAGACTTAGGAAATTATATTCTAAAAACATCTTAAGGTGAATGGTTAAAGCCACATTTAGTCACTTCACAAAATTGAGTAAAAAATACCAATATCTCTATTAATATTGGTTTTTCTATTTTAACAAAAAAAATTCAAAACAGTGAAACCTTATCACTCTTTCCACATCACCCTCGCACAAGATTTCCCACCATTTTTCAAACATTCTCAATATGATATCTTCGTGAAAAGGTTTAGGTATTGATGTTGGATTATTTGTTTGAAAAATACGCTGGTTTGTACAACCTTTCATCTTTTGTGCTATTCTTAGTTTGTCCTAATGATCTGTAGGGGTTGGAGCCACTGCACCATATTTTCCTAAAAGGTGAAGATTGTTCACCAAAAAGGAAATTAATCTACATGTTACAACACTGTTAAAAAATGGGAGACGTATGAGGGTAGTGAATTATAGTAATAAGCAATTTAGAATGGGAGAGACGTAATTAAATTTTATTATTTAATTGAAGATTTCCAATTAAAATAATAATAAATCTACATTTATATTCTCATATATTGATTGGAACGCTTCTCACAATGGTCACTTCTTTCAATTAGATCCCCTTCAAGCCTTTGGGATACCTAATACTTTCTTATATAGTATAGTTGTGGCTTGCTACTTGTTGGCGTGTTGGGGTAAACAAACTTGATGTGTTTTTTTTTTTATCTCGCAATTGGAGTCTATGGAATAAGAAAGAAATTTGATAACTTGAAAAAAGTGGTAGCTTGACAAAAGTTGTAGAGAAACGATTAATCTCTTCTACCTTGATAGAACTCATGGTCAATATCAACACCTACAAGAACTTTGTTATGGAATATTATCAAAACTAAAAATAGAAGGATATGAAAGAGTGTATTGTAAAAACCTTGACAAACATGGCCATTGAAACTTGGAACATTGTTTGTTGGAAGAGAAAATTATGTTTCTTTTTTCCAAACATGTATGTTATTATATTACAGTTTAATGAATATGTTTTCTTATCATCATATATGGTTTCATAGTTTCACAAAACATTCGCCAAGACTTCACGATGTTTTATTATTCAGTAAAAGTTTTGCCAAGATCTTACAAGATTTTATAATTCAGTGAAAGATTCTCCATCACTGTACAAGATAATATAATCTGGTGAGAGAATCGCCAACAGAATTATGTATACATATTATATTATTGATAAAATCACCTCCCATTTTTCCTATGTATCATGGGGATTAGCCCATTTATTATACATATAAATTTAGGGTGGTTCTTAAAATTTTCCCTGCGGGCCCCATGCCATATTCCAAGCATGAATGTGGGACTCAAACCAAAAAAACCAACTAGGGCATCCTGAGACTAAACCACCTCACCTTCATCAATAGAAACAAGGCCTTACCGCAATCCACACCAGATCATTAGGCCAACACAATGAACATGTAATAGTAGGCTTTACCATGATCTCCACTAGATCAATAGGCTAAACAAGCATGGATGCCACCAGATTTATCCACCTACACCGTGAGGAATTTTCTTGTCTCCTAGTCTCTCGAGATTTGTCGCAATCCTCATCAGATCACTAGGCCCTAAACCGTGACCCACTCTCTAGGTGTTACCGCATATCCCCACAAGAGATTACTAGGCCCAATGGAGAGAAATCCACCTCTTGGATTTACCGTATATCCTACCATTCATCGATAAGGATTCCTAGGCCCACTGAGGCAACATAATCTTGGATTTATTGTAACCCACAGTCTGGCTCAGGGTTTACTAGGCCAGTGGCTTTACCGTAATCCATAGTTTGGTTCAGGGACCACTAGGCCATGTGCTCTATCATTCAAAAATCCACCTCACTCAGCTTCGAATCCATTCAACAATCCAACTCAACCAAAACATGAAAACCCCATCACATCATGGCTATCTGGAAATGGCAAGGCTAGGCTGAAAATACTATCAGACCTGGCAAAACCCATGCCATAACAACAAAAGAACCACATGAAATACCATGCATTCCAAATATATCAAGGAAAATAAACATGCAAATCGATACCTGCAAAGAATATTGTTGTAGTTGCTTGATCCTACTCTTCCTTGCTTGATCTCTGCTTCCTCTTGCCTTCTTTTCCTTTCTTGATCCAATGCCAAAATGCTCCAAGAAAACTCTAAGTGTCCAAGAGTGAGAGAGAGAGAGAGAATAATGAGAGAGCTCCAAAATTGAACTGACAAAAGGTTACAAACTGATCCTTAGAAGCCTTTTTATCAATTAGGCCTCTATTTTCTTCATTTTCCATTATTTTCCTTCATTTTCCTCCTCACATGCAACCTGTGACCTTTCACCTTCATTTTTTCCTAATTTCCTTTATTTTCATAAATAAATGTGCCAAAAATGTCATTTTGATTTTCCAAAGCCTTAGCCATTGTCTTTGCCAATTTCCTTAGCCATAATAAATCGATGAACACCCACACTAAGATGTTTTGCCCAACATTCAACTTGGAATAAGTGTCCCATCAACAGTGATTATTATTTTGCCTTTATTAACTTTTATTACATGGAATTTTCATCAGGGTTGTTACATAAAATAAGTTGGAGAACTTATTTTCTATTGTAAATATAGTTTGTAGTTTCCCTTATTTTGTGGGGAATGGGAAATGATTCACCATTTCTGACTCTTGGTTGTCATGATTGATTTCTTTTAGGAAACAATAAGAAAATAGTGTTTGGAGAGGAGAGGAGGAAAATCTCCCGAATGAAGGGTAGAGAGAGGGAAGAGAAGAGAGGAATCATTGCTTCCTCTATGAAATCTTGTAGGTTGTAAATCATTGTACTCTCCATCTGTGTGAATAAGAAAGTGTCTTTTTTGCTATGTGAATGGAAAAAGGGATCGTAAGTGACTGTTGTTTGATTAAATCGAAACCCCAGTAATGAAGAAAATCAATTTTTGCTTATGAAATGTTGCTAATCGTAATTTTATTCCCGTGAGTTGGTTATCTTTATAAGTATGTACTTGTTCAATCAATTTACATTAAGAATCTAAGCATTGCAACTTAAAACATTGTGTGAATTGTTCATGTATTTTGTGTAATTTTGTTGAAATCATCTCACAACCCACAGAGGAATGTACCACGATGTCTAGGAGTGGGAACATGAGGCATTTATAATGAACTAAGCATTGAAACAAAGTACCATGTTTCAAATGTTGTCATGTCCTTTAGATTGAATTTTTGATTGTGAAATTTGAGCTAGCGTGCCAACCTTAATGAAGAATGGCGGGTGGGATCATTCACTGTGCCAAGGATCAAGTCAATGCCGTGGAAAGTCGATTTTGCAGAGAGTCGAGTCATTTCACCTTCCTAGACTTGATCGATGTATAGAATTTTGACAGTGCGGTGGGAAATTATTTCATAGTGATGGAACAGTAAATTGAAAAATAGGCGCTACGAAATAATTTTGTAGTGATTGCGTCTCGGTTTTTAAACTCCGTTTGGCCTACTTGTTGCACCAATAGCCCATTGTGCATGTGAATACAGTCATATAAACATTTCCTACTTAAAAAAATTTCCAACAATTTAATGCAGGTTATTCAAAATAAAATTCACCAATTTTTTCCACATTTCAAAGATGCAATTCATTTCCACAACTATTTTTAGAAAAAAAGATGATTACTAACAAAATTAAATTCCAACATAAAATAAAACATTATATATTATTATTAAGAAACATTTAAATAAATAAATAAATATATTTTTTTAAAAATATTTATTATTCCCTGCAGCAGCAAGGTAATAACGTATTAAAAAAACATTGATGTTGACATTAATTTTAAATTTACCAAAAATTAAATGATCTTATCTAATGTTTACCTTTGAATTTTTTTTTTTTTTTTTTTTTTTTTTTTTTAAATCTAAATTTTCTACATTCTGATTGGTTAGAGCCTTATTCTGTAATGATAATATGTACTATGACTGATTAATGACATAATGATAACATGTACTTTGACTGATTAATGGCAACCTAATCTAATATAATAAACAATTACATAAGTTATTTAGGTGTATCATGTTAATTATTATGCGTTATTCCACTGAATAAGGAATAATTATTAGGCTTAGTACTATTCTAATGGCCTATAGCTTAGGTTTATCTCTAGTCAACACATTGAAGTAGCCAAAGGTATTGTATATTAAGAAGTCATTGCATGTGGGATTTGGAATAAATAAAAACATCAACAATCAATGCCTAGCCTATAGATCCTATTGAACTACGTGCATATTTGGTGTACAGGATCAAATAAATATGGTCCAAATATGCTAAAATAACGTATTTTAGCCTACATGGCCCCAGTCTAATACTGAAGTCAAAATCTTCGCTTTCAATTAATCATTTTTTATATGGACGGATGAGGTTCCTTGCTTCAGGTGGGACAATTTCATCAATTTAAGACAAAGTGTTCAGCACGTTTAACAAGATATACGCCAATTAAAAATAGTTGTAACAACATTCATAATGGCCTGAACTGTTTGAAAGTTGAATAAAATGTATTGGTTTATTCTCCGCAGTTTTATTTTGATTGATATCAAATTATTCCTCCCTTATGAGATTGATATGATATATATTTGCATTATGTCTTGCCAGAGATTCCAACAATCTTGGGAGATTTTGGCATGTGAGACTGATATATTTGCATTAGGTCCAATGCGCGTACTAAAAGTTGACAAACGATTCCATACTTAAATGCATATAATAGCCTATAGAGATAATAATATTATAATATTATCATTATCTAATGATATCATTGTGTTTATGTACAAATCAGCCAAAGTACATATTATCCTAAACCATGTATAACTAATGGTTAATTTACTAAAATTCACGTTAAATTATTTAATATCTATTATTTGATATTATAACGTTATTTATAAACACTTTCATGTTATTAGGGCCCTACGTATAAACAAACTAATTTAATATTTAAAATTAGGTTGGCCTTAGTCAACGTTTATAACATGTGTTTATGTACGTTTATTATAATAATACATTTGATAAATTTTGTGACAGGAGTTGTCTTTAGTGCGACTTTTTGGACTTTTTGGTGCCAGAATCCGGTGGAAAAATTTGAGGTGAAATCTTGATTTGTGTTATTTAAACTTGGTTTTTAACTACATATTTGGATTCAGCACCCTGAAAAACCCCTAGGACGCTTTGATTGTGCAGGGATTACCCGTCAAACTTGTGATTTCAATAAATTGCTACCGGATTTTAGAGAGAAATTTGACCAAAAAACCCCACCAAAAAAGTTTCCAAAAAGTTGCACTAAAGACAACTCCTTTGTGACATGCCTCTAATTTAATGATACTTAAAATAAGCAAGAATATCTACAAAGTATCCCTTGTTCAAATACAATAGTTAGTTCATACATTTCAAAATTTAATAATTGAACTAACCTGTAGGGAAACGCTAGCTATGCAGCCTTGTTTATATATGTTAATAAAAATAAATAATATTATACCTTATTAAAATTCAAAATTTTCTATCATTATTTTGATGAATCAAAATTATAAATGTAATTAGAAATATTTATCTCTTATTAAATTTAAATTAAATTATTAAATATGGATAAATTCTTTGTATTTTATAAATAATGTAGAAGATTTTAATGTACATTAAATTTCATTTACAAATATTAATTCTTCTTATACTCTGCATCAAATAAATCCCCATAAATAAAAGAGTTTATTTTTAATAAGCTAATAACATATTTATGAAATAGAAAATAACATTATCCCATTTTTTTTTAACAGAAACGGTTGAATTTTATTTATAAGAACAGGTTGGGCATGCCAAACAACCTCGATTATAGTCAATTGAGAGAATTCTAGTTCTATAGAGTCCTTATATTCTAGCTTTTGTAACAGATATTAGCTGTTGTTTTTACGCATTTAGCATGGCTGAGAGATGCTTGCTATGCTTTTGGCGTCTTAGAGTCCTGTCTTCCATTTCCTCTTCTTTTTTTTTTTTTTTGCTTTGGTACTTTCTTGGGTTAAGCTAATTCCCGAATAAACTTTAATCCACGGTCCAATTATATAAAACTGACATATATTAAACTGTATTAATATATAACCTGTCCCCACCTCTGATATACCAAGGCTCTCATCCGAACTCGACCCCACTTCAAGGTTAAAACCCAGCAATGTTCAGCTCACGATTACTGTCAGATATTCCTCCATCCAAATTCGACCCATATCACGTCCCTCTCTATCCGGCCCTTAACACCTCAGGAGCACGCGATATGGGCGGTTTTTTCTTGCCACATGTCAGCCTCTAAGTGGCATCGCGTCCAATTCGTAGAAAACTGCCCAACAGCCAAGAGCGGTGCGATAAACCGCTTACCACTCACAGTGTAGTTAACACCCCTCCTTTTGCAAAGCACGATGACCGTCACACCAACCCCACCTAGATCCGATGCTTGTTGTGTCCCTCGCTGTCCAGTCCTTCACCTGATCCCACCTCTATACCCGACCCCACAATAAGGATAATACCCTGCCAAGTACATCGCGCGATAATTGTCCGATATTCACCCGCCAAGATTCGACGCTTATTGCGTCCCTTGCTGCCTGACCCTTAACACCACAGGAGCGTGCGTATGGGTGGTTTTGACTAGCCATGCGTTGGGCCCTAAGGTACATCGCGTTTGATTCATGAAATACTGCCCAGTAGCCAGAAGTGGTGCGATGTAAACGGCTTACCACTCCCCGCGGATTTAACACCCCACCTTTTCCAGCGTGCGATGACCGTTGGATCATCCCCAGCCCATATCCTACACATCGCATCCTTCAAAACCGTCCTCTGATTGAATACAATTTTGCACCCTGTTAAAATACCCAAAAACTATTGGCCCATGTGAAAACCTATAGCTTATCGAGGAGTGGCCCACTCTTTCTCGACAGTGAAAGTCTGTCTGTGCCAGCCTTTGTTCTGTGGAATTCTGTCCTTGATCAACACTTCTTGTCTGTTAAGGAATCAGGTGCCTTTCATGTTTTCATCATTCTTTATCAGCATACCTTGAGCTAGAATACAACCTTTGTTAGCCATTCTATCAGTGTCCTTGTTCAGAGCTGGCAGGATATGGTAGAATGCGCAAGATGTGAAGTTTTGAGCCATCTTTCTTATTCTTTCAAGGGTCTTGTTTAGAGCAAAGCTATTGAGTTGGTCGACCGTGTTAAGGATTTTAATTAGGATTTCAGAATCCTCGAAGATTTGAGGGTTTTTCCCTCTATTCCTCTGGGCCAACTGACACGCTTTGAGAAGTCTAAGGATCTTTGCCTGGTTTTTGGTGCTTTGACCAAGGCCCCAACTTAAGTTGTATTGTTTTTGTCCATCTGTGGAGTAAATTGTTCCTCCTACCCCTGATATCCCCAGGTTTCCTTTGGAGGCTCCGTTGAAGAAAACTGTGACTTTGCCCTGATTTTTCCACCATTTTTAAATTCTGCCTCAGAGATTTGGAGACGCCACTCTGGATTCTGTCTAAACAAGAAGGTATTCTTCTTGATGCTGGCCCATCTCAGGGAATCACCTAGCCAGCTGAGCTCTTCAGGGAGAAGGGAGTTGTCTGGCTTATGAGGTCTATTTTCAAAAGTTTCCAGCAGCAAAGCTTTGGCCTTGGCAGCCACTGTGTTGGTGGATTGAAGTTTGTTGTTTAATATGGCTTCATTCCTAGCCAACCAAATTCCCCAACAAACATATTTTGGTATTTCATTCTAGATTTTAGTCCATGTTGGGTTGTTATTATAAGAGAGAGGATAGCGATCTTTCCAAGTTGTGAAAAGACTAACAACTAAAGAATGCAGAGGGATTTGGGCATTGAGTCCCATAATTTCTTGCAACCAGATCTCTTGAGAAAAGGAGCGGTCTATGAATAGGTGATCGATAGTTTCCTGATCCTTGCAACAGAGAAGGCATCTATGTGGACCCATGATTCCTCTTTTCTCTAAGTTGTCCCCAGTGAGGGTCCTTCTGTGCATGAGAATCTAGTAGGAAGAAGTTGATTTTTGGGATATCAAATGGGTCCCAAACATGCTGCCGAAGCTTTGTAGTATGGATATGATGTTGTTGTTCTTGTAGGGCTTCAAAACCCAACCGAGTTGTGTAAACTCCGAACTTCCCCCAACCCCACTTGTCCCTCGAATGGAGATGCACAAGAGCCAGACCAATGAGTTTAGCTAATAATTGATGGAGTTGAGGGAGAATCCAATCAAGGGGGCGATGGAGGGCCCAGTTACTCCAATTCCCTGCTAAATCCCATGTGCATATGTCAGCAAGTTTGTGGATACCTTTTTGGATGAGCCAGTTACGCAAATCTATTATTTCCAGTGCAAGATTTAGGGGATGGAGTCCCATGATCTTGTCATCCCACAACCTAATTCTTTTCCAATTTCCTGGAATTCTGTAGAGCTGTTCTTTGAAGAATTTCTAGCCTTGGCTGCACAACTTCCATAGTGTGGTTCCTTTGTGGGAAGCTCCTTCTTCCATATTCTTTATTGACAATATGTGCAAATATTTTTTAATTAGAACTTGACTTACCAGATTTCTTTGGTTTGAGAAGATTTGCCAGAGGATCTTCCCTCCCATCGCCAGATTGGCCAACACAAAATCTCTTACCTAAAGTCCACCTTCAGATATTGGCCTTTTCACTATGTCCCAACTTACTAAATGGATTTTTTTTGGTTCCCCTTTCCTCCTTGCCATAGAAAATATCGAATCAAATTTGCTAACTGTTCGATGATCGTTTTTGGAGCCAAAAGGAAAGAAGCCTAGTAGATAGGAAGGGACGAGAGAATTGACTTGACCAGAGTGAGCTTCCCGACTAAGGTAAGCCAATTTCTACCCCAAGTAGTCATTTTAGCCTTTATTTTGCTGATAATTTCCATCCAATGAGGGGCCTTAGTGGAACCCAAGGTTAAAGGCAGGCCAAGATACTTGAATTTTTCCCAAGAGGCATATCCGGTGAAGCCCAGGGCTTGGGCAATCATGAGTATAGATTGCTGGTCTATCGCCCAGTCGTACACTGCACTTTTTATATTGTTGACCATAGCTCCAGAGAATCTGCAGAAGCTTTGGATTACTCCAATGAAGGCTCTTGCTATTTTAATGGAGGCTCCTCCCATAAGGATAGAGTCATTGACGAACAAGGCATGATTGATTGGGTTTGTTCCAGGTATCACCCTAATGCCAAGAAGAGTCCCGTTGAGCTTCTCATCTGTGAGCTTTCGGCTTAGAGAGTCTGCCATTAGAATATACAGGAAGGGGGATAGAGGGTAGCCTTGCTTGATTCCCCTTGAAGCTTTGAAGTAGTTTTCCGGCCTACCATTTACTAGAGGGGCTATCCAAGGTTCTCCAATGCATGCTTTAACTATTTTTACAAATTCAGAGTTGAAACCAAATGCAAAAAGAACTTGGAGGAGGAATGAGTGTCTTACTCTATCGAAGGCGTTCACCATGTCCAATTTGATGATCATACCTTTCTCTTTATGTTGATGGCTGGAATGGATGATTTCCTTCACCAGAATCACATTGTCTAGGATGTGCTTTCCTTTGACAAACCCTCCTTAATTGGAAGAGATGAGTTTGTTCAGCAGAGGCTTTGGTGAGTATTTTGTAGGATGCATTACAAAGCGATACTGGTTTGAATCTATCGAATGTCTCCAGGTTGGCTTCTTTAGGAATTAGGGCGAGGAAGGTGGAGTTTGTGCTTCCTCCCACTTTGGCTTTTCGTAGGAATCCTTTGATCATTCGGTACAAATCAGCTTTGACGATGTCCCAGCAGAGTCTATAAAAGTGTATTAAGAAACCATCAGGTCCTGGGGCTTTGTTTGGTTCCATCTTCCATATGAAATTACTAATTTCTTCTTTAGTGAATGGCTTCAAGAGAGTTGCATTGTCCTCCTTGTTAACCATCCTTGGAACGTGCTTGAGGAAGTCGTGAGCTTTCCCATCATCCTCAGTGCCTTCTTCTTTGAACAACTACTTAAAATGAGAGGTTTCCGCCTCTTTTATCAGAGTTGTGCCTTTAAGAACAGTCCCTTCTAGCAAGGTGATCTCAGCAATGTGGTTTTTGGAGAGGCGGGTTCAAATTTGCTTGTCGAAGAAGGTTGTATTTTTGTCTCCAGACACAAGCCAAAGATTGCGTGACTTGAGCCTCAAATATTCTTCATATTATCTAAATGTTTGGAGGGTGCTAATTTGGTGTTCTTTCTCCCTATGAATTTCTGCTTTGGTTATGTCTTGAGTCTCCAGGCCCATTTGCAGATCCAACAATTGCTTTGTGCCCTGTTTTCATTGGGAAGTGGGAGAGACTGTGGGCTTTTTTATCCATTGCTTCAGGGCTGTTTTGGTGGTTTTTATCTTTTGCTCCCAAACATAGCTAGGTGATCCAAGAACATGGATGGACCATGCCTTATTCACTGTATCCAAAAACCCTTCCCTGTTTGCCCATAGAGGGCAGAACCAAAAGGGGATTGGTCCCAGGTTTTCTTCTTCTTCCAGCAGAAGGAGGATGGGTTTATGGTTTGAGTTCCACTTTGGCAAAATTTTTGTGGAGATGATCATCTTCTCAGAGAGGAAGGAACTCTGAAGAAGGAATCTATCCAGCCTGGCTGAGATATGATCCTCCCTTATTCTATTATTAGTCCATGCGTATAGTCCTTTTTTTGGCTTGAAATCCTTTAAATCCCATTGTTGAATCAAGTTTTCCACTAAGGGAAGGAAGTGATCCCTACTATTGGTTCCTCCTCTTTTTTCCTTTGGGTCTAGGATTCGATTGAAGTCTCTGGCAATAATTATATTATTGAGGGAGTATGCTTCCAAAAAATTAGTCAGAGTTTGCCAACATTGTTCCTTTTCTGCATAGAGGACAGGTACATAGAGATTAAAGAGTGCAATGTTTATCTTACTTGATAGGTGTCGGAGTTCGGTGTAAATCTAGTGCTGCGTTTGAAAGGAGCTCTCAAGTAGGAATTTGTTAGACTCCCAGAGAGTGGCTAACCCGCCGCATGTACCTCTAGCACTTACCGCTTTTCCAGCTTTTGTTTTCCATTTTGCTTTGCTGAGTTCTAGAAGGGCTTCGCCTTCTATTTTAGTCTCTTGGAGCATGAGAATCTCGGGAAGTTTTGATTTTAATAAGCTCTTGACTGCTTCAGCTTTTGATGGGTTCCCCAATACTTTGCAATTCCAAGAGACTAATCACATTATTTACTGGTAGGGGTTGGGGCAGCACCTCCCTTGGGAGGCCTGGTTCTAGTATTTCTACCAATAGAAATTTCTATAATGGCCTGGTTGACTTGCATTTTTTGTCTCTCTACTTCTTCTTCTCTAGCCTCTTTGTGAGATTTCTTCCCCACTCTTTTCAAGGGCCTCTCAAATGTTTTATCTTTCAAGGATCTCGATATCTCAGAGGTCTTCTTTCTTGTGATATCTGCATAGGTTGGGGAGCTAGAGGCACCTTTTGGGGATGTGATTTGGACTGATTCCTCTTGCCTTTTGTTTTCTTCCATGTTATTTGCCTGTTGTTCAACCTCTTTATTTGCTGGGTTTTGGAGATTTTCTGGTGTGCTGAGTATACACCCAAAGGGGTTTGTTGATATGTATGCTATTAGAGGGACTGAGCTTCCTTCTGCTTGGGTTTCGGGAGGAGAAACCCTCCAAGTGGATACGACTTTCCCTTTATTCCTGTTGCTTTGCTTAGTTGGCCCTGATTTCTGAACCTGAGTCCATTGATCTCCTTTCTCCTTCTCAGCTCTGTCCTCTGATTTCTTTTTGAAATGCTTGGCAAAATGCCCATAGCCATGGTAGTGCCGACATTTAAATGGGAGTTTCTCGTAGTCTAGGACTTGTATGTGTGTCCAGTCAGCCACTGTGAGTTTAATGGCTTCAGGGAGACCTTCCTCTAGGTCTACTTCTACACAGATTCTCACACAGGAGTACTAGTCTCTTCTTTCTACTTGGTCGATGTATTTTCCTAGCTTGTTGCCTATGGTTTCTAAGGATTTAGGGTTCCAGCAGTGTAGAGGTAGGTGGGGCAATCACACCCAGACCGGAACGGCCGAGGGCACATCTTGAGTCGGGTCGAAGTCTGGAGTCCATTGATTCAGATAGAGACCTTGAGGCCCCATGAAATATGGGTCATTTCTGAATATGAGGTTCCTGTCTTCTGCTGCTTCAAATACGAATACAAAGAAGCCTTTGCCAACGAAATGGCTTTTTGTTCCTTCTTTGACTAGTGAATGCCAGTTCCTTTGCACCCAGGCTTCTATCGCTTTAGGTGAGGGCCATAAGCCTATGAAATGGCCAATAAGCCCTCGTTATGCTAGGTTTAATGCTGCTTTGCGGGGTTCTTTAGTCGGCAGAGCGACTGTGGGGATGGATTCCATTTTTTTACAAACTTTTGTTGGTTTTTGGTCGTTGGCCGCTTATTGCATGTTGCAACCAAATTCTGGAATGCAGCTAGCTCAAATGGCAAGGGAGTTTCCTTTTCACGGCCCCCTCCTAGGGCCATGACTCTGAAGCTTCGCGCAAACTCATGGATGGTTGTGTATCTTTATGCGCTTCCCGAGCTTCCTCCTACCAGCTCGGAGGCTACACCAGGCTCCCACTATCTTGTTCCTCTCATGCGGGCTACTCCAGGCTCTCACTCTAATTTGGAGCCGTTTTTTTAAATCTTAATGTTAATTTTTGTTATAAAAGGTGAGTGGGCTTGGCCCAAGAAACAAGTAACACCTGCGACTAGTCAACACCCTCGCTCAAGTTTGAGCACAAGACCTGACCATCTTTACGAGTTTGACTTTACCAACTAGTCGCCTCCATCGACCTTTATCGCATTTTAACCACATTAAAAAATAATATAATTTATATATAAATTAATTAGATTTTCTTTCTAATCATGAAATTAGAAAAATGTAAAATTAATATAAATTACAATATCTAAAATATTTCTAAATTTATGTTTTTGTGATGTGAATAATTTTAATGTGATTCTTTTAGATCTATTAAATTTGTTATTTAAGTTGAATTTTTGAAACCAATGTGACTCGTGATAGAGTGTAGATAAGAAGTCTCATAAAAATTTGTGAGAAATAAATAAATGGTCTGACCTTTCTTTTATTTCTCACCTATTTCACCTATTTATATTGCTAGACAAGACTTGTCCTGATGATAGCCCACACTTGATAACCAGAAACATCAACTCAGATTTGATGAGAAATTAAGACAAAATTGTTAAATAAAATTTTCTGCTAAATATATTTGAAGTGACAAATAAATTGACTGTATTTTTCAACCATCCATTTACATATATGACATTTTCATATTTTCTTTAATAGTAACCATCAATAAACAAACATTTGATCATTGAACTAATTGATATTCTAAAATAATTTAACCTTTTCTTGGAGGCAGAGTTTTATGTTATGTTCTGCCTGGATTGATCTCTGCCATACAACTTCGTCAATGCCTATGTGTTTTAAATTTGTGAGCTTCTCGATTCCTATTGGCAATCTCTTCAATGCCTTGCAATTCCATATAACCAAGTTTGGGAGTTTCGGCATTGTAACCTCTGTCCACAAAACATTTGATGATGAGGAGCTTGATATACTCTCTAACACCGGCATGTTCCACATCTCCAAGCACTCCAACATTGGAAATGCACCAACGCTTCCCCTAATCCCCAACTCCCTCACTGCATGTAATTCCTCTAGTATTAACACCCTTAGATTTTTCAATCACTGCAACGGTGGAAGAGCATGCTCTTCTAATTGGCCACAACCGATCAACCACAGCTCCTCCAGTCGTTCAAAGTCACAAATGCAATTGGGAAAACTTATCCCTTGGTAATTTTCAAGATGAAATGTCTGCAGGTTCTTCATGTTTTGCATGTCCAGGAGAAGATTCGGCCCTACTTCATTCACATCCACAATGGCAAATATTAATACCAAATGCTTGATCTGCAACCAAGTTCCCATCGTGCCCACTTTTATTCCCAACCTTATTACGACTACTATTTTTCCCGGTTTGACACCTACACTGAGCTCCATCAAATTTGGAAAATTTGTAAAATCCTTCAAACTGCACATATCACTCCCCGCTTCATCCACGCTCAGCACACCCCCTCCACTGAACACGCCTAGCTTGTTCAGTGATGTAAGTTGAGAGATCCCACATGGAATCCCGTTAACCTGTAACAATAATCTAAATCTAAATGCTTGAAATTTTTTAGCTCTCCTATTGTACATGGCAATGATTTTAGCTCTCGACAGCGGCCAAGATGCAAAAATTACAATCGAGAAAGATTGCATATATCGGTGGGAAAATTGCTGATTTCGGTGCGATTCAACCCCAGAAACTCAAGCTGTTTGAGTTGCCACATCGAATCTGGCAACGATTTTATATTGGTGTTGCTCAGATCCAAAACCCTGAGAGAGGTGAGATTGAATAGGAAGCCGTTTGGAACTTCTCTTAAACCCTAATTTTGGGCTAAGATCAAAGTTCCAAGTGTTGGGCATTTGAAATCTGTGGGCAGAAATGTAGTATCATTATAATAGAGAATTGTTATTCTCTTGCAATCGTCCATTACTTGTTCCACAGGAAACTCATCCAGCTTTTAATTTTTTCTAGATAAACATTTCTCTTCCTTTTCAGCAATATAGAGTGCCATGTCACGAACAATGTCGTGAACTTTTATGCACTCCTTTTCACCAGTGTACCTAATGGTAACATTCTCAAACAGGCAACGTTCTACTAAGAACTTTACATACCTGTGCCCTGATTCCATTAAATGGCTTTTGTCTTTGCTACTAACCAATCCCTCCCCTATCCACATCTCTACCAATTGCTCCACTCAAATTCTTTCATCTTCGGCAAAGGCACCACAATATAGAAAAAAGTTCTGTAAGTTACGATCATTCAAACAATCGTAACTCCATTTTATTCGCCCATAGAGATCTTCATCAATGCCACTGTACATCTTTATAAAATCAGGATCTACATTTTTCATTTGAGTTAGAGCAAGATGCCACTCATCAGCATTACTATTACACCTCATTGCTTCTGCGACAACATTTATTGCCAGTGACAAACCTTTACACCCTTCTGTAATTTTTCTGGCAATATCCTCTACAATTTTTGTAGGAACATCACCTACATTGAAGGCAACTCTGCCAAACAATTGCCATCCTTCTTCCATGGATAGGGGTTTTATCTGTATGGAGTAGTCATTTGCTCCTATTCTTCAAATCACATCTCTGCTACGGCTAGAGATTACTACTCTAGTACCTTTATCATTGCCTAAGGGTATTCCCAGTTCTTCTTCTAGTTGGATCGAATTCCACACATCGTCCACTATCAGAAGATATTTCTTTTCCTTTAGATAGTTAGAGAGTATCATCTTTCACATGTCAAGAACAACAGAGCTGCTCTCAACATTAGAACCACCGAGCCCCAGGTCTGAATTGATTGCTTTGGCAATAATAGTCTGCAAGTCCATGATGTTAAACTTCTGAGAAATAGTTAACCAAATTACCTCTTCAAACACATTACTTTTCTTGTGGGTGTTGTAGACTGTTTTCAGCAATGCTGTCTTACCAATGCCACCCATGGCAAAGACGCTTGTATTAAGCTGCATCTCTGCCGATTTTATCATCGAGCCCACAAAGCCAGAGTCCGATACTGTCTGAAGTAATGCCCTTGCTCCCAATGGTGCAGACAAAGCAGCCTCTTAAGTATCACGTATTGATGAAATGGCACTTCAAAGATTGTTGCAACGATTGTCGATAACCATATTGTATTTTCTAATCTGTCTACAGAGTTTGGGTTTGCAGACGATGTGATCTAAACAACCTTGCTGTTGTTGAGAGCGATTTATAATCCTTTCCGCATCCTCAATGGACCGTCTGAGCATTTGCGACCTAACAATCACCGCACCGGGGGCACTTCTTTGCCACTGTTGAAAATGGGTGTATGTGTCTTCTAACAAGGCTCTCGCAGTTGTTAGCTTTTCTTGCAAAAGTCAAGTGTTGTGATCTAAGTGAACAACATCTTTTATGAACTGGACAAGTGGAGCCATAACAACTTTGCAAACTTTGTTCATAACGTTAGCTATTGCTCTGGTCCCAACGACCTCCATAGGTTTGCAACTCCAAAGCAAAGCAAACCCGAGCAGAGAGCAAAGGCAGAATTTGCAGTAGAAATTTGAAAGTGCAAAACGATTATGAAGAAGCAGAACTTTTCCCCAAAAACACTGACTGTATCCAAGTTGAAGTGAATTGGATGTCGAAAATGAGCTGCAATGGACCCAATTGATGGAGGCCCAACCGTGGTTTGTTTTGTGACAGAAAAGGAAAAGATAGAGAATAAACCACCATGGCGTCAGTAAGCCAACAACAGTAGAGCAAGAGGGAAGAAAGGTAAAAAGAGAATACAAATACCATGGTATTAGCCAATTCCCCGACTTCACTCGAATGAAAGAATAGGATATAAATCACAGTTATAGATTTCCTAGTTGGAGCAATTTTTCCACACCAGTCTTGTCAATGGCCACAACTTTCTCCATGACAAGCAATTTCCATCTCCCAGCTGGTGCAATTTTCCCACACCCATTTTGTCAATGGCCACAACTTTCTCCATGACATGAAATTTACATTTTCGATTTCCTAGTTGGAGCAATTTTTTCCACATCCATCTTGTCAATGGCCACAACTTTCTCCATTACATGAAATTTCCATTTTTGATTTCTAAGTTGGAGCAATTTTTCCACACCCATCTTGTCAATGGCCACAACTTTTTCATTTTCCATTTCCAGCTGGAACAATTTTTCAACACCCATCTTTCAATGGCCACAACTTTCTCCATGACATGAAATTTCCATTTTCTAGTTAGAGCAATTTTCCCACAGCCATCTTGTCAATGGACACAACTTTCTCCCTGACCAGCCATTTCCATGGAGGAAATTGGTCGGTACATCAACATGATACATTTGAATAGATTTTCCACAATGATTCCTTCATTATTGAATTTTGTGATTGGGTGAGTAGATGAACATTTCCAGGTACTTCCTCCCGGTGTTATCCATCAAAACCTCGCCAGCTGTTTGGGGTTATTTGGGAAGTGTGAGTAGATGAACATTTCCACGTACTTTCTCTTGTCTTCACCACGTGAACCCGTCGTGTTATCCATCAAAACCTCACCAGCTATCAATTTTCTTTTTTGGATTCGTTGGGAAGTGTGAGCTTCCGCTCACAATCGCGCGTGCTCACAATCCCCTGTGGACGCTCCTCTCCATTCGCCGCTTTCCCCAGGTCTGAGGTCTGATTTCAATTAAAGAGGAAAAAGCAACGACGTAAAAGATCGACAACCATATTTTACTGTGCAGGATATTTTGAGAAACACTATCCGTCTATATAGAAAATGCTAAGCAAAGGGCTCATTACATTGCAACAGCGAAGGATTCTTAATCCTCTTTCTCCTCTTTCTCTTTTTTTTTTTAATCTGGCATATTAACGGAAAGGGATTATATATACATATATATTAATGGTTTAGGGATTTTAGAAATTAATGATTTTTATATTTATGGAATGTTTGTATTAAAATTATCAGGTTTAATTAGTGAGCTTGACTTCAAGATTGTTTAGAGAATTGAATTCGTTACTACTCAATATCAAATATGTTTTAAAGACTAAACTCACCAATTGAACTAACTTAGAAACTAGTTAATTTAAATTAATTAACACAACTATATTAATAAATATAATATTACTATTTTATAAAAAATAACAAAAATTTATATAATTATGCTAGTTTAAATAAATTAAAAACATTATAATATATGTAATAAAAACACCAAACATTTAGAAATAGATAACTCCCACTACATTATAAAATAAGAGTTTTACATTTATATATAAACAAAGTTGTAGTCTAACTTATAGACTAGCTTTTTTTCACAGGAATTCAACAATAAAATTTGAAGCAAGATTGTGAAGGCACTAGAATTCCATAAATTAAACAACTTAAACTCAATTTTTTAAAACATGTGTAGGATTTTGATTAAAATTAACAAAAAAAAATACCCTAAAAATGTCATTTAGTCTATACATTAAACTACGCCTAAAACAAATTATATTTTTATTACTTTATTGTTAAAAATAGACTAATTACATTTTCGAAAAATTATATTTTTATTACTTTGTTGTTAAAAATAGACTAATTACATTTTCGAAAAATATTTTGTGACTAAAATTTTGATTTAAAGATGCACATTAATGATATTTTAATTTTAATTTAATAATACACATTATTAAGATTTTATTATTTAATATTATTTTGTTATAACTATTAATCCATTTATAAAGCTTCTCGTTTAAGATATGAATTTCGTGTATTTACAATATTAGAGGAAGAGGACATAAGATTTGGATTATTTAAAAATATGATAGTATTAAAAGTGGTGTAGTTTCAAAATATTCAACCTCATTTTTTTATTATCAATAATGTTATTTCAAATTAGGGAGGTAAGAGGGGTAATATTTCGTTTTGACGAAGAAAGAGAGGTTTAATTTGCTTGGGGATTAGGATATCTACAAACAACCAAGCTAAATACTTAGCTCTTTGGCAAGGATTAGAAGTGGCTTATTCCAGGGGACTTTCCCAATTGATACCTTTTGGCGATTTAAAAATTGTGATCCAATAGGTAATCAAAATTAAAGAAGAAGTGGAGCAAATTTCTATTTCTATTCTCCATCACATCAAACTAGTAGTAAAGAAATCTTAATATAGTGGCAGATTCCTTGGCTAATGAAGGTGTACAAAGTAAATTAAAAATTGATGAAGAGGATTTTTTCTTTAAAGCAATTCCATAATGTTTCACCCCAAAAATATTATGCTTATGATCATAATGTATACTAAGCTTGGAATGGAGAGTTGGGTCTTTTTAAATGTATTGGCTTTGTATTACTTTGATTGTTCATTAAATTTTGTATCAGTGAAATGGCCATGGAACACCATGGAGAGTTGTGCCAATGTGGCCATTTGGGCAACCATCGTCATGGTTTGTTGGGCAAAGGATTGATGGAATTGGAAAGATGTGTTATATAAGGTCATGCATCTATACGAGGATCAATTCCTAGCATGTGAAACATTGATTGCATGTGTGAATTCACAACCTATATCGAAATTTGCCTTTGATTGCAATCTTTCCATTATGGTTTTTGTTATGAACCAGATCACAAAAACAAAAGAAAAGATAGATCAATGACTTGAAAATAATCCTTTTAGAGGTGGTAATCTCCTTTTACATCACATAAATGAACAATTCTTGGATGATTCAAATGACAAGGCATGTTTGGTATATATAGGAGTCTAAAGGGTCAAAATATAATTAGGGCCTACATAACAATAATAATGTAAGGACACACAATAACAATAGTGGGCTTCTATGAGGCACAATAATAACAATATTGGGCTTTTATGGGGCACAATAATAACAATATGGGGGCTAGACTAGTATTATAGGGACATAACAAGCCCCTCTCCCTCAAAAAAGTGTTTTCCTCAATGCTTGAATAGTTTTGGATTCTTCTATATAAAATACTCATCCTCCCATGTGGAATCTTCAGTAGGTAAGTTCTTCCACTTAAAGAGCTATTTTGAAATTGATCGATTTTGTAACTGTCATATTCTTGTTTCCATGATTGGTTTAGGCTCCAATATGATTTTTCCTTCCTCATAAAGTTCTAGAAATACATTTTGAACTAGAAGCTTGTCATCTATAACCTTCTTCAAACATGAAACATGGAAAACTGGGTGTATTCGTGAAGATGTAGGTAGATTCAATTTGTATGCTACAATACCAATATTTTGCAATACCTTATAAGGTCCATAGTACTTTTGTGATAACTTATTATCCTTCTTAGCTTTCTTGAGTGACATTTGTTTGTATTGTTCTAGCCGTAAAACTACCCAATCGCCCACACCAAAACTTATTTCGCTATAATGTTCATCTGCTTGTTTCTTTATTTGGTTTTGTGCTAGTCATATTATCCTTTAAGAGTTGGGGAACTTGTTTTTGATGCTCAATGTGATATTTCACTCCTTGAACCTTAGAACTGTCTCTTAAAGATGATATGATAGATGGAGGATGATACATGTAAAGTGCCATAAATGGGGTCATTTTTATTGTGATTAGAAGGAAGTATCATACCACCATTCTGCCAGAGGTAATCATTGACCATTGTGTTTTTTTATCATATACGAAGCAACAAAGATATCCTTCCAAATATTTTTTTACTATCTCAATTTTCCCATTAGATTAAGGATGATAAGAGGAGCTATGAGCCAATTGAGTACCAAAGCAAGAAAATAATTTTGCTCGCAAATTTCCAATGAGAATGGGATCTCTATCACTTACAAACAATAATCTTTGGATTTCCATATAAATTTTGAATTGTTTCCACAAATGTAGTGGTGACTGTATTTGCTATGAAACGATGGGATATCACACAAAAGTGTGCATACTTGGTAAGTCTATCAACTGCATCATGATGACACTCTTTCTTTCAGAGTTGGGTAGACCTATGATAAAATCCATTGAGATCTCCTTCTAACATCGACTCAATGGAATGGATAATGGTTAAAAAATACCTAGAGTTTAATTGTCTTGACTTTGTTTTGTTGGAAAACCAAACATTAAACCACAAACTTATGAACATTAGATTTAAGGCCATCCCAAAAAAATTCCTTCCTGACCTTGTGGTAAGTTTTTAAAAATATTGAGTGCCCTCCTATAGGAGAGGTGTGCAATTCTGAAAGAAATTTTTCTTTGAATTTGGAGTTCTTACATAGATATAAGCGATCTTTGTACCACAGTGAATCAATTTTCTAGATAAAATTATTAGATGCAACGCGATCTTGTTGCAACTTTTGAATGAGTGTCCACACCTATTCATCATTCTTCCATTCATCCCTTGATTCACTTATCCAATGAGGTTGGATAATAGAAATGGAAAAAAAAATGCCTCTACATCCTTCCTTTCTAGAGAGTGAATTTGCAACCACATTTTTCTTCCCTTTCTTGTAGATTATTTCGAAGTCATAACCCAACATCTTTGTGACCCATTTTTGCTTCTCTTATGAAGATAATCTTAGTTAAAAGAAGTATTTAAGACTATCATGATATTTTTTACCTTGAATTGTCTTCCAATTAGGTAAGGGAACCATTGCTTCAGGGCATGCATAATTTCCAACATTTCCTTTTCATAAATGGGTTTGTGTAAATATTTTCCCTTTATTGGATGACTTTCAAAGGCAACGAGTCTTCTTTCTTGCATTAAAACAATACCAATTCCATTTCTTAATGCATCACATTCCACAATAAAGTTTTTTGTGAAGTCTGGTGTAGCTAATACTAAAGCTCAACACATTGCCTCTTTAAGATGTTCAAATGCCTTAGTTGCTTATGGAGTCCAAGAAAATGCATATTTTTTTCATTAATGTCAATAGAGGTGCTTTTGTTTTCCCATAATTCTTAACAAACTTGCGATAATGCCCTGTGAACCCGAGCAATCCTTGAAGATACCTTAAGGTTGTGGAGATTTTCCATTATTTGATGGCTTTAATTTTGTTAGGGTCTACCTTAACACCCTCATGAGATATATTATGACCCAAATATTCCACCTCATGTACCCCAAAGAAACATTTGGAGGTTTTTGCATGCAATTCTTTCTCCTCCAATAGTTTGACCACCCTCCCAACATGTTGAACATGATCCTTCCAAGACTTGTTGTAGATTATTATACAATCAAAAAATAATAACACAATTTTTCTTAGGGTTTGAAAATGGAATTCGTCAAACCTTAAAATGTGGAAGGTGCAGCAGTAAGGCCAAAATTCATGATCAAAAATTCATAATGACCTTCATGAATTCTATTTTTTTTTTTTTGGCAGAATGTATTCAATCTTCATTCTAACTTGATGATATCCTAAATGAAGATCTAACTTGGTGAAGTAAATTGCTCCATGTAATTCATCCAAAAATTCATCATTGAAAGGAATGAAAATTTATCTTTAATAGTGAGCTTGTTGAGCTCCCTATTATCCAGACACATACACCATAATCCATCCTTCTTATGTACCAATACTACTGGAGCAAAAAAATAAATTTGGCTAGGTTGAATTATACTAACCTCTAGCATTTATACAACCATATGTTCAATTTCACTCTTCTATGCATACGGATATTTGTAAGGTCTAATGTTTGAAGGAAAACTTCCTGGAATCAATTGAATAACATAATCATGGTAAAAAATAGGTGGGAGACCCTTGGGAGTATCAAATACCTTGGAACGATTGTCAATGACTCTTTGTAGATCTAGCAAAATGGGAGACTTAGATGTTTGAACATCTAGTGAGCATATTTCTGCAGGTACAACTCGTTTTTATTCTTCAAAAAATTTATCATTCCATTAGAGTTGATTATCTTACCAAGTTTCCCAAAAATACCCCTTAATTCAATTTACTTTCCTTCACAATTTTTTTTAAAGAAAATTTCTTGAAAATTAAAACCTATCATCCCTAGAGATTGTACCATTGGAATCTTAATATAACATCAACACCACCCATTGGCATGAAAATCATTGGACTACTCAATACATATCTCCACGGTTGGATTGATATTATGGCACTTCCTTGAGTAATTTATAGTTCCTCCATCTGCAACCATCACTTTACAATATAGTGTTGGGTATAAAAATAATTCAAATCCTTGGTTATCTTACAATGAATAAAATTATGTGTACTACCTAAATTAATCAATACCATTACCATTTTCTTTTTGATATGTACTTCTATCTTGAGAGTTTGAGGAGTTGCAAATCGTGCTACTGCATTACAATATATGGTTAGATTCATTTCTTCCTTGTCAACGCCTAGGGTCGGTTCCTTGTGTATATCTTATTCTTTTGATGTGTATTATTCCTTTTCTTCCTCCTTGATCCGAATTGGATCCATAAAGAATAATTAAAAAAAGCCATGACTGTACCAGGTTGGGACAAACTTCTAAAAGTTCCAAAATAGTGATCAAAAACACCCTGAACCAGTGGCAATGGCAGCCAGTGTGGAACGACGAGGATCCCGATCAAAGCGCGTTGACCAAGGCCCATGGAGACTGCGCGGGAGGCCAAATTAGCCCCTGGGAGCCCTGGATCAGGAAACAGAGATGGATTTTGATGCACGATTATTGAAAAGGGCCGAAATGGAGAAGCCTTGAGCACTCGGACACATGGGGAGCCGGAGAACCACGGGTGAAAAGAAAAAAAGTGCTAAAGGACAAGATGGGACCCACGCTCCGAAAAACCAGCGGTATAGATCGGGGCACCCTCAAATGGCAAGTGGTTTTGGAGAAATTGGAGCGATCCCACTCAATGATCGACACTTGGCAAGTGGAGGAGAGAGAAAACCGCTGCTCATTGGGCACTAACAGTCGAGCAAGTCAACCATGTGGGACGAGCGAACGACGTCGGATCTGGAGGCCCCAGATCGGACGACTGAGATTGCACCCGATGGAGAAAGCAAAATCGACGGGGGATTAAGCCGCAGTTTGTAAAGATTTGATGTTTGATTTGACTGCCAAGGTGGCAGAAGACTCATTCTATGACGTAACGGAAAAACTGAACCGACGAAGCGAATTGGCGCAGCTGCAGGAGGACATATGGCCACTCCCTGTGAGCCAATGATGAAGCTGAGCCAGGGAAATCCAAGCGTAGCTGCAAAAGGCGATTCTATGGAGGTGGAAGAGGAACTGAACAGACATGGAAACGAATGGCTTAAAGCCATGAACAAAGACAAAATACAAAGTTAGTCAGAGAGAGAGACAAAGGAACCAGAATCCTGAGAGGAGGACGGAACATAGGGGAAAAGATAGTGAAGCAAAAGCAGAAGAGGACAGAGGGCCGAGCTAACCAAAGGCAGCGTTGAGCACCCAAGAGCTTGAGGATTCAAGCCATCCTAGAGAGGATCTGTTTGGACTGAGCACCACATTGGGCTCTTTCCATTGTAGACCAAAAGGTCACAGAGCTGGTAGGCAAACGAGTCTGTGCACTCCAGTGGCTTGGGGAATCCAAGAACCACCTTTCCAAGCATATATGTTTCAGGTGACTCATATTGAGCTCTTGCATTGTAATTATCTGCTTGAAACACAATAAAATAAGGCCACCACTGAAGCTAGACTAGAGATGTAGCCCTGGAGAATAGGGTGAAATCTTTATTAATTTCTTGTGTTCTTGTATTTGCTTATTGTATTTCTCTGCTGTCTTTCCATTCAATTGTCTGTGTATTGGCAATCTGATCGATCCGTTGCATAAATAACATAGACACACACACCAGCATATGAGTCTGTAATACCTTCATTTATGAAATCCTTAACTGAGGTCACTCATAGGGTGATTATCAGATCAAGTGGTATCAGAGCTTTAGGCTGTAAGGTTAGACAAGCTTGTGTTGGTTTAGCTGTTGAATGCTCACTAGATCAAAGCTCAAATTAGGAGAAGGAGAGTTAGTCGAAACTAATTCTAAAATTGGGAGAGTCTATCCTTGGAAGACAATGTCAGAGGAAGGTTCTGTGGGGCCAGACCCTCAATTCATAGAGAGTTTCCTAGCTATAAAGTCTATGGTAGAAGAAATGTATAGGGACTTTAGAAAGCATAAGGATGAAGATTCATCAGGTTCTAAACAAGATAAAGAAGAAGACGAGTCTCATTCCCATGACCACTCAAAAGGAAATGGGAAAGAGGAAAGCTTTCTCACACCTCCTAATATCCCTGTGCATAATAAGAAAGCATCTTTGATTAAACTAGATGTTAAATTTGATTTGCCTATATATGATGGAGAGATAAATGCTGAAAAGTTGGACCATTGGATTAGAAAAATTGATGTGTATTGCAGAGTGCAAAACATCGACTCAGACAAGAGAAAAATTCAGCTGGCAAGCTTGCGCCTAGAAGGCACTGCCTTGGTTTGGTGGGAAGGCAGAACCCAAGCTGACATGAAAAGACATGGTAAGGCTATCTCTGTCTGGAGTGAATTTGTTTCTGCAATCAAGAAGCAGTTCTATCCATTGGCCTACATGTAACAAGCCATGATGAGTTGGAAAACTCTTCGGAAGTTGAAAGGGGAAATTGTGCAAGGGTTCACTCAAGAATTTAGAAAGAGAGCATTGATTCTAGGGATCTCATTAGACTTACCAAAGACTCTTTTGAAGTACGTTGGTGGTCTACACAGCTACATGAGGCATACCATTCTCATGTTTAATCCCACTAGTATAGATGAGGTATTTGTACAAGCTACTCATCTAGAAGCTAGGGGAAAGAATGGAAATCCAGAAGTTGGGGGACCATCCCAACCCACTGCAAGCAAGAGCAAGGAGAAAAGAAAGCAAAAGTGGAAAGCAAGGAAGGCTAACACTGCATAGAAAGGCAAAGCTTCATGCACTCACTGTAAAAAGGAGGGGCATGATGATGAGCACTATTGGATTCTACATCAAGAGTTGAGACCTAAGAAGTTTGAGGGCAAGAAGAAGAAGATTGCTGCAGCTATTCAGAAATATTTGGGGTCAAACTCTGGAGATGAAAGAATCATTGTAGCCACAGGTATAAAAGGTTGTCTGCTTTAGAGAATGCTGAAATCAAGAGGCAGGTGCAGGAGTTGCACGAGAAGGGGTTCATCAGGCCTAGCACATCACCATCTGGGTCACCAATCATTTTGGTAAGAAAGAAAGATGGTTTGCGGAGAATGTGCATTAACTACCGAGCACTGAATAAGATAACAATAAAAAATTGTTATCCCCTTCCTCGCATAGATGATCTTTTAGATCAATTGAAGGAAGCTATTTATTTCACCAAGCTGGATTTGCACAGTGGGTACCATCAGGTCAGAGTTGCAGAGCAAGATGCATGGAAGAATGCTTTCAAAACAAAGCAGGGATTGTATGAGTGGCTGGTTATGCCTTTTGGCTTGACCAATGCTCCTGCTACTTTCATGAGATTAATGGATTATGTACTCAGGCCTTTTCTTGATGATTTTGTTATTGTGTATCTGGATGACATTATGATTTTTAGTAAAACGTGAGAAGAACACTTAAAGCATGTTAAGCAGACATTAGATGTTTTGAAAAGAGAAAAATTTTATGTTAAACTCTCCAAATGTGAGTTTGGAAAAACATCTCTAAATTATTTGGGTCATATAGTAGGGGGTGGTGAATTGAAAATAGATCCCTCTAAAGTGGCATTCATAGTAAATTGGCCTAAACCCAAGTCTGCTACAGAAGTGAGAAGCTTCTTAGGAACAACACAATATTGGAAGAAGTTCATTTCTAACTTTTCCTCAACTATAGCCCCCTTACATGCTTTGACATGATTGAACAAGGTGTTTCAGTGGGGAGGCAAACATCAGAAAGCCTTTGACACCTTGAAAGAAAAGATTAGTACAACACCTGCATTAGCACTGCTTGATCTACAAAGACCATTTGAGATCCAAATAGATGCCAGTGACTATGCCATGGGAGTAGTGTTGAAACAGCACGGTAAACCCATATGTTATCATTCTGAGACTTTTAATCATGCAGTAGTTAACTATCCTACATATGATAAAGAATTGTATGCATTAGTTCAGAGTGTGAAAAAGTGCAAACATTACTTGATGGGAAAAGAGACAGTAATACATACTGATCATCAACCACTTCAATATCTACACTCCCAGACTAAGTTGCAGCAATCAAGACACTACAGATGGATGGGTTTTCTACAACAGTTTCATTTAGTCATCAGATATAAAAAGGGCGTACATAACAAAGTTGCAGACATGTTATCTAGACCCATTATAAATGCATCTACTATACTTAAGCATAATCCTGTACTACATGAAAGCTACATTGAACAATATGCTCAAGATATAGACTTTAAAGATGTCTATGCAACTTTGAGTCAAGGAAAAAAGGTAGAAGAATTGGATTATCATGTAAAGGATCGACTCTTATATCATTGTGGAAAACTCTGCATTCCACAAACTGAGAGAGTAAAGATAATTAGAGAGGCACACACTTCTTTGATATCAGGTCACTTTGGGGTAAGTAAAACAGTTTCACAGCTGCAAAGATTTTGCTATTGGCCGAAAATGAATGAGACAGTTTCTAGATATGTAAGAGGGTGTACTATGTGTGCTAAAAGTAAGCCCAGCAATAGAAAACTAGGCTTGTACACTCCATTACCAGTTCCTTCTCACCCTTGGGAAAGTATTTCCATGGATTTTGTTGGAGGACTGCCTAGATCTAGGAGAGGTCATGATTATTTGTATGTGGTTGTGGATAGGTTCAACAAAATGTGTATTTTGATACCTTGTAATAAACAGATTACAGCTGAACAAACTGCAAAACTATTCTTTGAGCATGTATGGGTTCATTTTGGATTACCCACTTCTATTGTATCTGATCGAGACACCTGATTTGTGGGGAAGTTTTGGTCAAGTATGTGGGAAATGATGGACACCCAACTGAAGAAAAACACAACTTTTCATCCACAATCCGATGGCCAGACTGAAGTAGTTAACAAGACAGTGATCCAGTTACTCAGCGGATATTGCAGCAAACATCCTAGGCTTTGGGATGAACATTTGTGTTATGTGTAGCATGCTTAAAACAGAGCAAAACACTCTTCTACATAGAGATCTCCTTTTGAGACCTGTTTTGGTTTCATACTAAGGTCTCCTTTGGATTTTGTCTTTGGCAAAGATACCACAGTTGATGGACACAGTGATGTGGACAAGGCAACTAGGTTCATTGAACAGATCCAGGAGATCCACCAAGCAGTACAGGAATAGCTAGAAAAGCACCAAGCCAAATACAAGGCAAGGCATGACAAGCATCAGATGGAGCATAGTTTTCAAGTTGGAGACCAGGTCTGGCTGTATATCAACAAGGACAAGATGCAAGGTGAAGGTAAAAAGCTAAAGCCTATCGGGTATGGACCTTTTAGGATACTTGAGAAGATTGGTGAAAATGCTTTTCGCCTTGATCTACCAGCTTACATGCACATCTACTCAGTCGTAAATGAAGATTGATTGAGATTGTTTGAACATTCTCTAATTGAGGATCCTGAAGAGCAAAGTCAATTGCCTTCTATTGATGACCTACTACCTGAATATCTGAATGAATTGCAGAAAGACACAGTCTTGGATAGGAAGGTGATGATGACGCGCAGAGGAGATGTTGAGTACCTCAGAATTGGACTTAAGGGTTCGAAGCCGAGCAGTGCAAAGTGGATTGAGATTGGACAAGTGAGACAACAGTACCCTCACTTAGTCAATGCTTGAAAGAAAACCAAATTTTGGTGGTCCAAAAGCTTTTCAGTGGGAAGTCCGTGATTTGACTTGGATCCATAAAGAATAATTAAACAAAGCCATGGTTGTACCAGGTTGGGACAAACTTCTTAAAATTCCAAAACAATGTTCAAAAACACCCTGAACCAATGGCAGCCAGCATGGAACGACGAGGACCCTGGTCAAAGCGCGTTGACCGAAGCCCATGGAGACTGAGTGGGAGGCCGAATTAGCCCCTGGGAGCCCTAGATCAGGAAAAAGAGGTGGATTTTGATGCGATATCGCTGGGCGAAAAGGGTCGAAATGGAGAAGCCCCGAGCACTCAAACGCGTGGGGAGCTGGAGAACTGCAGGCGAAAAGTGAAAAAGTGCTAAAGGACAAGGTGGGACCCGTGCTCTGAAAAATCGGTGGTATTGATCGGGGCACCCTCAAATGGTAAGCGGTTTTGGAGAAATTGGAGCGATCCCACTCAACGATCGACGCGTGGCAAGTGGAGGAGAGAGAAAACCTCCACTCATCATGTGCTAACGGTTGAGCAAGTCAATCGTGCGGGACGAGCGAACAACGTCGGATCTGGAGGCCCCAGATCGGATGGCTAAGATCGTGCTCGATGGAGAAAGCGGAATCGACGGGGGATTAAGCCGCAATTTGTAAAGATTTGACGTCCGATTTTACTGCCAAGGTGGCAGAAAACTCATTCTACGATGTAACGGAAAAACCGAACCGATGAAGCGAATTGGCACAGCTGCAGGAGGACATGTGGCCGCTCACTGTGAGCCGATGATGACGCCGAGCCAAGGAACTCCAAGCGTAGCTGCAGAAGGTTATTCGACGGAGGCAGAAGAGGAACTGAACAGACATGGAAACAAATGGCTTAAAGCCATGAATAGAGATAGAATACACAGTCAGTCAGAGATAGAGACAGAGGAACCAGAATCCCGAGAGGAGGATGAAACACAGGGGAAAAGACAGTGAAGCAAAAGCAGAAGAGGACAGAGGGCCAAGCTGACCAAAGGCAGCGTTGAGCACCAGAGAGCTTGAGGGATTCAAGCCATCCCAGAGAGGATCTATCTAGACTGAGCACCACATTGGGCTCTTTCCATTGTAGACCAAAAGGTCACAGAGCTGGTAGGCAAACGAGTCTATGCACTCCAGTGGCTTGGGGAATCCAAGAACCACCCTGCCATGAAAATCTATTTCAAGTGACTCATATTGAGCTCCTACATTGTAATTCTCTGCTCGAAACACAATAAAATAAGGCCACCATTGAAGCTGGACTGGAGATGTAGCCCTGGAGAATAGGGTGAACTCCTTATTAATTTCTTGTGTTCTTGTATTTGCTTACTGTATTTATCTTCTGTCTTTCCGTTCAATTGTTTGTGTATTGGCAATCTGATCGATCCGTTGCTTAAGTAACATAGACACACACACTAGCATATGAGTTTGTAATACCTTCATTTATTAAATCTTTAACTGAGGTCACTCATAGGGTGATTATCAGATCAGTCCTCTTCAAAATCTATGCAAAATAATTTCCTCTCAATGCACTTATGAACTTTAGTGTATTTACCATCATAACTATAACAAATCCCTTTTTCTCATTTTTCCTCCAGTTGTTGTGGTATCGTCCTTGTAGATTGTGGAAGGCTAGGAAGGACAACACTTCCATCGTTATAGTTGTGAATGGTAGACCTCCTTGTTGCCATAATTTTTCTTTCAAATTTCTTGCCACCCTATATTCCTTCTCCAATGAATCAGGTTTCCAATGGTGAACCTCATGTTGGATGTTATCATTTAAAGTCCCTATGAAGACATCAATCATATGCTCCTCTGAAATATCAGTTACCTTGATATTCAATCTTTGGAAGTCTTCAATGTGCTCCACCATTAAAACCTTTTGTTTGAGTTTTATTAATTGGATAAAGAAGGTGTTTCTCTTTGTATCCTCATAATGTGCTATCAATTCCTCCATAAAAATTGACCAAGTGACAAACAATTTATGAGAACAATTCCATCGATACCACACAAACTGATTGGGATTTAAATATAAAGATGCAATGAGTAACTTTTGTGTGTGTTGCACATCATGTAGATTAAATAATTGGTCCATCTCTGGAAAAAAATTCAACTTTTGACATCTCATACAAAAAAAAATAAAAAATTGTATAGTGAAAATACTAAGATGACATGTTTGAAGCAACAAAACCCTCGGATTCAAAGCTCTGATACCAAATGTTATGAACCAAATCACAAAAACAATAGAAAAGATAGATCAACAACTTGAAACTAAGCCTATTTGATGGGGAAACCTTCTTTTACATCACACAAATGAAAAATTCTTGGATGATTAAAATGGAAAGATCTCCTTGGTATATGTAGGAGTCCAAAGGGTCAAGATATAATTAGGGCCTACATAAAAATAACAATATAAGGGCACATAATAACAATAGTGGGCTTCTATGGGGCATAATAGTAACAATAGTGGGCTTCTATGGGGCATAACAATAACAATATGGGGGCTAGACTAGTATTATAGGGACATAACAATTTTTATCAGATGGTTTTGGAGAGTTGAATCAACATTAATGCTAGATGTGGTGGAATCAATTCAGGAAATCTAGGAATGCCAATATTTATAGAAAGCTAGAGAGAGCTGGAAGGTAAGGAATTTGCAATCAGCGAATTAGTTCATTAAGTGTGTCGTAAGGATTGGTGTAATATCAAAATTATGGAGCATGAGCTAGGGAATAGTGAGGAAGATTACGGTCTTATCCTTGCAAGGATGACATGAGCCACAAAATTTGTAAATCTCTTTGATCTCAAGGCATGCATAAATGATCCTCGTTAAATCTGGAGCTTAAAATGAATTTCAATCACAATGAATGGGTCTATTAGAGGTCAAATTAGATCGTCTTTAGCTGGTGAACGAAATGTTGGAATTTCATGTGGAAAATTTGGTGCAGGCAACAAATGGTAATGGAGAGGTGGCTCATGATGGCAATGCTCGTGCTGGACCAGAAATGCAAAATATGAAATTGTCTAGAAACTCTGAAAAATAAGTGGTGAATAGCCTTAATAGTTATGAGGACTAGGAAGATTCTTCCAAGTTCGAGTTGAAGGACTTTGAAGATCAGGTTACCCCAGTAACATGGAATATGTAGTGTTTTAAATAGTTAATAATTTTTTGTTATGTTTTTCAAGTAAGTATTGTTTTTAGGTGTTTTTTGGAGGATATATGGAGAAAATAAAGTAAAAGTAGTAGTATGTAGCTCATAAATTAACAATCCTAATATTATATGTGTTGGACACCTAATCCACTAAGGGTTATGGTGTGGAATGTGAAAGGTCATTGGAGTCCAAGAGACCACTTGGTATATGAAAACCAAGGGTCATAAGAATGTATTGTAAATGTATATCATTGTGAATAGAAAAGAAACTCATGATTATCTTATGTCTTGCCTATTCTATGTGCGTGTTTAACATGGTATCAGAGTAGGTACCTTCCTAGCCTACTCAATCATGTGAGAGCCACTAGTTTATGGCCATTTATTCCCTTCATTATATATGTTGTAGTGTGTGTCAAATTTTATGCTCTGGGCATATGATAACTCCTTGTTTGCATGCCCAATCCATTCCTACTTGGAAATTTTTTCTCTAAACATTTTCTTTGCATATTGTAGATGAGGCTGATTGGGAAGTCCATTCTACAACCTTAGCCCATTAGTCATTCCAACGTATCATACCACAGTCATCTCAGTGCATTGTGAAAACGTGAAATTACTATTTTCCAAAAACCATTTTTTTCTTATAAATCAACATAAATTTGTACTCTCCGTCAGTTCAATTTTCTCTACCTAAATTTTTTGATGTTACTGAGTGCAAAATATCACTATAGTTAAAATTCCATTGAGACCTTAGAAATGCTTATGCCAGTCTACCTACACTTCTTCAACTGTCATGCTAAGAATTGAGAGTCCTGCCCTCATCCATCAATAGTAGTGTTAAAACAAAGTAGTTTTTATCACCAAAGGTAGCCATTTGATATATCTTTGCGATATTATATCCAAATTCCTCTCTAATCATTATAGAAATTAATGTGTAGATTCTAAACTGCTCATGAAATTTTCTAAATCACAAGACTAGAAGTTACTCTACTGGTCTGCTAAAGCAAATTCACTATCAAGAACACAAATCATTAACATGCATCTAGATTCAACACACATACATGGAGATTTATTTAGGGTAAAGTAACTGCTCAAAACCACTTACTATCAGTATTGCATTAATCAAAGAATCTGGATGAATACAATATGATTGCTCAAAGCTTGAGCACAACCTGCACTTGTATCTTCTATCCTCTGTTTGACTGACTGAACCTGACCAATACTTAGATAATTTTCAAGCCCTCCAAGCTCCTAATTCCTTGTGTTGTTCCTCTGGGAATTATGCCTATATCAATTAGGAAATTCCCTCATATGGATTGTGAATTATTTTAGGTCATTCCTTTGACTACATGCACCATCTGTACATAGTGGAATATGCTTCAACTGATAGTACATTTCCCTTGAACTCCAATCTCAACTTGGTAACTCAAATTCTTATCATGCATGAGCTAATTTAAGCTGATTGCTTAGTTAACTTGTTGATCACTGAGTTGTGAATGACTACACACCCCACTACTAGACCCTCCACCAGTTCCTCCAACAATTGGAACTAGTTTAACTGACCGTAATTCAATTTAACTGAAATAAATTGCTATAACTGAAATTAACTCAACCTAAGCTCCTAAAGTTTAGGAACCCATTGCACACAACTAAACTTCATTCCCCTAACTCGAATTAACAGAGATACACACCTATTTTTTAAGAATCAACTCAAGTAAACTCAAATTCAACTCATTAAATTGAATTGAGTATTCTTAACTGAGTGACAAGAGCCATGTCACCTCAGTTAACTCCTCGAAGTTGTCTACTGAAGTGGAATAAAAATTGAGACTTTCTTGCTGCATTTCCAACACTCCCTCTCAAAAAAAAAATGGATTCACAACTACCCCTATCCTACATCTGTGGAATGTGCTACATGCAACACTTCTCATTGTTGTTGTTGCTACTGCAACATCTGCAACTGAAAAGAATCCAAGAAAAAAAAATGAATCAATTGTCTCTGCAACTTTCCACTTCGAAAACTATGTTGCAACTAACTTTTCTATTGAGCCTCTTTCTTTGCTGTCAACACTGCTCTGCACTCCTCAGTATATGACTAACACTAATCCTCCTACTATTGAATACAATGGGCCCATGTAACAAGGTAATGATCCATGAGGGGAACACCTCAATGAGCCTTGCCTAAATTTCTGTAATTATGAGACGAGGGCTTCACATTTCCCCACCTCACACTTGGTAGTATTGTTGCATGTGCTCCCTCTACCCACTTAGCTCAAAATCTCCCCTACTAGAGGTCTTTGCTTGAGTGGATGTCTTTAGTCTTCCTCCTGTATGCTTCTCCATTTGTGGCTGCTCCACAACTTCCTAAGGTTTCTTCTGAGGCTGCATGTTGAGAGGTCTAACATGTTCCCCCTCAATCACCAAATCTCTAGTCTCTGCCTTGCTCTTGAAAGCTTTGCATGCATCTTCTACCTCAAGTGCATATAGGTTTTGACTCGAGCGCCAATTTGATTCACTTATCCTATGTCGATGTGTCTTAGGAATGCCTGTCCTTTGTTGAATATCACATCGCAACCACAGTCTTATAACACCACAACGAAAACAAAATTCTTCTTTAGAAATGGTACAAACATCACATCCTTGAGCTTGAGAGGGAAGCTTGACTCCCTTTGAAAGGTGACTGTATCGATACGAATCGCGCTATACCTTCCGTCATCTCCAAACTAAATGTTCATATGGACATCATTCTCATCCAAGTCACTAAAAGAATCTTTATTCCCCTCATGTGGAACAAGGCACCACTATCCAGATACCACATGCTTCCCATCACTATGCTCACCATGCATGCGATGAGAGTAAAGTCAAGCTCAAATTGTGAAGCCAAAGCTTCACCTGCTGCAGCTACTATAGGCTCCTTCTTGCCTGCCTTCCTGTGCGGACACTTCATGGCATAGTTCCCAAATTCATGACAGTGAAAGCATTTTATTTTGGACAAGTCTTTATTCTTATCCTCTTGGCTGGAATTAACCTTTCCTTGGGAATTCTTCCCCTTGGACTTCCTTCCTTTCCTAACTAATGCAAAGTCCTCTTCCTCTTCTTTGGATGAGGTCCCATATCTATTACTCCAACATTTTTCTTTATGTACTAGATAAGACCATAACCACTCCCACTTTGGTAGTTTTTCTCTACCATTTACTGAATCTTGATAACTATGAAAACTCTTGGGAAGGCCCAAGAGGGCTAGAGCTACTAGATATTCTTTAGGTACATTAACACCGACCCCGCCAAGTTCATCATGACACTATGTAAACTTTCTCAAGTACCAGAGAATTGTTTCGTTCTTTTGCATCTTGATGCTTCAAAGCTTGTTATTGAGTTCCAGCTTCCTATGGTCACTATTGTTATCGAAAAACTCTGTTAGTGTTTTCCACATTGCGAATGAAGTCTCTTTCTCGTGGAGATTTGAGACAATATGATCCCAGACTCCCTCTAGTATTATTCTCCTCACTTTGGCCACATCTTTCTTCCATTGAGAAATATTTTGAGAATCATATGCTTGGGGTTTTGTTACATCTGTCTTGATGTATTCTAGTAGCCCATTACCATCCAATACTGCCTCCATGTGGATCTTCCATGCCACAATTTTTTTGGTTCCTTCCAAAGCATACTCGAGCTTGAGTCCATTAAAATCCATCTTCTTAGTCCTGGAGAAAACCTGTAACACTTATCTACAAATTTGAACCTCCTGCAAGGACAACTTTGAAATCTCTTCTCTATTGTGAATCTAGCTCTGATACCATGTAGAAATTAATTTGTAGATTCTAAACTACTCATGAAATTTACTAAATCACAACACTAGAAGCTACTCTACTGATCCGTGGAAGAAAATTCACGATCGAGAACACAAAATATTAACATGCATCAAGATTCAACACACATACACAAATGTTTATCTAGGGGAAACCAATTGCTCAAAACTCTTTACTATCTATATTGCATTAATCAAAGAATTGGATGAATACAATATGCTTTCTCAAAGCTTGAGCATAATCTGCACCTGTATCTTCTATCCTTTGCCTGACTAACTAAACCTGGCTAATACTTAGAAAATTTTCAAGCCCTCCAATCTCCTAATTTCTTGAGTTGTTCCTCAAGGAATTATGCCCCTATTAATTAGGAAATTCCCTCATCTAGATTATGCAATTCCTTTAGGTCATTCCTATGACTACATGCACCATTTATAGACATTTGAATATGCTACAACAGATAATACACTGCCCTTGAACTCTAATCTCAACTGGGTAACTCGAATTCTCTCCATGCATGAGCTAATTTAGGCCGATTGATTGGTTAACTAGCTGATCACTAAGTTGTGACTGACTACATACCCCACTAATATGCCCTCCAATAGTTCCTCCAATAGTTGGAACTATTTTAACAGACCATAACTCAATTTAACTAAATTAAATTTCTACAACTAAAATTAACTCAACTTAGGCTCCTAAAATTTAGGAACCCACTGCCCATAATTGAACTTCATGCCCCTAACTTGAATTAACTGAGTTAGACTACTATTTTTTAGGACTCAGATCAAGTAAACAGAACTTCAACTCCTTAACTTGAATTGAGTGTTCCTAACTGAGCGAAAAAATCCATGTCACATCAATTAACTCCAAGTTGTCCGTTGATGTAAAATTTTGAATTTATTCAATTTTATGGGAAAAAATCAAAATTGAGACTTTCTTGATACATTTCCAACAATCGTAAACGTTCCAAACACCTCTCACATCATAAGTCGTCCAAGTCATTATTTCATAGAGCCTGAGACTAACCGAATTTTGTTATCATTATGAAAATTCTCGGGAATGGTTTTCAAGACTGAGCTTGAGAGGTTGTCCCAAGTGGGTCTCTTAGTGATTAAGAGTTCAAAGTGCTTTTTATTATTCTGGAGTCTTAATCCATTTTTGTCATTGGGAGGGTCAATTGCTTTTGTGAATTTATTGAAAGTAAAGCGACTTAGGTAGACCATGGCTAATGGGGTATTTTTTTTTTTTTCTGATCTAAATGAATTGCATCATGGTTGTCCTTAATGCCATTTTTTCAATGTCAATACTCACAGGATTTAAAATCCACTTTGGAAAATTGTGTTTAAATTTCAATTGATTTGGACTCATGGAAGTTTTCTCCAGAATTTGTGTTTGGAACTAAGGAGTTATGTTGATCGTTCGATTCTCCATTTAATGACGTAGTTTTCATCATTGGCCCTAGAGAAAATAAGTCACCTCTAAGGTCATAATAAATTATTTGAAGTATTTTTATGTCACCGAAAGCTGTTGGATAATTTTTTTTTGAAGAGTATAGAGTTCCTTTCGAGGCATGTTTATTTTCATAATTTCCTGTAAGAGATTTTCAAGAAAGACAATGCAAGCAATGAACTGTGCTAGCTTGTAGTGTAAATGAAGTACATCAAGGATTTAGAGTAGTTATTTTAAGCTACAAAACTATGCTACAAGTTGTAGTTGTAAAATTTTGTAAGTAATATTCGATAATTGATCTTTTTAACATATACTTAAAGAAAATAAAGATATTTTGAAGTTTTGGGCATGTACATTAAACAAGTTAAGGTTAAAAATATAATGCTAGAGAGTTTTCCTTTTGTATTAAGCTTGTTGTGGGAAGCTTTTGCTCATATAGAAGCTTTATTTGGTAGAGAAATACCCAAAATTACTACGGTGTTAAAGTTATTGAAAATTCTAATACATTCCACTAATCATGATACCATGAAAATCAACAATAACACTCTATGTGATATTAGAATATGTCTACAAAATGCAAAATAGAATATAGAATTTTTGCATCTTGAGTCACAACTACTGTAACACCCTCCTCCCACATCTACCCAAGTAACTGGCCAACTAAGGTAAACATGTGATGAGAGGCTACTATGATCTGATTCAACCTCCTAGGTCACCTTAAGGAAGTGGAACTGACAAAACACAACCAAATTTACCATCCACACATCCTACAAAACCTCCAGGAGCTACCCCACCTTTCCAGGTGACCAACCCCTGAGGAAACTCAACAGTTCAAGGACCTAGAGCCCCAGTCACTCCCTTGCCAAGCCCTCCAAATCACCAAGGATCCAATCACTCTCATGAGCCCACATGAATGCGACTGTAACCTTTTTATGCTAGTGCTATGCTAACGACTTTGAGATTTAAGGCTAAATTCCAGGGCTAGGACCCAGTCACTACCCATAAATTCATGGAATTTACAAAAATGAAAAGAAACATAGAGACAATGTTGCCAATGCAAATTCTTTAACAAATATTTGACTGGACCCCTACTAGCCATGATAGGAATTTTGTCAAACATGTAAAAAATATGCATTCTATGGTTCATAATAACATATCTAAGCATAGGGGTCTTATACTTATATGATAATCACTAAGAAGCATTGGTCTTATATGAGTCTTATACTTATCACATTAGTTGCATTATCATCTAGTAGGTCATAGATTCATTTCTCAATAAATTACAAGTCAAAATATGATGAGAACCATACATTTTCACTATCATGAAACATATTGATAACAGACATATAAACAACAAAAATAATGAGGATAAAACAACCATAAATTCCACATATAATCAAATACTTATACATAGAAAATACCAAGGAAAGGAACCCTTATTAATTAATGCAAAATCCAATCTGGTATGGGACTACCACATTCCACCCGACCATAGATTGGCTGAGCCAAATCTTTCTTTAGCAAATCACCCCCATGCCATATTCAAAGCATGAATGTGGGACTCAAACCAAAGAAACCAACAAGGGCTTCCTGAGGCTAAACCACCTCACCCTCATCAACAGAATCAAGCTTTACTGCAATCCTCACTAGATCGCTAGGCCATAAACATATATGGATGCCATCAAATTTCTCCACCTACCCCGTGATGAATTTTCCTGTCTGCTAGACTCTAGGATTTATTGTAATCGACAGTCTGATCTAGGGAACACTAGGCCATAATCGAGACACCACCCTCTAGGATTTATGGTATATCTCACCATTCACTGGCAAGGATTCCTAGGCCTGATCAAGGGAAACCACCTCTAGGATTTATCATATATCATGACATTCATTGGAAGATGATTCCTAGGCCCATCGAGGCAAGTGATGGAAAATGTCAGACAAACCTTTAAGGAAAGTGAAGGACAATGTCAATATCAAGTCAGAAAGCCACATCGTCTGCATGTTCACAACTTGAAGACATTGATGAGGTACAATCCATATGCTCATGTGGTTAGCTATGTGCTTCTTGTTGGTTCAGTTCAAGTTCCGAACAAAGAAGCATTTGATAAGTCAAAATGTTTTGAATACAATTAATATGTGCTTGGGGGAACCATTATGTAGAAGCTCAAAGAAAATTGATGGAAGAATATCCTAATAACCCATGTTTTGAAACAATGAAATGTATCATTTATGCTGGTTTATGAGATACAGAAGCAAAGTTAGTGGCATGGGATCATAATTCAGATAATGAATATAGGATGTCTATGAATTTCATCCAAAGGGTTAGATTTATTCATAGTGAATTTCAAGAAAAATGTGGTGGGGATAGGATAAATGTTACTGTAGATTTCCAAAAGGAATGTTGTATGGAAATAGGCTATCAAATTGAAGAGAAAAACAATTCAAAAGGTGGAAAAGGCGGCAAAATTAGTGATTTATTCAGAGGTGTTGATAACATTTTTCAATTGGCATTTAGAACTGGAGATGTATGGGAGTTGATTAATGATATTTTTAGCATGTGGGAAAACATTGGCATTAAAAACTAGGAGGTCAAAAAGTCTATGCCATTGATATGTAGCAACAGTAAATCAGGTCCTGAAATGAAGCAGCTTCCAGAAGATATGACTATCACACCTTGGAGAGCAATACAAAGAGTGAAAGATGAAAAATTGTCAAAACAATATTATCTCGTGTGAGGTAAGGGGAATTATCATTGGAGGAAATGTCTGAGGAATTTCAAAAGTAAGTTTGTTGAATTATTTTTATTTATTTCTAGAATATAATTTTCTTTTAAATCAAACATATTGTTCTTGGTAGTATTTGTTATACATATCATTATATTAACCTTTTGTTACTTTATCTATGCAGTCGCAAAGTTTACATGAAAATTCAAGAACGAATGATTAATTGTTGAATGAAGATAGTTGGGATGATGTTGTACGCAACTATCCAGATTCAAGTTCTACATCAACATTAAAAGCTCTTTATCTTGCATTTAAAAAGGTATCTTGATTTATGAATTCATTTTTATTCATCTGTGTACTATTTTTAATTTATAACTTACACATATATTTGTTTATTTAAAAAAAGATGTTTAGAAGGATGATAATGGAGCACCAGATGGTTTCAGAACCTTTATTGAAAAAATAAAGATCGAAAGACCGAGGAAGCAACGTATTAAGAATGTTGAACTTGATCTAACTCTTACTTATTTCATTTGGAATGGGCTAGACACTATTCAATATCAAGTAATAGAAGGCGACTGTGAAGACATTGCTAAACTCATACCTAAAAGGGATTATGCCCTAGTTATTGCAGATATTCCCCATTTTTTCAATATTCCAAACATTGACTATGATAGTGACCCTTATACTTATCAAGATCTTAGTAAAGTGGTTGCGGGATTTCTAGAAGTCACGTCATCACCATTATGGAGATTTGTGACATTTCATTCAGACACACAATTGGCAATAGTATTGTCAAGCTTCAAGGGGAAAACAAATTCAAGGATGAAGCTTACATGGTAAGACGTTTAAAATGTATATTTGATTAATGTTGAAAAATTCATTTATGTACAAGTTAATTGAAATTTTACTATTTCATGTTACAGGCAAAAGTCAAATCTTCTTAACCATGAAGATCAACTATTTATAAATGATTGTGATTTCATTCATATTGATAGTTGGACAAAAGATGATAACTATATGTCTATGATTTTTAATCGAGTAGACGGAAAGAGTCATAGCCAAATACTGACTTATGATGTTGTTGTGAGAAAACTAACATATGAAGACAAAGAAACAAAAGGAGAGATAGTTAACATTTATAAAAAACCACAATTATTGATTAACTATTTTATAGACATATGTTCAAATGAAGGAGATTGGGTTCTGGATTTATTTTCTGGCTCAGGTAAGTTTTATTATATGGAATTGAATTTCAATATGTTATTTTTTAATTAATATGTCATTGTACTAATTTACTTCATTATTTCTTTTGTGCTTGATAATTAGGTACAACACTAGCATATTGCCTTCAAAAAGGAAGAAATTGCATTGCAATTGAAAAAGATCCAATACAATGCAATTTCATTCAGCAAAGAATTAATACTCTTAAATTTCTTCCAGATGCAATGCAAGAAATTGGGTTGAAGAAAGGGGACTTTAGTGAATCACGTGTGGCAAAAAAGGCAAAGGAACCCCAACCACCATTACATGGAATGTTTGGAAAGACATACATTGGGAGATTCGCAGACATCAAAGATCCATTAGAAGAGGAAAATGAGCAAAAGGAAGCAGAAAATATTGTGGAAGAAGACAATGATGAAACTCTAGAGGACGAAGAGTTTTGATTACGTGACATTGTTGATAAAATTTAAGCTATGCTTGGAAATCAAGCTCATTTTTGTAACTATTAAGTAGTTATACTTGTAATGTTTTGACTTTGACATTTTATGAGAAGAATATACACTCAATTAAGGTTGTTATACATTCAATATTTGGAATATGTGATTTTCACATTAATTTTTAAGTTAATCATTATTTTTTGAAAAAAAAAAATGATTATTATTATTTTTTTGACATGAAAATCCTAAAAAAAACTATTATTTAATCATTTTTAGTTAAAATTTTCATATAAAAATTGTGATTTTGACATGTCATTTCTAGCAAAAAATTATCAAAACGTGTAGTTTTTTAGTTATATTTATGTTAAAAATGGTTATTTTTATGTCAATTGCTAAAAAATAGTGTTTTTTAGAAACAATTATTTCATGTGGATTGAAAAATTAATTAACGATGTATAAATATGTAGAATATTGAAAATTCAAAATATCGACCTTCTTCTTTAAATATGCAAAACATTAAAAACCTCACTACAAAAAAATTAAAATTAAAATAAAAACAAGCAAATATGAAGAAAAATACCACTTAAAAAATTATTAAATTTATAAAATAATTATTTACATTTCATACATTAGAAAATAAAAATAAAAAAAAATAAAAAAAATCCTTTTAAAAAAAGGGTCTGGTGTAGAATTACCATTTTTTTAAATCAGCATAAAAAACACTACCATTCTAAAACGCAATGTACATAAAAAAATTATAGTGCCAAAAACTATGCTCTAAAAAAAACATGTGCGTTCTACATCACAACTTTTCAAAATCGGGTCACTTTTTTGCTATCTCTACAAAACGAGTAACAGTATGAGTTCTCGTTTCAAAGTTTACATTGTTATTTGTAAAATAATTAATTAATTCATCTTGAGTTAATTAGTTATAGAAAATCGAATATGAAGTCTATGTGAAGACATGCAACAGTTTCCCCTTTGATTGAGGAAGTTATCCATTGATTAAAGGAGATCAGGATGAGTTGTACTTTGAGTTGTAATTAGTTAGCTCAGTTAACTGAGTTAAGTCTAGTTAGATTAGTTCCAGTGGTTTGTAAAACTGATTGTGAGTTCATTTAGTTAATGCATCATGCATGTAACTACTACACTTCAGATAAATGAATATTCTCTCATAAATAACTCATGCATGTCAGTTCAGTAAGAGACCTAGTTGAGATCAGATGATGGGACAATATACTATCAGTTGCAGGAATATTCCATTGAGGATATCTCTTGCATGCAGAAGGAATTCATTCCTTGGAGATTGCGCAGTTACTTTTGAGTTTGGTGAGTTGTGTGAGAGGCCAATTCACATGGGTGGAAGCATTGGACCGCAGGAGAAACTACACAAGGAAATAGGAGGCTTGGAGGATTGGAGGAAAGCATATGTTGTTTCTATTCAGTTTGTGAGATATATTGAGGGATTGTATTGAGAGTTGGATAGCTTGTGAGCCAAAGCTTTGTGTAATCCAGACATATTTCCACTTGTATGATAATACAAAAATTGGGGTTTTTAACTGAGGCTTTCCCCAGAGTAATCTTCTGTGTTCATGTGTGATTGATTTTTCATTCTATGTTATATGTGTTCTATTTGATCTTGCTCAAAATCGATTAAGCTTCTGCAAGTTTGTTTGTAGAAGTAGATTAAGTATTTTGCTTTAATATATTGCATTATCAAGTGATCTACAGTGGGAAATTATACATGGTATCGAAGCAAAGGTGATCAAAGTGAAGAACAGTATAAAAAGAAGGGAGAAGTTCAAAGTTTGAAGTTCCTGATTATAGAATTCAAATTCTTATCACAACTCAAATTTCACCAATGGAATTCAATGGTTTAAGACTCGAGTATGCTCTTGATGGTAGCTCAAATTTTATAGCCCGAAAGGATCACATGGAAGTGGTATTAGAAGACAACGGTCTAAAGGACTTCATTGATCAAGAATTCCCTAAGACAGCAGCAGATAATACCCAAGAATTGGTGGAATGGAAGAAATATGCGGCTAGAGTGAGGAGAATCCTTATGGAGGGAGTTCGAGACCACATAGTCTCGAGTCTCCATGGGAAGGAGACTCCGTTTTCAATGTGGAAAATATTGAAGGATCTATATGAGAACTGTTGAAAATGGCAACAAGAAATACTAAAAATAGCATTGTTATAAATAGCAGTTCGGGTACCAGTGTTGGACATAGTAGCAAGGAATGAAAAATGGAAGTGTTATAAATAACATTGCTAAAAATAGCAGTTCGGGATAGATTCCTATTTAGTTAGTCCCTGAACTAAAATAGTGAAGTAAAATTCGAATTTGATCTTAGCAATTGTTTGTAAAATAATTAATTAATTCATCTTGAGTTAATTAGTTGTAGAAAATCAAACATGAAGTCTATGTGGGGACATGCAATAGTTTCTCTATTAATTGAGGAATTTATCCATCAGCTAAAGAGATAAGGATGAGTTGTAATTAGTTGGCTCAGTTAACTAAGTCAAGTCCAGTTAGATTAATTCAAATAGTTTGTTGAATTAATTTTGAGTTCAATTAATAAATGCTTGCATGCATGTAATTGTAGCACTTCAGATAACTAAATATTCTCTCATAAATAACTCATCCATGTCAGTTAAGATCAGAGGAGGGACAGTGTACAATCAGTTGGGTGAATTTTTCCTATAAAGGAAACTCATCCATGCAGAAGGATTTATCTCCTTCAAGTTTGTGCAGTTATTTTTGAGCCAAGTGAGCAGTGTGAGGTGGGAATTCACACAAGTGGAAGCACTGGACCCTAAGAAGAACTGCACAAGGAAATAGTAGGCTTGGAGGGCAGAGAAGAAGGTTATGAGAGCCTTTGACTATCTATGAGCAGTGTTTTTTGATTGCAGAGAGAGCATGATAGCTTGAGAGTTGATTCTTTTTGTAACTTGAACAAGATTTCCACTTGTATGATAATACAAAGATTGGGGTTTTAGGTTGAGGCTTTCCCCGGGTTATTTCTTTGTGTTATGTGTGATTGATTTCTCATTCTCAGTTATATGTGTTCTCATTGATCTTGCTCAATTTGATTAAGCTTCTACAAAGTTTGTTGTAGAAGTAGATTTTATATTTTTCTTTAGTCTATTGCATAATCTGTTGATCTACAGTGGGAATTTCTACATGGCATCGGAGCAAAGGTGATCAAAGGAGAAGAATAGCATGCAAGAAGGGATAAGTTCAAAGTTTGTGTTTCCTGAATATAGAAATCGAGTTCTTATCATATCTAAATTTCACAATTGGCGTTCAACGGTTTAAGACTCGAGTATGCCCTTGATGGCATCTCAAATTATATAGCCTAGAAGGATCCCATGGAAGAAGTATTAGAGGATAACAATCTAAAGGACTTCATTGATCAAGAAGTCCCCAAGCCGACTGATGCTACTCAATCAGCATAATGGAAGAAATGTGTGGTTAGAGCAAGGAGAATCCTTCTGGAGGGGGTTCGAGACCACATAGTCTCGAGTCTCCATGGGAAGGAGACACTATTTTCGATGTGGAAAACATTGAAAGATCTATATCAAAGCAGCAGTGATCAGAGGAAGCTAACGCTGAAAGACAAGCTTCGGAAAATCAAGTGTGAAAAGGGCGACACGATCTCTACATATCTGAACAAGATCACCACCTATAGGGATGAGCTTGGAAGTGTAGGGATCATGACAGCTGATGATGACATGGTGATTCTTGCACTCCTTGGTCTTCCTAAGAGCTAGCATAGCTACCAAGACTTAGTTAATGGAAGAGAAAAACTTCCAGATTGGGAACGAATTTGGTCGGATTTGATGTAGGAGGAGATAAGAAGAAGCACCAGAGATGGATCTTCATCATCCAAGGAGGATGAAGAAAATTGCACCTTAGCGAGTAAGGCAAAGAAAGGGAAGGAGAAGGATTCTCATCCCAAATCGAGTTCTTACCATGGTGGGAAGAAGTTTGACAAATCAAAAGTGTGATGCTTTCGTTGTCATGAGGTGGGCCATTTTGATACAAATTGTCCACTGAAGAAATCTAAGATGGGATCCAAGGAAGGATCTAAAGTTGAGGCATTGGCCTCATAGTTCAAGTTGGATTTCACCCTCTTTGCATGTATGGTTTCATCCATGGTGGGATGTAGTTGGTTTCTTTACAGTGGAGCTTCTTTCCACATGACCGGCAACAAGAGTTTGTTCAGTACCTTGGAGGAAAAGATCTCCAAATACTCATAGCAATGGATAATGATGAAAATTATAGTGTCAGGTGTAGGCACAGTTGTTTTTCAGAGGGAGCATGGAGCTCGCATTACCTTGACTCATTTCAAGTATGTACTAGGACTGAGGAAAAATTTGGTGTCGATCACAATGCTGGAAGACAAAGGCTATGATGTAGTCTTCAATAAGGGAAAGGCTTTTCTTCGACACATCACCACGAGACAGGTGAAGCAGATCAGCTCACGAGTCAAGAACCTGTATGCTCTTGAGGTTCAAGATGCATGCAAAGCCTTGAGGAGCAAGGAAATTGATGGAGACTTGGTGGTTGAGAGGGAGAGTACATTACCTCTCAACATGAAGTGCCAAAAGAAGTCTCAGACAATTGTGGAGGAGCCACAATTGGTGAAGCAGCTTTAGGAGGTTATGGAGCAGCCACAACTAGAGAAGTTGAGAGGAGATTAAGTAAAGACATCTACTCATGCAGATACCTTCAGTAGGGGGAAATTTCGAGCCAAGTGGGCAGAGGGATCACATGCATCCATACCTCTAGGTAGGAGGTGGGGCGATGTGGAGTGATAGTCCCAAGAAGGCTGGAATAGGGGCAAGATCATTGAGGTACCCAACCTCTTTGATTAGCCCTTACTACAGGATCCCTGACGAGGAGTAGCAGGAATGGCTGAGTGGGTAGAGACAAATACAGATGGAGCGGCAAAGAGAGCTACAGTGCAGGAACCCAAGACAACGTAGAGCTAGCAGGATGCAATAATGCGAGAGGCACAGGAGTGTTGCACCAGTGAAGGATGGCACAAAGAGGTGTGCAACGATGCGATATGCATGGAGTGTTGCAGTAGCTTAGAGGTCACAGAGGGAGCACTTGTCAGCGGCAGAGGGAGCTTCAACATCAGAGGGTGTTTCTAGCCGAACAGGGAGGTCAGTTGGGAGATTTTTTTTGTTTCTAGAGTTGCTCGAGCAACAACACTTGGGAGAAGTGTTGCATGCAGAACATTCCAAAGGTTTAGGATCGGGTTCGAGTTAAATGCCTTTCTTGTTGAGAGGGAGTATTGAAAATGATAACAAGAAATGCTAAAAATAGCATTGCTATAAATAGCTGTTCGTGTACCAGTGTTGGACATAACAGCAAGGAATTGTAGAAATTTCCCACTTGTAGATCACCTGGTAATGCAATGTAATAAAGCAAAACACTTGATCTACTTATACAAACAATTTAGTGGAAGCTTAATCGAACACGAGCAACATCAAGCATGAACACATATAACTGATAAGAAGGAATCAGTCACACATAACACAGAATATATCACCGGGGAAAGCACCAGCATAAAACCCCAACATTGTATTATCAATCAAGTGGAAATCTTCAACAACTTACAAAAAGAATTAGCTCAAAAGCTATCATGCTCTCTGTGTACTCTGATGATGAAGCTCATAGACTACCCAGCCTTGTATATAAAGGCTGCACCTCAGGTCCAAGCTCCTATTTCCTTCCCCATGCAAGGAATACTTACTAGAAATATCCTAGCATCTGATAGTACACTACCCCGCATCTGATCTCAACTGGGTCTTTGATAGAACTAACATGCATCAGTTATCCATGAGTGAATACACAGTTATTTGAAAATAATAGTTGTCACATGCATGCAAGCATCAACAAACTATATCTCATTAATTTAACAACTTGTTAAATTAATCTAACTGAACTTGACTAAGTTAAACTAAGTCAACTAATCCTCTTAATATAGAACTCATCCTTAATTCCTCAATCAGTGAAGCAAATCATGGACACATTCCCCAATTAGTGGAGAAATAATTGCATGTTCTCACAAAGACTTCAAGTTTGCTTTTCCTTAACTAATTAACTCATGGAGAATTAATTAATTAATATTCTAAATTGCTGATAAGACCAAGTTTGAATTTACTTCCTATAGATAGACCAGGGACTGCTATAAATAGGAAGGGACCTAGAAATGCTATTTTTAGAATATGCTATTTTTAGCAATTTCACCTCTCACCCAAGGTGGCCAAAATGATCATTTGTCAAACTGCTATTTTTAGAAGTGCTATTTTTAGCAGTTGTATTTTTAGCAATTTCTAAATTTAGCATTTCTTGTTGCACACTTTTCAACACTCCCTCTCAACAAGAAAGGATTCCTCTCGAACTCGATCCTGTAACTCTGGAATGTTCTGCATGCAACACATCTACCAAGTGCAGTTGCTCCAACAACACTCGGAACAAAAAAAGCTCCCAACTGCCCACTCTATTGGGCTAGAAACATACTCTGATGCTGAAGCTCTACTTGCTACTAACAAATGCTCCCTCTCTGACCTTTGCGCTACTACAACATCTCCATGCATCTCGCACCATTGCACCCTACTCTGTGCTACCTTACACTGTGCAACACACTTGTGCCTCTCGCATTGCTGCAGCCTGCATGCTCTGCGCTGTCTTGGGATTGTTGCATTGTACCTATCTCTGTCGCTCCATCCGCATCTATCTCTACCAAATCAGTCAGTTCCTGCTACTCCACATTGGGGCTCCTGTAGCAAGGTCTCATCCAATAGGTTGGGCACCTCAAGTATCCTACCCCTCCTCCTTGGGACGATCACTCTATATCGCCTCACCTCCTACCTGGAGGTATGGCTGCATGTGATCCCTTTACCCACCTGGCTTGAATTTCCCCCCTACTAGAGGCCTCTGCATGAGTAGATGTCTCTACTCGATCTCCACTCAGCTTCCCCTGTTGTGGCTGCTCCAAAACCTCCTAAAGTTGTTGCACCAATCATGGCTCCTCCACAATCGTCTAAGACTTCTTCTGGCACTGCATGTTGAGAGGTAATGTACTCTCCCTCTCAACCACGAAGTCTCCATCAGTTGCATTGCTATTCAAGACTTTGCATGCATCTTGAACCTCAAGAGCATACAAGTTCTTGACCCGTGAACCAATCTGTTTCATATTTCCCGTTGTCACGAAATTTTCTAAAAAAAGAGCTGATTTTAAATCAGCGATATCTCCCTCATCGAAACTCCGATTCAATAGATTTTTATTTTTATTTTGGGTATTTTCCCATAAGGAATCCAAATATTCTATTTGTTTATGAAAGTTTTGTACAAAAATATTCATATCTTCTCTGCAAACTCTCGGCCCAAAAATCAAAACTTTGAATTCTCCTCTCAGTATACTGTTCTTCCTTGATCACCTTTGCTTGATACCATGTAGAAATTTCTCACCAATAGATCACCTGGTAATGCAGTGTACTAAATAAAAACACTTGATCTACTTCTACAAATAATTTAGCGGAAGCTTAATCGAACATGAGCAACATCAAGCATGAACACATATAATTGATAAGAAGGAATGAATCACACAACACAGAATTTATCACTGGGGAAAGCACCAGCATAAGACCCCAACATTGTATTATCAATCAAGTGGAAATCCTCAACAACATACAAAAATAATTAGCTCAAAAACTATCCTTCTCTTTCTGTACTCTGATGATGAAGCTTATGGACTACCTAGCCCTATATATAAAGGTTGCACCTCAAGTCCAAGCTCCTATTTCCTTCCCCATGCAAGGAATACTTACTAGAAATATCCTAGCATTTGATAGTACACTGTCCCACATCTGATCTCAACTGGGTCTCTGACAGAACTGACATGCATCAGTTATCCATGAGTGAATACACAATTATCTGAAAATAATAGTTGTCACATGCATGCAAGCATCAACAAACTATATCTCATTAATTTAACAACTTGTTAAATTAATCTAACTGAACTTGACTAAGTTAAACTAAGTCAACTGATCCTCTCAATATAGAACTCATCCTTAATTCCTCAATCAGTGGAGAAAATCAAGGACACATTCCCCAATTAGTGGAGAAATAATTGCATGTTCTCACAAAGACTTCAAGTTTGCTTTTCCTTAACTAATCAACTCAAGGAGAATTAATTAATTAATATTCCAAATTGCTGATAAGACCAAATTCGAATTTACTTCCTATAGATAGACCAGGGATTGCTATAAATAGGAAGGGACCCAGAAATGCTATTTTTAGATGTTATTTTTAGTAGTTTCACCTCTCACCCAAGGTGGCCAAAATGCTCATTGGCCAAACTACTATTTTTAGAAGTGTTATTTTTAGCATTTTCTAAATCTAGCATTTCTTGTTGCACACTTTTCAACATGAATGAAAAATGGAAGTGCTATAAATAACATTGCTAAAAATAGCAGTTCGAGATAGATTCCTATTTTAGTTAGTCCATGAATTAAAATAGTGAAGTAAAATTCGAATTTGATCTTAGTAGCTATTTGTAAAAGAATTAATTAATTCATCTTGAGTTAATTAATTGTAGAAAATCAAACAAACATGAAGTCTATGTGGGGACATGCAACAATTTCTCCATTAATTGAGGAATTTATCCATTAGTTAAAGAGATAAGGATGAGTTGTAATTAGTTGGCTTAGTTAACTAAGTCAAGTCCAGTTATATTAATTCAAACAGTTTTTTGAATTAATTGTGAGTTCAGTTAGTAAATGCTTGCATGCATGTAACTTTTGCACTTCAGATAACTGAATATTCTCTCATAAATAGCTCATGCATGTCAGTTCAGATAGAGACCCAGTTGAGATCAGAGGAGGGACAGTGCACTATCAGTTGGATGAATTTTTCCTATAAAGGAAACTCATCCATGCAAAAGGATTTATCTCCTTCAGGTTTGTGCAGTTATTTCTGAGCCAAGTGAGCAGTGTGAGGTGGGAATTCACACAAGTGGAAGCACTGGACCTTAGGAAAAACTACGCAAATAAATAGGAGGATTGGAGGGCAGAGGAGAAGGTTGTGAGAGCCTTTGACTGTCTACGAGCAATGTTGTTTGATTGCAGAGAGAGCAGGATAACTTGAGAGCTGATTCTTTTTGTAACATGAACAAGATTTCCACTTGTATGATAATACAAAGATTGGGGTTTTAGGCTGAGGCTTTCCTCAGGTTATTTCTTCTGTGTTATGTGTGATTGATTTCTCATTCTCAGTTATATGTGTTCTCATTGATCTTGCTCAATTCAATTAAGCTTCCGCAAAGTTTGTTGTAGAAGTGGATCTTGTATTTTGCTTTAGTCTATTGCATAATCTGTTGATCTACAGTGGGAATTCCTACAAGAACAACAATGATTAGAGGAAGTTGGCGCTAAAAGACAAGCTTCAGAAAATCAAGTGTGAAAAGGGTGACATGATCTCTACATATCTGAACAAGCTCACCACCTGTAGGGATGAGCTTGGAAGTGTAGGGATCATGATAACTGATGATGACATGGTGAGTCTTGCTCTCCTCGGTCTTCCTAAGAGCTGGCATAGCTACCGAGACTTGGTAAATGGAAGAGAGAAACTGCTAGATTGGGAATGCCCTTGGTCAGATCTGATGCAGGAGGAGATAAGAAGAAGCACCAGAGATGGATCTTCATCAAAGCAAGATGATGAAGAAAATCTAGCCTTAGAGAGTAAGGCAAGGAAAGGGAAAGGGAAGGCATCCCATTCCAAATCCAGTTCTTCCCATGGTGGGAAGAAGTTTGAAAAATCGAAAATGAGATGCTTTCATTGTCATGAGGTGGGCCATTATGCTACGAATTGTCCACAGAATAAATCCAAGAAGGGATTCTCGAAGGGATCAGATGGTGAGGCACTGGCCTCACAGTTCGAATTGGATTTCTCCCTCATCGCATGCATGGTTTCATCAATGGTGGGATTTGTTTGGTACCTAGAAAATGGAGCTTCATTCCACATGACTGGCGATAAGAATCTTTTCAATACCTTGGAGGAGAAGGATATCCAAATGTGGATCGAGATGGGTGATGATGGAAAGTACCGTGTTTTAGGTGAAGGTATATTTGTGTTTTAGAGGGAGCATGGAGCTCCTCTCACCCTGACTGATGTAAAGTATGTACCCGATCTGAAGAAGATTCTTGTGTCCATCACTATGCTGGAAGACAAAGGCTATGATGTAGTATTTAGTAAAGGAAAGGTATTCCTGAGGCATATCGGCACTGGATAGACCAAGAGTATTGGGATTCGAGTTAAGAATCTATACAAGCTGAAGGTAGTTGACTGTGCTGCACTGAGTTCCAAAGCAGAGATGGTGCAGAGCCAAGATGTTGGCGAGCTATGGCATAGAAGATTGGGCCACTTGCACCGTGGGGCCTTGAAGATCATGTAGCAGATTTCTACCGGTATTCCTAAGGGAAAACTGGAGGAGACAGATACATGTAAAGGTCTTACCTTGGGTAAGTATGCGAAATATTCCTTTTAGGATCGAGACAGTAGAGCTGGAGCAATCCTAGAGCGAGTTCACACAGATGTGTGTGGACCATTCTCTACGGCCTCCACCGCTAAACAAAGGTACTATGTTATTTTTATTGATGATTTTTCTCGTAGATGTTGGATCTACTTTATGCAAAAGAAGGATCAGACCTTCTCAAGGTTTTATGAGTTTAAATCCTTGGTAGAGAAAGAATCTGAAAAGAAAATAAGGGCCTTTTGTAGCAACAATAGTGGAGAGTATGTCTCCCAACAGTTTAAGGACTTCTGCACAGTAGAAGGAATTAAACGGGAGTTGACGGAACCCCATAACCCACAGCCGAATGGGTTGTCCAAAAGGAAGAACAGATCGATTGTGGGACCAGCTTGAGCAATGTTGCATGACCAAATCCTACCACTTCATTTGTGGGTTGAGGCATGCAATAAAACAGTATACTTACAAAATAGAAGCTCGCACCGTATACTGGGATGAAGACACCAATGGAAGCCTTTTTTGGGAAGCAACCAGATGTGAGTCACTTTAGGATCTTTGGATCATCAGTTTATTGCCATGTGACCAAAGATGCCTGAAAGAAGCTAGATCCAATAGCTGAGTTGGGGATACTTGTGGGGTACACTGACACACCCCACAACTATCGTGTGTTCCTGCCTACCAATCAGAGGACAGTGGTATGCAGAGATCTGAAGTTTGAGAAGTAGAAAGCCATGCGAGTATCACTTGAGAGGGAGCTCAAGTTTCATGCAAAGGAGGAACTTTTAGTTCCTAAGGAGGAGGAGCCTCAGACTAATGCGGAACAGCCGCATGCAGAGGATCTGGGAGTGGAGACATCCACTCATGCTGAGTCTTCCAGAGATGGGTAGAAACACTCAAGGGAAGCTGACAGGTTGATGATGGATGCGCGAGAGAATGTGGGACATCCATCTTTTCAGCCCAGATAGAGGAGGTCATCTGAGTGGTACACTGGTTACATGGCCCTGGTTAGGGAGTGTGTAGAGACCGAACCTTCTTCTTTTGAGGAAGTAGTGAAGCAACCAGTCTGGGTTGATGTAATGGTGGAAAAGTACGACTCTATAATTTGAAACTGTGTTTGGGATGTTTTCCCAAGACCTCAGGACAAGTCAGTGGTGAGTTCCTGATGGCTTTACAAGGTAAAGCAAGCAACTGATGGTAGTGTTGAGAAACATAAGGCAAGGTTTGTTGCCCATAGTTTCTCACAGGTCGAGGGGATCAACTACGATGAGACTTTTTCTCCTGTAGCAAGGTACTCATCTATTAGATCGATGTTGGCACTATCAGCTCAGATGGGTTGGAAGATCCATTGTATGGATGTGAAGACTGTGTTCCTCAATGGGAAGATTAAGGAAGAGGTGTACATTGAGCAGACGGAAGGTTTTGAGACCTTCGATCATGAGTCGCATGTGTGCCGACTCAAGAGGTCTTTGTACGCGCTGAAGCAAGCACCTTGTGCTTGGTACACCAGGCTCAACAACTATTTCACCGGGTTGGGCTTCACCAAGAGTGATGCAGATGTGAACCTTTACCACATCACGGTAGAGGGTAACCCATTGATCATTGTTCTTTATGTGGATGATCTGATTTTGACAGGTGATGATTAGTTGATAAAGTCTTGCAAGGTGGACCTTGCAAGAGAGTTCGAGATGAAAGAAATGGGTCTTATGCACTACTTTTTAGGCATGAAAGTGTGGCAGAAGGATGGATAAGTGTTTGTGTCTCAAGATAAGTATGCCAATGAGATTCTCAAGTGATTCCACATGGAGAAGTGCAATTCTATGCGGACTCCTCTAGCTGGTAACTGGAGGAAGGAGGATGCTACTTTAGGTGAGGTAGTAGTTGCTACTGTTTATCGGTAGCTTGTGGGTTCATTGATGTATCTAGTGAACACATGACTAGATTTGTGCTTTGCAGTGAACTAGCTGAGTCAAGCTATTGTCCAGTCTACCAAGCTGTTTTGGAAGGCAGTGAAGCATGTGCTGAGATACCTTAGAGGCACATCTCAGTATGGATTGTGGTACAGACGGACAGAGGGAGTGAAGCTTCAGGGCTTCACAGATGCATATTGGGCAAGGAGTCCATCAGACCGGAAGAGCACTTCTGGAGGAATCTTCAACCTTGGTTCAGCTGCAGTTTCCTGGTATAGCAGGAAACAGAGGTCAGTTGCACTTAGCTCAGCAGAGGCTGAATACATGGCTGCCAGTCAAGTAGCATGCGAAGCCATTTGGATGCGAAAGATTCTAGTGGGATTTTTTTGTCAGAGGATGGATCCAACTGTGATCTACTGCAATAATTAGAGTTGTATCAAACTCTATGAGAATCTAGTATTTCATGACATATCCAAGCACATAGATATCTGGTATCATCATCTTCGAGACTGTGTGGTGAAGAGGATCAATATGTTGCTTTATGTTTTGACCGAGGAATAGGATGTAGATATTTTGACTAATGCATTGTCAAAATGCAAGTTCGAGTTCCATAGAGACAGGATTGGGGTGACTGATAATCCCTTTCTTGTTGAGAGGGAGTGTTGAAAATAGCAACAAGAAATGCTAAAAATAGAACTGCTATAAATAGCATTTCGGGATACATTCCAATTTTAGTTAGTTCCTAAACTAAAATTGAGAATTAAAATTCGAATTTGATCTTAGCAGTTGTTTGTAAAATAATAAATTAATTCATCTTGAGTTAATTAGTTGTAGAAAATTGAACATGAAGTCTATGTGAAGACATGCAACAGTTTCCCCTTTGATTGAGGAAGTTATCCCTTGACTAAAGGAGATCAGGATGAGTTGTATTTTGAGTTGTAATTAGTTAGCTCAGTTAACTGAGTTAAGTCCAGTTAGATTAGTTCCAACAATTTGTGGAATTGATTGTGAGTTTAGTTAGTTAATTCATGCATGCATGTAACTGCTGCACTTCAGATAACTGAATATTCTCTCGTAAATAACTCATGCATGTCAGTTCTATCAGAGACCCAGTTGAGATCAGATGATGGGACAATGTACTATATGTTGTAGGAATATTCCATTGAGGATATCTCTTACATGCAGAAGGAATTCATTCCTTGGAGATTGTGCAATTACTTTTGAGTTTGGTGAGTTGTGTGAGAGGCCAATTCACACAGGTGGAAACATTGGACCCCAGGAGAAACTGCGCAAGGAATAGTAGGCTTGGAGGATTGGAGGAAGGCATATGTTGTGTCTATTCAATCTGTGAGCTATATTGAGGGATTGTACTGAGAGCTAGATAGCTTGTGAGCTAAAGCTTTGTGTAATCCATACATATTTCCACTTGTATGATAATACAGAGATTGAGGTTTTTAGCTGAGGCTTTCCCCAGAGTATTATTATGTGTTCATGTGTTATTGATTTCTCATTCTCTGTTATATGTGTTCTATTTGATCTTGCTCAAAATCGATTAAGCTTCCACAAGTTTGTTTGTAGAAGTAGATCAAGTATTTTGCTTTAGTATATTGCATTATCAGGTGATCTACAATGGGAAATTCTACACTATTATCCAACCACATTGGACAAACGAAGAAAGGGATCAATGGAAGAAGGATAAAGAAGTTTGGTCACTCATTCAAAAGTTGCAGAAGATCCTAGTTCAAATAATATTGCTAGAACTTGATGAGGAAGGAAAAATCCTATTAGAACCTAAAGTAGTCCTAGAAACAAGAAATCGACAGCTGCAAAAACAATCAATTTCAGTGTATGTCATCAAGTGGAAGAACTTACCCGCTGAATATTCCACATGGAAGGATGATAATTTTATATAGAAGCATCTAGAACTACTCAAACATTGAGGAAAACACTTTTTGAAGGAGAGGGGCATGTTAGGTCCCTATACTACTAGTGTAACCCCTTATTGTTATTAGTGCAACCCCCTTATTATATTGTTGTGCCCATGTAGTAAACATATTGTTATTATTGTGCCTCATAGAAGCCCACTACTGTTATTGTTGTGCCCTTACATTATTATTGTTATGTCGGCTCTGATTATATTATGACCCCTTAGACTCCTATATATAGAAAGGAGGTCTTGTCATTTGTATCATCAAAGAATTGTTCATTTGTGTAATGTAAAGGAGGTTTCCCCCTCGAAAAGGCTAAATGCTAAGGCGTTTATCTCTCTTTTCTATCTTTTTGTGAGCTGGTTTCATAACAATTTGGTACCATATGGATTCTGACGAATATTAATAAAAAAAAGTTGTGTTTTCCTAATACTAAGGTATGTAAATTCAATTGAGATAGTCCTTGGCTGCCAGTCTATAGGTCTGTCTTCTGGTCTACATTTTCTCTAGTCAACTTCCAAAAAATAATGTTTTTTGTTGCATAACGTTTCACCTCTCACCCTGCGCACTGTCCTCCAAGTTGTTTCATCTGAGCCTGTTCCCTTCCTTTCACATCTACTGACACAGTGTAGTTAAAATAGGTTGGAGAAATATATTCATAGTCTCTCCACAAAGTGTAGTCAACAACGTCATAGATACCAAGTCTGGCCCTGAAATGAAGTTTTCATGGCATTCTCACATGAGCGACTGAAGTGAATTTCAGTGCTTCCATTTTTGTACGCCAGCCAGGGATTCTAACACTCCCTTGATTTGCTATTTGTCGGAACTCTATTTCCCTAATGCTCATGTCCATCCCTATCACTATTTGTTGAATCCTAACGAAGACCTAATCGTTTTCTTTCTCCATGGATCACTACAGAATGGTAAAATTCAACTTTTCTCTATCATTTGTTGTACTACTAATACTTGGGAAGTATTGTGACGCTAGACACAACATTTCCATTGTGTTATCACTTTCTCACTTTTCCATGATTGCTGAATACTTGGAGTAGTCGTAGTCTCGCATCCGAATTATATTGAGTCATCATTGTTTGCTAAGATAAAGCCAAAAAAAAAAAATTGTGAATTGGTCCATGTGATTGATAGCCTAGTGTGCCAGAGAGCCCAAGGTACGAAAGACAGGGGAAAACTTAAGGTTTCATGCAAGAGTAGTTTTCGATTCTCTACGTTAAACCCTAGTCTTGAACCTGAACATTGGTTCATTCAAATGTTGCATGCAATTTTAATATTAGTATCTATAGTTAGTTCATTATTGTATTGAAGACTCACAAAGCTTTTTTTGAAATGTCGGTGGCCTTCTTCACCAAGGCCTCACTCATAATCAGTGCAAAGTGTGTGGGATTGCATGAAGATTGTCACCATGCAAGCAATTAGAAGGGACGCTTTGACTTGGAAGGAGTTGATCCAAATTTCCTGGAAGTGTTTGGAGAATGTTTCAATTAAATTCATAGAAAATGGTGGTTATAGCTTGCAAGTCTAGTGGCCTTTCAAAAGTGGTTTGATGAGTCGAATCGTGGAAAATATCTAGCATTATGGTTGATTTGCAAAGAAATATTCTTAATGAAGATGCAAGAGCGATGAATCTTCCCACTGATTCTATAGCTTCCATATGCTAGAATAATCTACCCATAGAGTCATGTTTCAGTTGAAGGGACAGAGGAGTGTTAGAGCGTATGAAATTAGAATACAACAATATCTTTATTGGTAATGACTATCCCATTAAATAGTCTTAGAGATATACAAGTAGAGACAACGGTTTCGAGGTCAATGCAAGGGATGAGGAGGAGTTCTCAAGCATGGAGGAACACGTGGGGAGGAGCGAATGTTGGAGCAAAGAACATGGTTGAGTAAATGTATTGTTTGATAATGCTTGGTGTTGTATTGGTGAATATATTGCGTTGAAATGTGATATATCCACATTAAATATTCTTGAAGCAACTTGTGTATTCCGGTACTGTGGGAATTATTCCTATATATGCCTCACCATCAACATCTAGACAAGAACTTGGGAAGATGAAGCTCTGACCTATTATGCGAAGGTTGATGTGTTAACGAAGGTTGCAAGCTTGGCAACTGTAACATATTATTATTTGTAACTTTATTGATAATCATTGCAGTAGTGGGTATGAATATTGAACAATATAATGAAAATATGAGCATTAATAGTTGAATAGACCATTGTGAGTGAGTGACCGTGGTGACAAGAATATTTTTACCTCTTAGTATGAATAGTGCTTTGCAACCATAATCTAGGTGTTACCTATTCTCATTGTTATCGAAAGTTGATAATTATCAAGACTTGGCTCAAAGGGTTATAGTTTCATTTGATGGTGTAAATAGACCTTCAAACACCGATTTCTACCCTTAGTCTATGCTTGAATATTGGTGCTCAAAGAAGAGTGGATTAACTAGTACTCTTGAAACATAAGGTGGAGTTGCAATAGAATTTTTTGAAGTTTTTAAATCGCTGATATTGGCAATTTATTAGATTTATTGAGAACTCTAATCATTTCAACTGCTGAAAGCATAATTAAATTCAACAAAGACACTCTCACGGATATTCAAATCTCTCTACAAACTACACAAGAATAGATTTATTTTTTGCATCTTGAATATCAACTATAGCAAGATGAGTTACAACAGAAAATACATCCTTTTGAGCTTTTTTTTGTTCAGAACAATCCCCTACTTGACTTTGAAACATGATCTTATTAGCAGCCAACAAATCATTAAGTCTGTAAAGTTGAGTTTGATTCAGATCAAGTGCCCATTTCAGAAGCAAATTTGAATACAGGTGTGGAAATTCAATTTTCACTTCTCAAGACAATCATCAGACCTTGGGAAGATCTTATTAGCAACAAGCACAAAATAGGTCTTGGATATGATAACGAGGCGTACTTTCATATTCTAGATTACTCAAATCCCATCAAATTTTAGAGTGTTAGATTTCTTCATGATAGATTACCTTCACACGTTCCGGATTCTACTCCTCCACATTCGCAGCCAAAAGTTGTCAAATGCCAACATTGTGACTGAGTTGGCCATGTGAAAGATCATTTTTTGATCTTCACCGATGAAAGAATTGTGTTCAGCATACCCATTCTTGAAACAGATGCTTCAAAAGCAAGCCTCTTGCAAGAACAAAGATTCACCTTGGATGGATCGCTTCTTGGCAATGCGCTTCAATATAGCTAACCTTCACATGTTCCAGATTCTACTCCTCCACATTTGTAGCCAAAAGTTGTCAAATGCCAACATTGTGACCGAGTTGGCCTTGTGAAAGATCATTTTTTTGGTCTTCACGCATGCAAGAATTGTGGTTAGCATACTCATTCTTGAAATAGATGCTTCAAAAGAAAGTCTCCAGCAAGAACAAATATTCACCTTGGTTGGATCGCTTCTTGGCAATGGGCTTCAATAGCCAAGAAGATATTTCAGTCATATGTTAGAATTTATTCTAGAGTATTAAAAAGTCTTTCAGTTGACTTTTCTCCATCATCTCACCTTCTATCTGGAAGGGGGGGAATCGATGGTCATCTACAAGTTTCAAAGATAAATCAAGTGATCCTAAGCCACAACCTGAACCTGTTGCTTGAGCCTGTAATGAGTGATAACCATTCCAAGATTCAAAGTTGTAGCCAAATACAAATAAACCCCTAAGCATGCCTTTTGTTGGTGGCCTTCCTTAAACCACCACATGTTACAGAACTCCCTTCTTCTAGGTTGAAGGTCTCCCCTTCCAAATCATTAAATAAAACTTTCTCTAGCATAAGACTTCAACTTCTTGTCAGATTTGGAAGAGTTTCGGGAATCACACTAAGCATTCCTTTGGTAGGTGGCCTTCCTTAAATCATTGTAGGTTGTAGACATCCCTTCTTCTAGGTTGAAGGTCTCCCTCTTCAAAGCATTAAGAGCACTTCCTCTAGCTTAAGATCTCAACTTCTTGCCATATTTGGAAGAGTTCCAGGAGCTTCATTAAGCGTTCCAGTGTTATTGGTAATCCTTAAAACATCATCGGTTGAGACCTCGAGTTCTCCCACCTTATGCCATCATCAGAGAGCACATTCATCCTATTACTATCATGCATTATTATATTTGCATTATATCTCTCTTCTTGGACTGGTATATGCCCCTTTAGATTAAGGTGGGGAATGTTGGACACATAATCCACCAAGGGTTAAGGTGTGGGAGATGAACGGTCAAAGGAAGTCCAAGAGACGTTGGAATATGAATCCAACAGTCATATCAATGTATTATAAATGTGTATCATTGTTAATAGTAAATGCATTCAGTTTTATCCTATTTGGTTGTCCACATTCCATGTGTGTTTAACAATAATTTTATGATTTACTATTGTGTCTTCAATTACATTTTTATTTGATTATTGAACTTTTAATTTTTGTAATTCTTGTGAAGCAATATTTTAAATCTTAATTCTTAAAAGAATTTATAATTTACAAAATTGAAAGTGAACAACTAGGTAATCTAATCTTAATTTCTATAGTTTTAAACTACAACACAAAAATTGAATGAAATCTATACCACCAAAAAATGAATAAATAAACATTTATGTAAACAACAACCTTAAAGAAAAACTAGAAATTTAAAATGATATTGGAATTCTAAATTGCATATAAAACAAAATCTAAATTTAAAATAATTGCAATAAATACCCTATGCACTAGGCCCTTGCTACTCAGATCTTTGTTGCTTATTACGAGCTACAAAATTACTTAACCTCAACAACCACACATTAAAACCAAATTATATATGAAAGAGTGGAATTGATGTTTTATTAATCAAAGGAACACAAATGGAATTTAAAACCAACTCAAAATCATATATTTTAATCATAAGGATTCAAACTTGTCATAATATGTATGTTCAACCCACTTTTATAGGGAAGACCAACATCTAAAAAATCATAATTGTTATGATTATGAGCAAGTTCCTTTTAAATGTAATTTTTTCCATGAGTAGGGGCACTTTGCAAAAAAATGTCCTAAAGCTCTAACATCTCAGTTTCCCTCTATCCTGCCACAATCTTTTCAAAGTAATGGTGAGCAATGAGTATTAAATCTTGTTTCAAGGAAACACAAGAATCATCTACTTAAGAGGACTTTCATGAGAAATCTCCCTCAGGTAATAGATTTGAAGTTTGGCATACTCAAGAGTAGAAGTTAAGGTTGAAAATTCCCATTAGCCATCTCTAGATCAAATGCCTCCATGGAACATTAATTAATCTAATGTAAGATATGTTTCATTTGAGGATATTGACAAAAACAATATTCTAAAAAAGAAGAATAAACTCAACTAGAGGATGAGGAGGAGATCAATCTCTCCTCTCCTTTTCCTTCATATTCAAATGTTCTAAAGCCATAGGAGACAAATTGGACCACTAAATTACTAGTTCTTAGCCCAAGGAGAATAAATTCTTTTGTGACAAGATTTATGTTGAAATGACTTTTGAAAAAGGGCTCCCGAAAGCAATCCAACTTGATTTGGAGGGATGGTCCGATCTGTAGGTCATAGATTATGAGTGGATTTCTTTTAAATGTAATTGTTTCCATGAGTAGGGGCACTTTGAGAAAATTTGTTTGAAAGCTCTAATGTTTGAGCTTCCTTCTGTTCCACTGCTATCTTCTCAAAGTAATGGTGAGAAAGGAGTATTCAAGCTTGTTTCAAGGAAACACAAGAATCATATACCTAAGAGGCCTTTCATGAGCAATCTCCCTCAGGTAATGCAATATTCAGGGGTAGAAGTTAAGGTTGAAAAATCTCGTTAGTCAACTCCAAATAAAATTCATCCATCGAATATTAATTCATTTGATGTAAAATATGTTTCATCTAAGGATATTGTCAAAACCCTCTTCGAAAAAGGAAGGAAGAAGAAACTTGATCACGAGAAGAGGAGGTGATCATTCTCTCCTCTTCCTTTTATTCCTATTCAGATGTTCTAAAAAACAACGAGGGTTCCTCCCCTCCATTAACAAGAATTAGAAAAGAATAAAGTAAGAAAAACCAAAAAATTGAGGTCCATCATTTTTTCACCTCCATAGATCTAGTGAAGGGCGGGTCTCACTTAAATTTTAGAATTGTTTTTTTTGGTATCTTCTTGTGCAAACAATTTGTAAAAATCTACTCCTATACTCAAGAAGTAGTAAGGTTAAGTTTCATAAATCTAATTAAAATAAAATAAAATATATTATTATATGTAAATTTAAATATTTTATAATAATTAAATAAGTGTAAATTCATTTTAAATTTTGACTAATCAAAATTTTATAAGTGTATTTTTTTAATTATGTTATATATCAATTCTTCCTATTAAAATATTACACATTCAAAAAATTACATTGATTTAATTTTTAAAAGTTGTTATTTAATATTTTTGTTATGTTATTCTTAATGTAATCAATTATTAATAGAGTTTATCTTATTTTTTTAGTTGTTAATCCATTAAAAGAATAGTTTCTTAATTTCATTAATAACTCATATATATATATATATATATATATATATATATATATAAATATAAAATATTATATTTTATTACAAACTAATTTATTAAAAAAAAATCCATTATCAACTCATAATTAAAATTAAAAGTCTATGATTATTATTATCATTAGTATTTGATAAAATTAACCGATTGTTCTATTTTATTATTCTTTTTAAATATACAAATATTTATTAGTATAATTATTTATTAAATTGTAAATTCCATCATTACACAATAGAGGATGGAATCTTTTCACTAAAAATATTGAATTTGAGGTTAAGAGTCTTGTATTTAGGAAAGTTAAAGACTATCCTCAACCTTCACATACACAAGATGAAATTTTTATAATAGAAGGGACTATCCTCAACCTTCACATATACAAGCTTTTGAATTTGGCTATGAAGCAAGGCTTCCTTAAGCCCTAGATGCAAATTCTCGTTACATCTATCTTTAAAACTCGGGATGAAAACATTCTATCTATTTATAGGACTATTATGATTAACCGCATCTTAGTCAAACTATATAGAATTATTTTGGAAGATAAAATTAGCTTATGGCTAGAAGACCATGATAAAAGAGACAAAGACCAAGCAAGATTTAAAATATATCATTCAAGTGTTGATCATCACGTTACTCTTATGATCATTGTAAAACGTTATTGCAATATAATAAAATTGATCTTTTGTGTTGTTTCATTGGCTTTCAAAATTTTTTTAACATCATGCCCAGGACAAACCTATGGAAGAGGCTAAAAGAAATAATTGTTCCTCTGGAGTTGAGAGTTGTTATGATAATATTGTATGAGAATATTATTTCCAATATTAGGACTAGCGAGGGATGGTCAAAATAAATTAACAACGATATCTGATATCACCAAAAAATGATCACTTACCCATTTCTAACTATGTGGATTGAAATACACCATGTAGAATTAATTTTACCATAGTAAAATCACTTTTAATGTAGAAAATAATTTAGTAAACCACTTTTATTAAATTATTTTCCGATTTAAAAAACCCCAAGAAATAATTAGATAAATCGTTATTTATTTAATTTTCTCTAGGAATGATTATTAAATCATTATTCAATAATTATTTCTTGTCACATTTGAATAAATCCCTTAGGAATATTTAAATAAATCATTATGTATTTGAATTTCCTTATTAGAATAATTGTTAAAAATTATTTTGATTTCACACCTTTCTTGTTTCTCGCAGAATAATTAATAAATCATTTTATTTCTTAATTATTTCTAAATAAAGGTAATTAACAATTTTAAATTCATTTTCCCTCTCCAGTAAATATAATAAAGTATTCCAAGTAGTTAGATTTGAATTTGGTTAATAATATTTTATTATTCTCCATTTTTTAGATTAACTCCATACTTTGCTATATAAAGGAGGGTTTTTCACCATGATCATAATCATCATCAACATTATCGTGATTTTTCTTGAGCTCCCATTTTGAGTTATCACTTTTGTTTGGGTTTTTCACATTGAGAGAGAAGATCAATTTTCTAAAGCATCAAGGATATCAAAGGACCCATCCCACAGAGCAGGACTTACAGACCAATCTGTAGATCTCCTTCACCAGGTGTTATCGATAAAAGATTAATTCATTTAAACTTATCTTTCGAATTGGGTTATTATATTTGATTCTTTATATTGTTTCTTTCTGTTTTGGGTTATATCTTCTTTTACTGCAGGTTTTCTATTTGTGTTTTAGATCTAAGACGACAACAACCATCAACTTGTTGTTAGGGTCACTTGTCACCTAGTGACTTAAGTGAAGTATTTTTGGTACACCTTCCAAGAATTTTCACACTAACAAATGGCGACTCCATTGGGTCTTTAGTTACACATTTGTCGTCCAATAAATGGCGACTCCACTGGTGTAATAACAATGTTCTTGGGTGACTGAAGTTTCAGAAAATTTCAGGGTTTTATTTAGCTATTTTTTCTCTCAATTTCTATTTATAGTATTAAACCATATTTTGTCAAATTTTCAGATTTTGTTGGGTTTCTGGTCTATTCCGCAGGTCACAAGTATAATCCAAGCAGGAGATGGAAAAATTTGTGCAAGATCTGCCAAACGAGACTCTCAGGAGTAGAGCACACTTTTTTGCCCCATAACTGAGTTGTAGAGTCCACTTTTTGGCCGAAAAACTACATTTTCCTTAAAAACAGATCAATACTTACAATTTGTAACTTTTCTGAATTTTTTTCAAATTTTTCACACATTTGTCAAGAGTGTTGTTTGGAGACTGGTTTGGTTTCTTCATCTCTGTTTTTCAGTCTCTCTTAGTCCAGGATCCACTTGATTTGTCTCTTTGAGAAAGGAAATAGCCCCCTAGGTTTTAGAGTACACCTCCACATTATTAGGAAAAGATTTGCCGAGTGAGTGATGAGCCAAGGTATTGCAACAAGAATGCTGCAACTCGTAGGGCTACTAGATTTACTTATCAACCCGAGGTTCGAACAAACTTGGAGGTGATAGTGCTATATGCATAAGTAAAAGTGAATGTACTGCTTGTTGTCACTACTTATCTGGCAAGAGACCCTAGGGGTTCCAAGCCAGACTTCTATAGGGTCAGAAGAAGCTTAACTATTTGATGGAAGAAGAGAAAATCTATCCTAAGGGAGAGCTACTTCTACTGCAATATTGAAGAAAACATCATGAACTGCTAAACCATACCATAACCTAACTAACCATCCAAACAATTATGGTAAGAAAAATTGCTAAATTAACACTAATCTAATGCTGCTATCTAAGTTGTGGAGGTAAAGAGCATCAAAACCAGTCTAAGGTCTGAGCAAAGGAAACTAAGCTAAATTGGTTCTCAATTGGAAGAAGCAGTTGGAGATTGAAATTGGTGAAAAGCAAACGTAGGATGCAGTAGCGCCTAGGGACCATTCGATCGATCAAAAAATAGAAGATGGACGATGGATATCTTATCACGGGGCTTTAAGCGAATAAATGGATGAACAGTGAATGAACAGGATGAACAGTAGAGATCGTTTCATGAAGGCTTAAGTGAATGGATGGAAGAACAAGGTAATAAAGCAGATGAACGACCAAGATCTAATCGCAGCGATTAAGTGAATGGATGGACGAATGAGGTTAACAAAGCAGATGAACGGCAAAGATCATATCACGAGGGATTAAGTGGAGAGATGGACGAACGAGGTAATGAATCGATGAATGACTGAGATCTTATCACATGGCTTAAGTGACTAGGTGGGTGGGATGAACGCACGCAATGAATGGCTGAGATCTTATCACGTGGATGAAGTCAAGAGATGGACAGTGGAGCTCGTATCGGGGTAAAACAAAATGTGCGGAAATGATGGAGCGGGTTTGTAAGGCGGTAAGTAGTTCCTCACGCGTCCTTCAGGCTATAAGATGTATTTTGAAATTTCACGCGATTAGCCTAATTGTGTGACACGTAGCACGAGAAAATCACTTTTCTTTCGTTCCATCAGGCGGATAACGACCGTGCACTAATCAGCACGAGATTGCATGATACTTGTTAGATTAGGTGGGGTTGATCAATGATGGAGATCAGCCAAGATAGTTGGCGATCAGGTGAAGCAGCAACCATTGGATTAGGTGGGGCTAATCAATGGTGGAGATCAGCCAAGCTAATTGGTGATCGGATGAAGCAACAACCGTTGGATTAGGTGAGGCAAATCAACGGTGGGGACTTAAAGCTTATAAAGTAAGTGGCAGTTGGGAAAACTAATGGATCAGATGGTGATTGTGAAGGTTTGTTACAGATCAGATGGTGAGGAAGCAATGCATGAAGAACGTGCTGAAGGAGGTTTTTATAGGAAAATGACAGAAAAACTAGTGTGGGTGAACAAATAACTGCATCAAACAATGAACTCCACAGCTCATGCGAGAACCAGAAACCTGTGTTTTTTGGGGTTGCTGAAGGGTCTCTTCCTCAAGTAATGGTCCCAGAGGGAGGAGATGAGGGTGAGACACCTGCGCACAACCTGATAGTGATATTTTTCACCTAGCTAACCTATAACTAAAGAAGAGCAAAAATCGAAGTAAATTATAACACAACTGATCTACTCTACGCTACTGTAATGAAAATACAACTACCTAAGCAAATAACCAGAAAAACCATGAATCCTACTTAAGTAAATGAACAGAACCAGGAAGCTACTTAAGCAAATAAATAGAACCAGAAAGCTACTAAGCAGATAAACAATGAAAAACCATGAATCTATTTAAGCAAATGAACATAAATCTATGCTAACAGATATGAACAATGAAGAGGAGCTTTGGCTGCTCGGGTCAGGCCCTAATCCAAGAGCTTTAGCCCTCGGAGTTAACTCAAAGCTAGCTTAAACAGAACTTATTCTCATTATGAAAAACCATGGATTACAGAACAAATTTTCACAAGTCTTGCAACTCATAAATAAAGCATAGTTTTTACAATAGAAGTCTGAATCCTACTGAGGTCCTAAACCTATCTATTTATACATCTGAAGTCTCTAACAACTTCCTTCCCATTAGGGAGGCTTGGCCTCTAACTCAAAAAAAAATGGTTTTCATCCTTTTCACTTGCTCGATTGTCTTCTAGTCTTGAAAGTGATGGTTATTTGGACTCTGAGCTGGTGGAGGAATATTTGAATGGAGGGGTAGTAAATGAGGAGGATTTACCTCCTATAATTACTCTCCCTTGTCCCATTCTAGTTTTACCAAGGTCTTTGCCATAGTTCCTTGCTTTTATCCTATATACCTGCATTTTCCTTGCTTCTATCTTTTATTCTTGTATTACATGCACATTAGACCACAAAGCCAAATATCCAAGTCTAACTCATTTCATAAACAAAATATAATCAAAAGTATGCAATAAGTTGTGAAAATAGTTGGTTTGACTAAGCTAGGAGGTGAATTAAGGCCAATTAAGGCCCATATAATTACTCAATGATGAGGCTCATCATCACCCCCCTACTGAAAGTGTTGCTCATCCTCTAAGCAACTTAGTCAATGTCCATGTCCTTCATGGCTCTGGTAGCCTCTCTGACATCCCATGCTTCTATTGTGGTCTCTTCTTCTTGTTTATAGAAGCCTGCTTTCCTTTCTACTTCTTCCCACTACCTCTTTTCCTCTTCTTCTTTTCTCCCTTCTAGCATCCCTAGGAGTAGTGGTGGACTGAGTTTTAGGCCTATCCAATTGACCTTCAACCTTTGCATTGATTGCTTATACATAGGTGTCCTGTTGAGTGCCTCTCTCAACCTTTGAGGGGAGTGATATTCTCTGATCTTCAAGATGTGTGGCAGTGTGTTCCATCTCCTTTAGCAGGCATGTATATTATCATCTCTTAGTAGCCTAAACATATCCTCAAAATGTGAAATTGCTTGCTCTTGGGCAACAAGATATCTAGGTGCCAACTGAGGATCATTTGCAATTAGATTATGGGTGTTGATTAGGGCAATGGGTTTGATTGTTCACCTCTGATGAGAAGATTTTTACTTTTCTCTCTGGCCAATATTCTCTCCATCTTTGCATCCCTTGACTTCTCATGGTTCCTCCATGATGCCAAAGCCATTAATTTCAGATCTCCTAGCTTTGCATTAGGATCAAATATTCATGTCTGTGAGGGCCATGTTGTGCAACTAAAACTTAGCCATTTTGGCCCTATCCTCTAGTGCACTTTGATCATGAATATCAATAAACTTCCTGCAGTCCTGAAATGGCATGGTGCCCCTCTGTGCTAGTGTTTTAATATGAAATTGTAGCCATTTATCTCTAAGGTAAAGAGCATAGGATTTAGCTGGCATCCTACACTGGATGGCCTCCAAGGAGAGGCTGGCCATACATGCTAGCTGGTTTTCCTTGTCCTACAGTTGTCCTCTTTGTTTTTCTTATCTTATTCCTTTTGCTACTCTTTCTCATCTCCATCAATTTCTTCATCTCTTTCAACATCCTCCTCCTTGTGCTTTGTATGTTCCTCTCTATTAGTTTCTTCTTCATCCATCTCATCCCTATCTAGCTTTGTATCTTCTTCTTCTTGTTTTGCCTCCTCTTTACTGACAGAAGGACTAACATTATAGGTGAGGGTTTTGATGTCATCCTCTGTTGGTAAGTCATTTTTTACTTTGTTGCTGGAGCCTATGAGTGATTGCATAAAAAAATGGGGTATGTTGAGTCTTTGGTGAACTGGTGTTTCTACCCCAAGTCTTAATTATTCAATTCTTCTCAAATGGTTGCCATGACAATACTGTATCTATGGACTCTTGCATTCTCTTTTGACTTATTAAAGAATTTCCTTTTTTCCACCTTTTCACTAATAAACCAACTACCTCTTAACCTTTACAACTTTTGATCAAATGATGCATATGAGTGAGTGAGTGAGATACTTACCTATGGTCTTGATGCCATGTTGCAGTTGTCAAAGATCAGAGGTGTTGCTGATAGTCATTCTTCTTCCTCTTTTGCTGTCTGCCGATGGTTTATTAGCTTTTGCAGGTGTTTATGACTAAAGATCTAATGATGTTGTTGCTATTATGGAGCTCTTGGATTTGATGGTGCTGCTGCTGTGGAGCTCTCGGATTTGATGTTGTTGCTGCTGTGGAGCTCCTAGATTTGATGTTGCTGCTGATGTGAAGCTCCTAGATTACCACTTGGCAATGTTTGGTGTCTCCCTTAGAATTTCTTGATCATGTTGTTGGATGGTGCTATGATGATGTTGTAATGAATGGACAAAGGGAGTAGACTGTAGGAGTGTATGTGGATGTAGGGATGATGGTAATGGTAGAATTGATTCTGTAGAAAACAAAATCTTCACCTGAATTGAAGCAATGAAGTGAAAAACAATGGAATTGATGGAGGGATGCATGGTAATGAGTGGAGGAGATGAAATATATGTGAAGCAAGGTTCCCTTTAGATCTTCTCTTTGCTCTTTGATTGTCTTTCTCACCCACCTGCAAATAAAAATTATGTTTTTTTTTTCTCTTTTTTCATTATATTTAAAAAAAACACATAGGCTACCTCAGAGAGGTTTTCACCCTAGAGATCTTCCCTAGGCACCTCAAGGAAGGTTTTCACCTAGGGATCTTCTTACTCTTTTTCATTTTTTTCTCATCCTTGGGCCGCCTCAAAAGGTTTTCAACCCAAAGATGGGACTCAGGCGCCTCATGGAGGTTTTCACCTGAATCCTTATTATTTTTTTCTTTTTTAGTGTCCTAATGAGGGAGGAGCTAAAACTTGCTCCACCATCATCACTGTCTTATTGATATTATCTATGAACTCTTGTTTTGATAAAGATCTCTTGTACATTTTCAATCGGTGTCCATTAACTAGCAATGGAATGGCTTCTTCATCAATAGTTCTGATTTACATTGAACCATTGTCATGGCATCTTTCCACCACATAAGCTCCAAGCCATCTTGTCCTTAGCTTACCCTTGAAGTCTTTATACCTTGAATCATATAACAATGCCCAGTCTCCCTCTGGAAATTGATTCTCCTTGATATATTTGTCATGCCAGATCTTCATGTGAAGCTGAACTATCTCTGTATGTAGGAGGGCCTACATTCTTAATTCATCCAAGCCATTCAAATGGAGCAATATTTATTTCTGTGCATGACTGAGATCCAAATCTAGTTGGGTTGCCATCCTCAATGTGTTATATTCAAACTCAATGGACAACAAAGCCTTTTTCCCATAGACTAGCTCATAGGGTGTAAATCCAGTGGTAGTCTTCCATGTAGTATTATAGGCCTAAGTGGCCTCAACTAGTCTCTCTGCCCAATCCTTCCTACTATTGCTCACTACCTTGGTTAAGATGTTCTCCAATTACTTGTTGGTTACCTCCACTTTCCCATTAGCTTGTGGATGATAAGGAGTGGAGGTCCTATGCTTTATCTTGTGATGGTTGAGCAGTTCTTCAATCATTCTGGAGGTAAACTAGTTGCCTTGGTCTATGACTAGCTCTCTAGGGTACCCAAGTTTGTAGAATATATTCTCCCTTAGGAACTCATCCACCTTCTCTTTTTTTGTTGCCTTAATTGCCTTGGTTTCAGCCCACTTAGTCAAATAATCAGTGCACACAATGATGTGTTGTTTTTGCTTTGAAGGAGGGTTGATAGGCCCAATGAAGTCCATGCCTCCCTTGTCAAATGGCTCGAAAGTCACTTGAGGTTGTAGGGGAATTTCATCTCTTAGAGTAGGATTTCCCATCCTTTGGAACTAATCACACTAACTAATATACTTTTTCACATCCTCATGAAGAGTAGGCCAATAATAACTTGCTTACAACACTTTGAATGTTGTCCTCTTTGCTGCAAAGTGACCTCCACAAGGCCCATCATGACTGGTCAAAAGGATGTCAAAGACTTCCTCTTCCCTTGCACACCTTCTTAAGATTTGGTTTGGGCCAAGTTTGAACAGATTTCCCCCAATATAGGTGAGGGGGGCGCTTTTCCTGATTATCTTGCTCTTTTCCTTGGAGGGCAAGTTTAGTGGGAATTGTGTTGATACCAAATAGTTTGCTATATCAGAAAACCATGGGGAGAGAATTGAAATAGAAAACAAATGCTCATCTAGTAACTGGTCATCCATCATTCCTTCTTCACCTGTAGGAAGATTCATCCTAGATAGAAATTCATCAACAACGTTTTCCTTACCAGGCTTATCAACAATAGTTAGATCAAACTGTTGTAATAAAAGCAACCATATTACAATTCTAGCATTCACATCTAGTTTGTTCATTAAGTATTTGATTATAGCATGATCAGTATGCACAAATGCTTGATAGCCTATAATGTAATGTCTAAATTTGTTTAATGCATGCACAACAACTAGGAGTTCCTTTTCGGTCATAGTATAGTTTAGCTCAACCTTTGACAGGTTTTTACTGATAAAATAGATGGCATAGGGCAATTTCTCCTCTTCCTGACCTAAGGTTGCTCCTATGGCTTTGTGTTAGGCATCAATAAGAATATGAAAAGGGAGGGCCCAATTTGGGCCTCTAAGGATTGGTGTAGTGGTTAACTTACCCTTTAGAATGTCTAAGGCCTCTTGACAACTCTTTGACCATATAAACTCATAATCTTTGCCAAACAACCCGAACAAAGGAAAGGTCAACTTGTTGAAGTCCTTTATGAACCTTCAGTAGTATCCAGCTAACCCTAAGAAACTCCTGACATCTCTTTTCTTTTGTGGAGGTGGGACCCTTTGGATGATTGCTATTTTGTTTTGGTCCACCTGTAGTCCTTACTGACATATTGAATGACATAGCACAATCCCTTCAATCATTAAGAATTCACATTTTTCTGCATTGAGAGACATATTCATTTCAATGCATTTGTGTAATAATTTGCCTAGGTTAGTCAGGGCTTCTTGAAAATCACAACCATAAGGTGTAAAGTCATCCATATTGATTTCCACTACATCATGTACTAATCCAACAAAAATACATAAGACTGCTCTCTGGAAAGTGGCAAGACATTGTATAGGCCAAAATAAAGGACCCTATAGGCAAAAGTACCCCAACGATGGATGAATGTGGTCTTATCCTGGTCTTTTGGGTAGATTTGGATTTGGTTGTACCCACTAAATCCATCTAGGAAAGAAAAGAACCTATTCCCTACCAGGCCATCTAGCACTTGGTCAATGAAGGGTAGGGGAAAATTATCCTTCTTTGTGGCTTTGTTCAACTCCCTATAATCAACACAAATCTTCCACCTACCATTTTTCTTGGGAACTAACACTAAAGGAGAGGCCCACTCATTGTCTGAGAGAGGGTAAATGATTCATGCATCTAGCAGTTTTTGTAGTTCTTCTTTGACTATGTCTTTAAGAGCTGGATTCATCCTCCTTTGTGGTTGCCTGACTGGCTTGCAACCTTCTTTGATGTATATGTGGTGAGTGCACACTAAGGGGTGTACTCCCTGCATTTCCTTATAACTCCAAGCGAATGCTTCTAGGTTCTCTCTCAACATGTTGCATATCTTTTCCTCTTCTAAAGCAGAAAGAGATGGGTTAGTTTTCAAAGTTCTTTCTAGACCAAATTCTATGGTTTTGACATGGGGTGGGTTGGGATTGGCCAAGCATAATTCAATTGAATGATTGCTCTGGGTTTCCCTTACTTCCTCTTCTAATGGCAATGAACTAGGATTTGGACTTTGGAGCAGGTGTTCAATTAATTCATCCTCATCTTGTTGTCCTCCTCCTATGGTTGCTTCTAAAGCATAAAGTTGGGCAAAATAAACCTCATCTTCCTCCTCCTCCTCTAACCATAAAGGTAAATCATGCTCTAGGGTATGTTGAGCAGGATGGTATAAGACTAACTATTTGGACATATGCCCATTCTTTATGGTCATATTCCTAGCTCTGTATCTAATGTAAGCATCAACTATGGCCAACCATGGCCTCCAAAGGATGAGAGGGTAACCAGTAAGCTTAGCCTTAGGCTGGAGAACTAGGAAATCCATAGGGTACTCCTAGGAGTCAATGGAGACCACGACATCCTCCACAATTTGTTTTGGGAAGTTTTAGTGTCTTTGGATAAATGCCTAATCCCCTAGACTAATAGCTAAGTCTAGAACAACAGTGCAAAGCATTCTCTACCTTTTCTATAACCAATAGGTTAAATAAGATAGTAAAGAAGCCTACCTGAAGCTTTTGCTTACTCCTTATCTCCCTTGACCAATTATGTCGCTCCTTTCTATACTTAATCTGCTTGAAAAGTACCTGCACATAGACAAAAGACAAAAACTGATCAAAGCATATGATAATGATCTATTGATTAAACATAGAATGGAATACACATATGAAAGCATCAATGAAGAATACAAACATATGGAAAAAGCTTTGAACACTTTATTAGTAAAAGGAATAGTTACAACCTAATTTTCTTGATTTAGTGTCACTCCTCTAGTTCAATCCCATCCTCTCCTCATAACAAGAAAGACATTTTAACATCATTACAATACTTAAAACCAACTCAAGTCTCATACTAACAACATATCCCTATAATTCAATGATTTCCAGCCCTTGATCACTTAGATGAGTGGTCTTTTTATAGGTGAATGAAGGAAGTTATGCCATAAATGGCGATAATGAATGCCCTCCCAAACCTAGGATTTAGTTCCATGGAGGAATGGATAAAGGGATTGATGTTCCTTAACTCCCTACCTCATCCAAATTCAAGCTCAAAGGAGTAGATAAACTTGGGAAACTTCTAGATGCATCAAATAGATAAGAATATTCCCAAACCCCATGAAATTTCGCTCAAATTTTCCAAACGTAGGCCAAAGAGGGCTCAAGTGCACTGCAAGCACCCTAGTAGTGTACTGGACTGCACTACAACGCACCCTAATGCAGGCCTGCCTGTGCTGATCTTCTTAGAGGCAGTTTTTGGATAATTTCAGTCATGGAACTTCTCGGGAAGCTAGGAATTGTGATGGTTGACTTCTTTAGGGCATGTAACAACTGAATTAGGGTTTGATGGGCCCTAATAGTACTGATCTGTAAGTCGGGGTTGATGTGCCCAAATGGATCTGTAACAATTTCCCCCTAAAACATGAAGTCAAAAATATATATGTCGAGTGAAATGCTTTACCATGTGGAGAGGAGGTTTTGAAGTGGAAGGTGACCTGCATCAATTACAATACATATATCATGATAATTTGATTTTTCCTCATGAACTGCTGAGGGAAGGCATACCCATGCTCAGCATATAAAATTCATTACATATACATAAATTAGATAATCATCTACACATATAGACTCATGTTTCTACATATATAGACCCATGATTAGGATGACCATCTGTGTAAGGCCATAGTACATTTGATTTAGTTGTTCTGAAAATATTGCAGCCCAGATAGATGAAACTAGATCCGAGGTCTTCACTCTCGTTCAATCTTTCGATCAAGTACAAGTCTAACCATGTGAATAGATGATCTGAAGTCAAACATGGGAAGACATCGTCTAATTAATAGCCATTGATGTAATCCGTTAACAGACGCGAGAGGAATCACTGATAATGATGATGACCCTCAAGGTACTATATTACATTTCGCATGGTGTGAATAAATGATTTGATGTCGAACACCATACAAATTATTTTTGTCAAAGGTCAATGATGTCAACCTATCGCCAGAAGCTTTCATGTTTAGAGAGTTTGGAAAGGAACGAAAAGGAAACTCCAAAAGTTATTTTTCGTAAATTATTTTTCGTCCATTTCGCATGGTGTGAATAAATGATTTGATGTCAAACACCATAAAAATTATTTTTGTCAAAGGTCAATGATGTCAACCTATCGCCGAAATTATTTTTCGTAAATTATTTTCATGTTTAGAGAGTTTGGAAAGGAATGAAAAGGAAACTCCAAAAGTTATTTTTCGTAAATTAATCTCTCAAGTCTGAAAAAACATAAAATAATACAAGAGAGATGTCATTTCCAATCCGTTAATGAGCAGGAAAGGACAAACACTCGGCAATATTTTCATGTTTAGAGAGTATGAAAAGAGCTTAAAGAGGACTCCACTCTGAGGAATGAGTGGTGTTTGGGGTAGCAACTGGTTCCAGTGATGTTGGAACTACTCAGAACTTGTTGATTTATGTGAAGAGGTTGGCTAATAAGACCACTCATTGCAACTGTTCCTCCAAAAGGGTAAAACAACCAAGTGAAAACGCATGATTGGCCAAAGAGATGGTGGTGATGGAATGAAACAACCAAGGCTCATCTGATAGAAAAGGTTGATAGAATGGCAATCACCAGGGTTAAAATGGAAATGGGTTCATTTTTAGACAAGCTTGAACAATAGGGAACTGTGCTTAGATTTAGTTTCATGTTTACACAAGCTCGAAACGACAAACTATGCTTGGATTCAGTTTCATTTTTACACAAGATTGAAATGAAGAACTATGCTTGAGATTGGTTTACATGCCCCCAGCATGATGAAAGGGAGAGTCTCCTATAACCAGATGGAAGATCTATTTAATGCTTCACTTGATTCTTGGAAAAATGATTGGTTGCTTGATTCAGGAGCAACCTGCCACATGACTCATAGAAAATATTTTTTTTAATATTTCACTGACAATGTTGATGGAGCAGTATACTTTGCAGATCAATCAAAAATCAAGCCATCAGGGCTTGGCACAATCAGGCTTAAACTGCCTGGTCTTCCAGAATTTCTTCTGCATCATGTTCTATATCTCCCACAACTGAAGAGAAACTTGTTGTCCCTGGTCCACATCTGCTAGCAAGGTCACTCCATTCATATGTTTGATGGCAAGCTTGAGGTAAGAAAAGCATCTGACCACTCACTTGCCATGAGGGGAATAGAAGAAGAAAGGCTTCTCAAGCTACAAGGAACCTCTGCTCATGCACAACATTTCTCATACAATTGTCATCATGAAGAAGGTATACTTCCATCAAGTTTATTATGGCATGGTAGATTTGGACATTTGAACTATGACAATCTTCGCTTATTGAAGAAAAATGGTGTTGTTGGTTTGCCTACAATTCCTAGGAAACTTAAGCAATGTGATGCTTGCATTCTAGGAAAGCATAGCAAACAATATTTTCATGATTCACATTCAAGAGCACATAGGAAGCTTGAACTCATTCATTCAGATTTATGTGGTCCAATGCCTGTTCCTTCTGCAAATGGAAATAAATATACCATGACATTTATTGATGACTACACCAGAATGTGTTGGGTTTATTTATTGAAGAACAAATCTGATGCTTTTCAAACATTCAAGAATTTTCATAAATGGATTGAAAATGATGCACAATCTCATATTGGGTCTATTCGCACTGATAATGGAAAAGAATACACATCAAATGAATTTGAAAACTATCTTCGCCAACATGGGATCAAACATCAAACAACCGTGCCTTATAATCCCCAACAGAATGGTGTAGCTGAAAGAATGAATAGGACAATCTTAAATATGGTACGATCCATGCTTTTCTTCAAAAATGTAAAGATAATGTTTTGGGTTGATGCTGTTCTATGTGCTGCATATATAAAGAATAGATGTCCATCTAATGCTATAAGAAACAAGACTCCTTATGAAATGTGGTATGGACATGTTCCTTTGGTAAAACATCTTAGGGTCTTTGGTTTCGCCTCTATGATGAAGTAAATAAGAAGTTTGTTGTATCTAGAGATGTAATTTTCCTTGAATCATCCAAAACAGACAATGTTGTTGAGCGGCAACTTGATCGCTTGGATAGATTTGCAAAAGCAAAATCATTTCAAGAATTTGATAATCAGATTCCACATCTTGAAGGGGGGATTCCTATACTAGATCAACATGTGGAATCTTCTTCTGAAGAACACTCTCCCCCGGATGAAACTCCAAAAACAGATGATGCTTTAAGTGATGTAATTGATACAATTGGGAGACTCAATCTTGATTCAATCCCAAATCAATCAACGGAGCAGCCTGGACCATCTGAGAAAGGTCCCCCAAAGTGGCTGACAAAGACACTTGAAAGTGTTCATCCTGATGAAGTTGGAAAGACAAGAACCAGATATTCAAACCGGCAAAATGGAGGTGATGTAGATGACTCTAATTCACCTATTGATATGGATTTTTCTTATGATTGTGAATTGAACTTGTCTACAGATTTTGAACGAACTTCCTTCAAAGAAGCTGCTTCTCATGATGAATGGAAGGAAGCGATGCAAAAGGAGTATGATGCCCTCATAAAGAAAAACACTTGGAAGCTGGTTGATCCTCCATTTGGAACCAAACCAATTGGCTGCAAGTGGGTCTACAAGAACAAGTATAAAGCTGATGGCTCACTTGACAAGCACAAAGCTAGGCTTGTGGAAAAAGGTTTTGCACAGAAGGAAGAGTTCGATTATGAGGAGACTTTTGCCCCCACAGCAAAATGGGCTACCATCCGGACACTCTTTGCACTAGCAGCTCAGAACGGTTGGAAAGTCCATCAAATGGATGTAAAAAATGCTTTCTTGAATGGAGATCTAAAAGAGAATGTTTTTATGTCCCAGCCTGAAGGATTTGCTGTGAAAGGACATGAACATAAAGTATGAAAACTTGTGAAGTCCTTGTATGGCCTCAAACAAGCACCGCAAGCTTGGTATGAAAAACTAACTGAGCATCTTCTGAAACTCAATTTCAAACATTTTGATCTTGATGATGCAACTTTATTTGTCAAGAAAGTTGGCAAAACAGTTGTATATCTTGTCGTATATGTAGATGATCTTTTGATGATAGGGAACAATGAAAACTACATTGCATCCATAAAGAAGCAATTGGGGAAAAGTTTTGAAATCACTGATTTGGGCTATGTTCATTACTATCTTGGCATTGAAGTAACCCAACATCCAAAGTCCATATTTCTTTCTCAAAAGAAACACATTGGAGATCTGTTGAATAGGTTTGGTATGACAGAGTGAAATCCCCTTACTACTCCAATGGAACAAAACTTAAAGCTCACATCTATTGAAGGAAAATAATTTGAGGATGCAAAAAAGTATAGACAGCTTGTAGGAAGTCTCAACTACCTAACTACTACCAGACCAAACATTTCGTTTGCTGTTGGAATCCTCTCCAGGTTTATGAAAAATCCTTGTGAGGGACATTGGTCTGCGACAAAAAAAGTTCTAAGGTACTTGAAGGGAACTTGAAACTTTGGAATCAAGTATACACAGGTGGACGACTTCAGCTTGATTGGATACTCTGATTCAGACTTCGATGGAGACAAAGAAACTGAGGTATCTACTTCAAGATATGCTATGAGTCTTGGATCAGGAGCTCTCTCCTGGAGATCACACAAACAATCAGTTCCAGCAGATTCCACAATAGAAGCAGAATACGTGGCCGCAGCTAAATCAACAAAAGAAATTGTGTGGCTCATGAAAATTCTTGAAGATTTGCAGGTAAAACAAGTACAATCAACTCCACTCATGATTGACAATACCTCTGCAATAAAGTTGGCCAAGAACCCAAATTTCCATGATCGAGCGAAGCACATCAATACTAAATATCCTCTGATTCGACATCATGTTGAGGCAAAAACAATCCATCTCCGTAATTGTTCCACAAATGAGAAAATTGCAGACATCTTTACCAAAGCGCTTGGAAGGGAAAAGCTTGAATGATTCAGAATGATGCTTGGACTCACCAACATCCCTTCAAATTAAGGGGGGGAATGTTGACACCTAATCCTTTTGATTGGGTGAATTATTGTAAATAGATAGATAGGAAATATGAACAGTCATTGGGAGACGAACTGAACAGTCTCTCCATCATGTATATAATGAGGACCTACCTGATGGAATAAAAGAGTCAATTTATTTCTTCCTTATGGAGTTACTGCCTGGCCTAACAAGTCGCTGCAGTGAAGTAGGACAGTTATCCAACACCTTTTTGGCTTCGTCCGGATAGGGACAAAGGTGAATGGGGTGATTCCATTCACATAACCTACAGGGAAACTTAACTTTACCATTAGGTGCATGCCCCCCAAGCTTCATTACATTCACCTAAGTAGACTACTTGTGGCTATTAGGTGGATGGAATTAAGGTTCATTTACGAGATCAAGTGAAAGACTTGACTGGGATTTTATGATATCTAATCATAGACTCAACTTGGAACTTGGGACCTTGTTTCTTTTTTTAATGAGCTTGACACAAGACAAAGAACTGTGCTCAGATTCCTTGTTTCATTTTTTAACGAGGTTGACACAAGACCAGAAAGTATCCTCATAGTAACTGTTTCATTTTTTAATGAGGTTGACACAGTAAAAGAACTGTCCTCATATACCTAGTTTCATTTTTTAACGAGGTTGACACAAGACAGGGAACTCTCCTCATATTCCTTGTTTCATTTTTAACGAGGTTGTCACAAGAAAAAGAACTATCCTCATTGGCCTGTTTCATTTTTTAACGAGGTTGTCACAAGACAAAGAACTATCCTCATTGGCCTCTTTCATTTTTTAACAAGGTTGACACAGTAAAAGAACTATCCTCATACTCCTTGTGATCACATCTCATAAGTGGTCATGAAGGAGAGATTTGGTTCCAATGCCCCCAGTACATGATGTACAACATCACTAAATTGATCGTCAGTTGATGTAGGTATGGAACGGGTTGCCACATAATTAACTCATGGTAGGGATGATACCCTTGGTACACATGGACCATTTACAGAAAATGGTTGATTGGAAGCCATATTTGGACCGGGAAATGAAAGCTGGTCAATGGTGACAATTCTGCCTTCATGCAGGAAACAAATCACTCGAAAGAGTGTTGAAACAATAGCTCCCATGTCATAAACATAGTCACGCCCAAGAAGTAAATTGTAATCTAAAGGGCCGGGGACTGCCATCACGTTTCGATAAACGATTTTTCCTCCCAAAGTAATAGGTAACTGAGGGAGGATCCCTAATGGTCGACTAGTTCCTCTGTTAAAAGCCATCAGATTCTAGGTAACAGGCACAAGCGGCAGCGAACCAAGTGCTTGCCAAGCAGTTGAGGAAAGGATGCTCACTGATGCACCTTCATCTATAATAGTTCCAGATACAATCATATTACAAACTTTTACTATGATCTAGAAAGGCACATAAGAAGGAAGACAAAATCCTTCCAGTCGATTCCAATCAAAGGAAGTGACTAGACTACTTGGAGGGGGTACCGTAGAAATGGGAATATTAACCCCTTGAGTTACAACAGCAGAAGGATTTTCCTCCTGTCTTGATGGAACGGGTGGATTACCCCCAAGCTTATTAGAATCTGAAGAAACAAAAAGAACTTGAGTGGTATCATATTCACTCTCTTCGGGAAAGGTATGATTTAATGAAGGTGAAATCAGGTCAACTGTCACCTCAACTTGTTGATTTGGGTCGGGTATAGACTCATAGGATTCACTTTCAGAGAGAGTGGTTTCGACCGAAGGTTGATTTTGGTCGGTCAATTCATCAACTAGTGAAGGATTTAGGGAGATTTTCCTGTAACCAGATGGAAGTCATTGCAGTGACGCAGGATGGTTATCCAACACTTTTTTGGCTTCATATTGATGGGGACAAAGGTGAATGGGGTGATTCCCTTCACATAACCTATAGGGAAACTTAACTTTACCCTTCTTTCCATGAACTTTACTACCACTAGTTGATGGTGTGTCACCAACATGATTTCTAGAAGTTGATGACATTGGATGATGTGAACAAGAAGACCATTCTTCTAAGATCTAAGGAATATCAAAACAATTTCGAATAAGATTGTCTCACGCACAAAGTTTGCATGGATATCAAACTTTGTGAGGCTTGACGGGTGATTTCTCATTAGATGTTGCATTCAAAGCAATGGTTTCTTGGTTGTCCCTTTGCTGAATTTTCTTCTTCATCTTCTTCTTCCCTTTGTTTTTCTTCTTAGCCACCTGGTTACTAGTACCAATACTTTCACCAGGCAAAGAGGAAGAAGGGGAGGAAGAAACAACCAAGGAAGAAGGAAAAGGGTCAACTTTAGGATCAAATGGAGGTTGATTTTGTCCAGTTGGAGGTGTACTTGATTACGGAGAAATCACGACATTTTGAACCAAGGAGGTTGAAAACAACCATACTGGCAAGCCAATGGTAAATCCCGGAAGGGACAATGTAGACATATAATGAGCACCAATATTTCCAAAAGGAGGAAAAGGATTAGGATTCCAATCAAAAGAAATTCCTTGATCGCTGAACTCCAGATTTTTCGCCATATTTTTCAACCTAAGATCAACTAAGGAGTGCCCAATCCGTATAAGCGTTGTCTAATGCAAAACCACATAGTGAGAGCATTCCCATATACTTTGTGTACTGCAACACCACCATATATACCTGAATGTACGTGGATGAGCTACAATATACTCACATACATGGAATAAGGTTCACACTCGGGATGTATTGCAAACAAGTTAGTGACAGCTGCTTTGCTTTATGACACCGAACATGTCTCTAGCCTAGACCTCTAAATGTTTTTCGTTAGGTGACAATGCTCCATTAAGTAAATTCAGATAAATTTTAAGTTGATCTTCTTTAGAATTTTCCTTTCAGGGATCACTACGTGATGTATGTTTGCAATTCCTAAAATGCAACTAATATGATAAAAAAACTTTTGATTTGGTTTGAACGATGAAAAAATTAGCTAGTAACTAGGATAGAGCAATCATATCTTTAACAAAAAGAAAAGAGAATATCTAATGCAATTTCCCTAGCTATTCCTATCAAGCATTCACAAACATTAATATGCAAAATACATGTATTTCTTTTCGATTTCCCTTAATTTGAATGAACAAAAAAGAAAACTAATGCACAATCAATCAATAAACTCTTTTCATAAAAATGACGATTTTGTGACAATTTCTTTTCAAGGAAAGGAAGACTTTATGACACTTTCGTTTTCAAAGAAATGAGGAATTACGACACTTTCAACAAAAATAATAATCATATGCACACATCAATAAATCGATCTTTCATGAATGAAGACTTTACGAAAATTCAATTTTCGAAGGAAAAGACTATTTTACGACACTTTCTTTTGACAAAGATCAATCGACCAAAACACTAACTTTCGACTATAGATTGAAAATGACAAAGTAAATACATAAGGAACATTTATCAATCCTAGTCTAAGTAGGGCCATCTAACGAGATGAAAACCTATTTTCTGAGACATGACATCCACCTACAATTAGCAAACAAGCAATCATAAGAATTTTGGCAAAAAATTTAATTCCAAGGGTGGGAATCTAACCCTAGGAACATCAGTGTAGGCCAAAGAGGGAGTAAGTGCACTGCAGTGCACTGTCTCTAACTGGAGGGTGCATTGCAGTGCACTGTCTCTAAGGCTAGCCTGCACTGATTCCTGTGAGGCCACTCAAGAGTCATTTAAACACAAATTTTGACCAAAATTCAATGCAAAAGGCTGAATTACAAAAAGTAAAGCATGTCAAGGTGTCTTAAGAGGCTGATAAGCTACTAAGATCGATAATCGCTCCCCAGCGGAGTTGCCAATTTGTTTTAGGAAGTTTTAGTGTCTTTGGATAAATGCCTAATCCCCTAGACTAGTAGCTAAGTCTGGAAGAATAGTGCAAAGCATTCTCTACTTTTTCTATAACCAATATATTAAATAAGACAGTAAAGAACTCTACCTAAAGCTTTCACTTACTCCTTATCTCCCTTGACCAATTATGTCGCTCCTTTCCATACTTAATTCACTTGAAGAGTATCTGCACACAGACAAAAGACAAAAACCGATCAAAGCGTATGATAATGATCTATTGAATAAACATGGCATGGAATTAAGTACATAGTACACATATGAAAGCATCAATGAATAACACAAGCATATGGAAAAAGATTTGAACACTTTATTAGTAAAAGGAAGAGTTACAACCCAATTTGCTTGATTCAGCATCACTCCTCCAGTTCAATCCCATCCTCTCCTCATAACAAGAAAGACATTCTGACATCATTACAATACTTGAAATCAACTCAAGTCTCATACTAATAGCATCTCCCTATAATTCAATGATTTCCAGCCCCTGATCACTTAGATGAGTGGTCTTTTTATAGGTGAATGAATGAAGTTATGCCATAAATGGTCATAATGAATGCCCTCCCAAACTTAGAATTTATTTCCATGGAGGAAGGGATAAAGGGGTTGATGTTCTTAACTCCCTACCTCATCCAAATTTGAGCTCAAAGGAGTATATAAACTTGGGAAACTTCTAGTTGCATCCAATGGATAAGAATATTCCCAAACCCCAATGCAATTTCTCTTAAATTTGCCTAGTGCAGGCCAAAGAGGGAATTTGATGTGCCCAAATGGATCTATAATACAATTCCCTCAGGGTGATTGTGGAATGGTCTACAAGTTTCAGAACTGTTGTGGTCTTCCTCAATGACCCTTGGAGATTGAGCTTGAGCATGGTGTCTTTGGTTATCACATTAACGGCAGCCCCAAGATCAATCAAAGTGTGTGGGAAAATAGTGCCATTAATGTGCACATCTACTATAGGGCTTCCAAGGTCTAAATATTTTGGACATATTACCTACCCTAGCATTAAGTCAGACAACTGCCCAATGACATTAATGGTAGGGGCATCCCTTTTTCTTCTTCCTGGATTCTTGAAGCGCTTCTCCTTAATCAATTTATTGTAAATGGGAACATCTTTGATTACTTGGAGAAGGGGGATCTTTACACAAAGATTTTTCAATTCTCCCAGAAGTTCATTTTCTTCTGGGGTAGTTTGGAGTGGTTGGGTTAATCTCCCAGGAAAGGGCGGATTTACTTTAAGGTTTCTTTCCTCTCTTTCTTCCTCAACCTCCACATGTGGAGAGGGAGGTTGGTTATTGATCCAAAAATGGATCCTGGATAAACCTCTAAGTCTAAAAGACTTCATGCAAGAGGTAAAAGGTGATAAATGGCACAAATCCTTTATAAATCAGAGGAAAATGAAAATCACAGGCTGCTCTCAAAAATAGTCTCATTGTAGGGATCCCTCCATTCTGAATCCAACACATATTAAATGGGCAAAAATGGACTTTAGATGGGAAAGCTATCATAAAATGAAGCTGCCCTTTTTCAAAGGAAAAAGAGGCAAAAATCCCTTGACTAATGGGTCTAAAAAACCTCTAAGTCTTCCAAATCTCCCAAAAGGGCAAGACCACTGAAAGGGAGAAGTTATGGAGAAGGTAAATAACACTATCAGAGGCTGAATACATGACGAAAAACCATGAAATTGAGCTATCGGAGGCTAAGACAATGGTTGAATAGGGGTCGTTGGATCTGGTGATCAAAGGTCCAGATTCAATCGGCAATTGCATTGGTGAAGGCAGTCGGGGGATAGTCGGAGGCATAGCGCGATGGGACTGGTCTAATGCAATACCGCAATTGCTGATATCAGCGGAACATAATCGGCGAACACAATGGAGTAGGGATATGTTATATATATATATATATATATATATATATATATATATATATATATATATATAGATATAGATATGCGATGCGACTGGACAGACCCAACAACAATATAAACTGGATTCAATACATTTTGAGATCCGTCAACGATGATTTTCTTTGTATTTTCGTTTTCATTGATTAAACGAAATAAAAAGAATTAAGCCCGATGCGATATTATGGACCCAAAAGGGTTCCGAAATGCCTCTGTATAATTTTTAAAGTCCAACAAGCGAGGTTTTTCCATGTTTTATATGTATTTTCGCAGTTTTAATGTATTATGAAATACAAAGGGGTATGCCAAGGGGGATAGGGATATAAAGCAGGATTATGGAAATTTGAAGTCCACGAACATTGTTTTCTGCGGATTCTTCTATGTTTTGCAGCGTTTTCCTGTGTTAACACAGAACGACCATTTTTGGAAAATTTAAAGCACTAATAGCTCCTTCCATTGTGGAATAGGTGGCATTCACCCCCAAGATTGTTTAGCAATGATTGCTAATGCTCAAAGAAGGGATTCAAGCGAACCAGAACAGGAAGGTAAAACGACCAGTTTCCAGTGTGCTTGTCCATTTCCGTTGGAAAACCGCCATCACAGTTGTGTGTTATGAAGCTCAAAGAGCCACAGAGGCAAAAGGGAATTATTCCTCAAGATGGCACAGAGAGGAACAGACAGGAAGCCGCACAGTCCGAGGATGCCTCAAAGACCAGAGAGCCAAGCGAAAAAGCCAGTTTTCCTTCAGAGAGCTCACGTTGTACATCCCACAGCTGCAGAGCTGATAGAAGGCATAAAGTCGCCAGAAGTTGGGGTGATTGCAGGGGATGTTTCCTCGAGATGAGGAAGAGACATAGAGCCCAAATGATTGAGCTGCAGAGAGCCATGAGAGTGTGGAAGGATGAACAACAAGTGAAGGGACAGAGAGCCCAAATGATCGAACTGCAGAGAGCCACGAGAGCATGGAAGGCTAGACAACAAGTGAGGAAGATAGAGAGCCCGAAAGGGAAAACCAATAGACAATGTTGATTTGGCTTTTAAGCCATGAATGTCAAAGACTATTGGTTGTTGAATTGTTTATAGTGGTCGGGTTGCTGTTGTTGTTGAAGGTTGTTGATGGGGCTTTGCTACAAAGTAGAAGCTAAAGAGGCAGCATAGATGTGCAAAGGCAGCTTGGAGAAGCCCAAAGCTATTTGAACACTAAGGAATCCAAAGGGAAAGCTCAGTGTATGAAGAAAGAGCTCAGAGAAGCTAGAGCTGTAGCCACAGCCGAGGAGCCAGAGCGAGAGCCGAGAGCCAGAATGGAGCCAGAGCCAAAGAGCTAGAGCCAGAGTCAGAGCCAAGAGCCAGAGCCAAAGCTAGAGCCAGAGTCAAGAGCCAGAGCCAGAGCCAGAGCCAGAAAGCCGAGAGCTTCAGAGCCAAGGATGAGATGGTAAAGTAAGCCCATCGTGTTCTGTGTAAACTGATGGAGTTGAGTCAAAGACTTGTAGAAGGACTGCTGCCATAATCCCAGAGGGGCTAGTTGAGTTGACTAGAGCTCACGGAGATGTAGCCTAAGAGTTGTGGGTGAACTCCTAATTAACTTGTTGTTATGTGTGTGCTTTACTTGCTGCATTATTTAATGTTCTTTGTATTTAAAATATCAACATAAGCAATAGTAATTACAACACTTAACAGTAAAAAATAAACACAAGCATACACCTATTTCAAGCACATTTTTAATTCCGCATTGGTTAGTCATGAAGACTTAGGAAAATTTAAAGCTTTGGAAGTGGGAGAGGTTCTTGTAAGCTAGACAAGAAGCCTAAGTGCCCCATTTTCAGATCAAGTGGTATCATAGCTTAAGTTTGATTAACCCCACCTTCAATGAAAGTTATATCAGAATTCTTGCTTAACAAAGCAAAGACTGCTTGTTTGAAAGGTGTTTGGGTAGTCAAGAATTGATTGTCTGATTGATGTATGCTTGTTGCAGACTAACTATTGTTTGAGTTTGCAAAGGTGAAGGGAAAGCTACTGATAGCTAAGTCCAGGAGAGGAAAAGAAGGAAGAAGGGCTGAAGGCATTCTCCTTATCCCAAAGGACCTCAAGACAATCATTGAAGCACAAGAGGTTTGTTGCAAAAGTATGCTTGTCTTTTGATTTCTTGCATTTCTTTGCTAATGGAATGCAAGTTGCAGAATGGGAAATTTGAGTAGGCAAACTCACTTTATTGCTGCAACATTATATTCATTTTAGCTTTGAAAGTACATTGTACTTAAGCGAAAGTTGAAGAATGAAACCTTATATGTTCATTTCAGCTTCGAACATACAGTGTACTTAAGTGAAAGTTGAAAGATGAAATGCATGCAAGAGCTGAGATGCATCAACACATGGATGTTGATGATTTCCTTATTTTTGAACATGTATGTGTAATTAACTTGTAGGGTTGATTGCTTTGACATGCATGTGATTCCATGTTGACTTGAAAGAAGTTAACTTGATCTCCAAATGGAGATAATGATGAAAGTTTCATCTTTTGAAAAAGAGTCCTAATGGTCTTTTTCTACATGCTTGACTTAAGGGTCATCTGTTTAAAGGCATATTTTGTGGGCTTGTTATCTAGTCCATCATTTGTATGTAGATATAAGACATGGAGGTGTTCACAAGATGTGAAAATCTGTTTCTTTTGTTGAAGCAGGAGCTTAGTCCATCGAGTTGTTGTATGTATGCTTGCTGTTGTTAACAGTTGTCGTTGGCATCTTGTCAAACAGGTACAAATGAAAGTTTTGTGGACCATATGTACTTCACATTTGTTGAGCTACCTTGGATCAATGATCAAGGAAAAGAAGCTCAAACTACCTTCTATGACCATTTCAGTAGAAGTTCTGCAGGAAGGAAAGGAGGAAGACAATTCTTCTCAGGAAGACCATCCCATCCAGAGAAGCGAAGTGGTCAGAAACTTTGGTTCAGAGGAACTATGCAAAGACAAGTGTAGGGAGGCTGAAAGAAGAGGGTGAGTCACTCTCATCTACTGTTCAGATTAGTATATTAGTCTTTTGGAGACCAAAATTTCTTTTAGTGGGAAGGCATGATCCAAAAATGGATCCCGGATAAACCTCTAAGTCTAAAAGACTTCATGCAAGAGGTAAAAGGTGCCAAATGGCACAAATCCTTTGTAAATCAGAGGAAAATGAAAATCGCAGGCTACTCTCAGAAATAGTCTCATTGCAGGGATCCCTCCATTATGAATCCAACGCAACTTAAATGGGTGAAAACAGACTTCATATGGGAAAGTTATCATAAAATGAAGTTGCCCTTTTTCAAAGGAAAAAGAGGCAAAAATCCCTTGAATAATGGGTCTAAAAACCCTCTAAGTCTTCCGAAACTCCCAAAAGGGCAAACCACCGAAAAAGGAGAAGTTATGGAGAAGGCAGATAACACTATCAGAGGCTGAAAACATGAAGAAAAAACATTAAATCAAGCTATTAGAGGCTTAAAAAATGGTTGAACAAGGGTCGTTGGATCTGGCCAATCAACGGTCCAGATCCAATCGGCAATCACAATTGGCGAAGGCAATCGGGGAACGGTTGGAGGCATAGCGCAATGGGATGGGCCGATGCGATACCACGATTGTTGATATCAGTGGATCACAATCGGCGAACACAATGGAGCAGGGATATGTTATATATATGCGATGCGACTGGCTGGACCCAACGACAATATAAACCAGATTCAATACATTTTGAGATCGGTCAACAATGATTTTCTTTGTATTTTCGTTTTTTGTTGATTAAATGAAATACAAAGGAATTAAGCCCGATGCGATATTACAGACCCGAAAGGGTTCCAAAATGCCTCTGTATAATATTTAAAGTCAGACAAGTGGGGTTTTTCCATGTTTTATATGTATTTTCATAGTTTTAGTGTATTGCAAAATACAAAGGGGCAGGCCAATTGTAATATGCGATAACGATTCCCAGGTGGACCCAATAAGGATATAAAGCGGGATTATGGAAATTTGAAGTCCGAGAACATTGTTTTCTGCAGATTCTTCTATGCTTTGCAATGTTTTTGTGTGTTAGCATAGAACGACTATTTCTGGAGAATTTAAAGCATCGAGCTTCCTTCCGTTGTGGAATAGGTGGCATTCACCCCCAAGAGTGTTTAGCAATGATTTCTAATGATCAAAGAAGGAATTCGAGTGAGCCAGAATGGGAAGGCAAAATGATTAGTTTCTCGTGCACCGGTCCATTTCCATTGGAAAACCGCCATCACACCGATGCGTTATGAAGCTTAGAGATCCACAGAGGTGAAAGGGAATGGTTCCTCATGATGGCACAAAAAGGAACAGACAGGAAGCTGCAAAGTCAGAGGATGCCTCAAAGACCAGAGATCCAAGTGAAAAAGCCAGTTTGCCTTCAAGGAGCTCATGCTATACATCCCACAGCCGCAGAGATGATAGAAGGCATAGAGTCGCTAGAGGTTGGGGCGATTGCAGGGGATGTTTCCTCGAGATGAGGAAGAGATAGAGAGCCCAAATGATCGAGCTGTAGAGAGCCACGAGAGCATGGAAGGCTGAACAACAAGAAAAGGGAAAGAGAGCTCGAATGATCGAGCTGCAGAGAGCCACGAGAGCATGGAAGGCTGAACAGCAAGCGAAGGGAAAGAGAGCCCGAATGATCAAGCTGCAGAGAGCCACGAGAGCGTGGAAGGCTGGACAATAAGCGAGGAAGATAGAGAGCCCGAAAGGGAAAACCAACAAACAGCGCCGATTTGGCTTTTAAGCCATGAATGTCAATGATTGTTGGCTATTGAATTCTTGACAATGGTTGGGTTGTTGTTGCTATTGAAGGTTGTTGTTGGGGCTTTGTTGCGAAGAAGAAGCTAAAGAGGCAACGTAGATGTGCGAAGGCAGCTTGGAGAAGCCCAGAGCTATTTAATCATTGAGGAATTCAAAGAGAAAGTTCAGTGTATGCAGAAAGAGCTCAAAGAAGCCAAATACGAAGAGCCACAACTACAGCCACAACCAAGGAGCCAGAGAAAGAGCCTAGAGCTAGAACTGGAGCCATATCCAAAGAGCCAGAGCCAGAGTCAGAGCCGAGAGCCAAAGCGAGATCCGGAGCCAGAGCCAAGAGCCAGAGCCAGAGCCAGAGCAAGAAAGTCGAGAGCTTTAGAGCGAGGGATGAGATGGTAAAGTAAGCCCATTGTGTTCTGTGTAAACCAATGTAGTTGAGTCAAAGGCTTGTGTTTCCGGGAAAACTAGTGTCTTTTCAATCTGCTAGTTGCACTAGGATTAGCAGCTATCCTAGAAACAAACAATCAAAGCAATTTGCGATTTCCTCTATGTATGATAGATAAGAGAGAAGCAAAGGGACCAACCTGGATCTTCTGCTTGACTCCTTGCTTGATTTGTCTCCCCCTTGATAGAGCTTGCAACTCTCTCCTACTTGTCCTGCTTAGAGAATACCTGTAGAAACAAAGTAACAAAACACCATAAAAGCATATTTATCTATTATATCATAAACAATGCAGAATCAAAAATACATTGAACATACAATGGCATTCACAAATAACAAGATTCACAAGTACAAAATTATATTGAGGAAAACTCAAAGAAATTTATTAAAATAGAAGGGAGAATTACAACCCAACTGTCTGATCCAGCATCATCCTCCCAGCATCAAAGCTCTCTTCACCTCATGAAAAGCAATATCACCCCACAATATAATGCTCCATCTCAATGACAAACTATCAACACTTCCTTACAAATTACAAAATTCCAGCCTCTGGATCTCTCAGATGAGGGATCCATTTATAGATGTCTGCAAGGGTGTGAGCCATCTCTGGGTTTTTGATTAGTGTCATTCCACTTGTAGTTCTTGGTTCCATTTGGAGATCTCTTGGATCTCTTACTCATCCCTGGGTGAATTCAAAGAGGCAAGTGTCATAGGAGACGTTTCTAGAAGATTCCATGAGCATCCACTTAGAAAACTGTCTCAGTTATTTGTCCATTCTCGCTCATCGCACCCCATAGAAGGCCTCTTCAGTATGCATCGCACCTAGCTAGTGTAGGAATCAGTATGCATCGCACCCGAACAGTGGAGCAGTCAGTATGGTCCAGTTTTGGCCAATTCTGAGTGGTTTTTCAGGTGGAACTTCTGGGGAATGATGTAATTCGTTGACTATGATCCATTAGGGTATGAAACAACACTTTTAGGGGTTAAAGAGCCCTTGGTTTATAGACATATAAGATTGGGGTTGCAGTGCCCAAATACGTCTATAACAGTTTCCCGCTAAAGCATGAAGTCATAAATCTTTTGATGTCGGGTGAAATGCTTTATCATGAGGATCCGAGGTATTCGAACTGGAAGGTACAATACAATACATCATAATCATATTATTTTCATGATCTAGCTAAGGTGGGCATTCCCATGCTCAACTTTATAAATTCATTTTCATGTACATAGGACAGATAATCGTCTGCAGTTGCAGACTGGTGATTCGTTATATGTAGAGTCATCATCCCTTAACTTGGATGATCATCTGTGTAGCTTCTGTGTACATTTGACGTCTTTTTATTCCTAAATATATCGCAGCCTGGATGGATGAAACTAGATATGGGGTCTTCAAAATCGTTCAATCTTCGCTTGATGTACAAGGCGATCCATGTGAAAAGATGTCCTGAAGTCGAATATGGAAAGACATCGCCTGATTACCAGCCAATAATGTAAGCTGTTAATAGGTGCGAGAGGAATCACTGATAATGATAATGACCCTCAAGGTACTACAGTACAATTTACGTGGTGTGAATATATGATCCGATGTCAAACACCACGCAAAATCTCTCAGTCGAAGGCCATTGATATAAACCTGTTGCTAGAAGTGAGAAACTTGCAATTGAGGTATGCAAGATTCAAAGTACTGAAAGGGTTGTTTCTAAGTCAACTTCTTGGATAATGAGTTGATGTCGACAGGAAGTGACCCGTCATAGGAGGGCCTTAATGTATCCCACATCTACGACACGAAATGAAGCAAATGATTTTCTGGAGGTGAAAACAATCTAATGATACAAGGTTTAGGGATGGCGGTCATGAAAAATGGAGGGTGAAGGTATTGCAGTGGATGAGGCATTAACTAGATGGCGAATTCTCTGAATGACTTCTCTTGAACATATTAGCGACACTAGATGGATTGGTAGCATTAAACCCAAAAGATGGATGGTACAGAGGACCAATGGTGATACGATTGGTGAATGGAATAACCCAACCCGACTCAATCATGGTGATGGAGTGAAAGTGTCATGTTCAAGAGCGACTTGCTACCAATAAAATTCTTCAAGTTTTCTTCCCTTTTTCCCCAGTCATTGCTGACTAGTACCTCTTTATTTTTTTCAAGCTTGAGGAGGATAACATATGCTTGTTCTATAATTTTCCCTTCGGACAAACCTGTCGCTATGTTTTAGCGAGCCTAGCGACAGTGAAACTCGTTCTTGTCTGGGTGGACAAGTTTGTCGCTATTGTTTTAACGAGTTTAACGATAAGGATAACTCGGTCCTTTTCATGTTTAGAGAGTTTGAAAAGGGATGAAAAGGAAACTACAGCAGTTATTTTTTGTAGCATAATCCCTAAAGTTTGAAAAACTATAAAATAATACGAAAGGGATGACTTTTCGATCACTTTAGTGAGCCGAAAAAGACAAGCGCTCGAACTTTTTCATGAGATAATCCCTCATGTTCGAAAAAGATTTAAAATGTATAGGAGGGATCGCACTTCCCCTTACTTTAATGAGCTGGAAAGGCCAATAACTTAACAATCTTTTCATTTTTAATGTGTCTCAAAAGAGTTTAAAGGAGACTCGTTTTTTAGGAACGGGTGGTGTTTAGGGTAGCAACTAGTTCCAGGTAATCTTGGAACTTCTCAAAACATGGTGATGTGAAGAGGGTGGCTAACAAGACCACTCATTGTAGTTGTTCCTCAAAATGGTAAATAATCAAGTGGAAGCGTATGATCGGCAAAAAGAGTGGAGGTGATGGCAGGGACACAACCAAGGCTCAAAATGCTGGTATTAGGGCAATCACAAAGGTTATTTACTGAGGGTGGATTCATTTTTTAACGAGCTTGAACCGGGAGAAACTATGCTCAGTGGTAGGTTTATTTTTTAATGAGCTTGAACCATGCGATAACATTGCTCATTTTCCTTTTTATGTAAGCTAGGAATGACCAAACTAAAAGCTAGAAAAACTAGAAAGCTAAGGAACTACTGAGGTTAGGTAGGATGGTTTCACCTGTGGAATGGTTCAAACACTTCCTTTGCTTCTTCTACAGTGCAGACAAAGGTGAATGGTGGATCAGACCAATCACCTAACCTAAGAAGTTAAAAAAACTAAAAAGCTAAAAAAATCTAAAAAGATAAAAAATGAAATTGGTCGTTTTTTGCTTGTATAAAAAGGTTTCCATGCCCCCAGGCATCGAGAAAAGGAGAGTCTCCAGTAACCATATGGAAATCATTGTGGTTAAGCAATATTGTTTTTGTCAGTGGTTAGACAAAAACACTTCCTTGGCTTTGTCCGCAGAGCAAACAAAGGTGAATGGTGTGTTGGACCAATCACTTAAATTACAGGGAAATTCATATGGTAGGATGGTTTCATCAACGGTTAGAAAAAACACATCCTGGGATTCATCCACATAGTGGACAAAGGTGAATGGTGTTTTAGACCAATCACATAACCTATAAGGAAATTCATCTTTTCAGCTGGGTTCGTCCACCAAATAGACAAGCGTGCATGCCCCCTAAGCTTTGTTACATTCACCATACTACTTGCGATAATTAGGTGGATGGAATGATGGTTGAAGAGGCACTCTTGGTGCAAAAGGGCCATTTTGGGATGATGTTTATCTTGAAGTTGTGCTTGAACCAGGAAATGGATGCTGGTCAACCGTGATAATTTTGCTTTCATGCGGGAAACACATCACTCAAAAGAGTGTTGAGACAATAGCTTCCATGTTGTAAACATAGTCGCGTCCAATGAGTAGATTGTAATCTAACGATCCTGGGACTACCATCATGTTCAAGTGAATGGTTTTCCTTCTCAAAGTAATGAGTAACTTAGGAAGGATCCCTAACGATCGACTGTTTCCTTTGTTAAAGCCTGACAAATTTTGAGTAACAGGCATAAGCGATGGTGAACCAAGCGCTTTCCAAGAAGTTGAGGAAAGGATACTCACTGAAGCCCCTTCATCTATGATAGTGCTAGACACAATAATTTGTAAACTTGTACTATGATCCGGAATGGTACAATAGAAGTAAGGCGGGATCTCGCTAGTCGATTCTAATCGAAGGAAGTAACTAGACTGCTTGGAGGGGGTACTGAATAAATGGTTGAATTAACCCCTTGAGTAACGGGAACTGGGGGATTCTCTTCTTGTTGTGAAGGAATGGGTGGATTGCCCCCAAGTTCATTGGACTCTGAAGTAACAAAAAGAATTTGAATAGTATCATTCTCACTCTTTTCAGGAAGGGTATCATCCGAAGGTGGACCTTTTGAACGTAAAACTAGGTCGACTGCCATTTCGACCTGTTGACTTTGGTCCAGTATGGACTCAGAAGCTTCACTTTCAATGATAGGTTTTTCAACCGACGGTTGAGTTATGTCAGTCGGGTTTTCAACTAGTAAAGGACTTGAGGTGAGTTTTTTGTATCCAGATGGAAGTCGTTGTGGTGAAGCAAGACGGTTACACAAGACTCTTTTGGCCTCATCCAAAAAAGGACAATGGGGAAGGTGATGGTCCCCTTCACATAATCCACATGGAATTTTGACCTTTCCTTTCTGTCCATGAACTTCATTTTCACTAGTTGATGGTGTGCTGTCAACATGATCACTAGAGGTTGATGACACTGGACAGTGCAAGCGGGGAGACCATTCTCTCAAGATCTGTGGAAGGCAAGGACAATCTCGATGAAAATGGTTTCCTCTACAAATTACACAAGGAAATCTGGGAGATTTAGTGTGCGGATTTTCACCAGATGATTCATGGTTGCCCCCTTGCTTAACTGACTTCTTCTTCTTCTTCTCCTTCCCTTTCTTCTTCTTCTCAGCTACTTGGTTACTAGTATCACTATTTTCACCAAGCGAAGAGGAAGAAGGGGAGGGAGAAACAAACGAAGTAGAAGGTGAAGGGTCAACTTCAATATCAAATGGTTGCTGATTCAATTGTTGAGGAATTATGGTATTTTGAATGACAGAGGTTGAGAATAGCCATATCGGCAGACCAATTGTGATTCCTGGAAGGGACAATGTGGCCATATACGGAGCACCAATATTTCCCCAACAAGAAAATGGACTAGGGTTCCCCTCAAGAGGGATTCCTTGATTGGTGGACTCCATCATATCAACCTAAGACCAACGAAGGAATAAGGATGTTATTCCGAATTAATAAATTTTAATGATGATTTGACACAACTTTGCTTTTTCAATTTTTAAGAGTCAAGAAAAAGCTAAAGATGACTCTAGTCCCCTTCGATTTTTAATGATCCTGAAGTGACAAGTGATTTTTAACGATTTTAACGATAAGGATAACTCGGTACTTTTCATGTTTAGAGAGTTTGAAAAGGGATGAAAAGGAAACTACAGCAGTTATTTTTTGTAGCATAATCCCTAAAGTTTGAAAAACTATAAAATAATACGAAAGGGATGACTTTTCGATCACTTTATTGAGCCGAAAAAGACAAGCGCTTGAACTTTTTCATGAGATAATCCCTCATGTCCGAAAAAGATTTAAAATGTATAGGAGGGATGGCACTTCCCCTTACTTTAATGAGCTGGAAAGGCCAATAACTTAACACTCTTTTCATTTTTAACGTGTCTCAAAAGAGTTTAAAGGAGACTCGTTTTTTAGGAATGAGTGGTGTTTAGGGTAGCAACTAGTTCCAGGTAATCTTGGAACTTCTCAAAACATGGTGATGTGAAGAGGTGGCTAACAAGACCACTCATTGTAGTTGTTCCTCAAAATGGTAAATAATCAAGTGGAAGCGTATGATCGGCAAAAAGAGTGGAGGTGATGGTAGGGACACAACCAAGGCTCAAAATGCTGGTATTAGGGCAATCACAAAGGTTATTTACCGAGGGTGGATTCATTTTTTAACGAGCTTGAACCGGGAGAAACTATGCTCAGTGGTAGGTTTATTTTTTAATGAGCTTGAACCATGCGATAACATTGCTCATTTTCCTTTTTATGTAAGCTAGGAATGACCAAACTAAAAGCTAGAAAAACTAGAAAGCTAAGGAACTACTGAGGTTAGGTAGGATGGTTTCACCTGTGGAATGGTTCAAACACTTCCTTTGCTTCTTCTGCAGTGCAGACAAAGGTGAATGGTGGATCAGACCAATCACCTAACCTAAGAAGTTAAAAAAACTAAAAAGCTAAAAAAATCTAAAAAGCTAAAAAATGAAATTGGTCATTTTTTGCTTGTATAAAAAGGTTTCCATGCCCCCAGGCATCGAGAAAAGGAGAGTCTCCAGTAACCATATGGAAATCATTGTGGTTAAGCAATATTGTTTTTGTCAGTGGTTAGACAAAAACACTTCCTTGGCTTTGTCCGCAGAGCAAACAAAGGTGAATGGTGTGTTGGACCAATCACTTAAATTACAGGGAAATTCATATGGTAGGATGGTTTCATCAACGGCTAGACAAAACACATCCTGGGATTCATCCACAGAGTGGACAAAGGTGAATGGTGTTTTAGACCAATCACATAACCTATAAGGAAATTCATCTTTTCAGCTGGGTTCGTCCACCAAATAGACAAGCGTGCATGCCCCCTAAGCTTTGTTACATTCACCATACTACTCACGATAATTAGGTGGATGGAATGATGGTTGAAGAGGCACTCTTGGTGCAAAAGGGCCATTTAGGGATGATTTTTGTCTTGAAGTTGTGCTTGAACCAGGAAATGGATGCTGGTCAACAGTGATAATTTTGCTTTCATGCGGGAAACACATCACTCAAAAGAGTGTTGAGACAATAGCTTCCATGTTGTAAACATAGTCGCGCCCAATGAGTAGATTGTAATCTAACGATCCTGGGACTACCATCATGTTCAAGTGAATGGTTTTCCTTCTCAAAGTAATGAGTAACTTAGGAAGGATCCCTAACGATCGAATGTTTCCTTTGTTAAAGCCTGACAAATTTTGAGTAACAGGCATAAGCGATGGTGAACCAAGCGCTTTCCAAGCAGTTGAGGAAAGGATACTCACTGAAGCCCCTTCATCTATGATAGTGCTAGACACAATAATTTGTAAACTTGTACTATGATCTGGAATGGTACAATAGAAGTAAGGGGGGATCTTGCTAGTCGATTCTAATCGAAGGAAGTAACTAGACTGCTTGGAGGGGGTACTGAATAAATGGTTGAATTAACCCCTTGAGTAACGGGAACTGGGGGATTCTCTTCTTGTTGTGAAGGAATGGGTGGATTTCCCCCAAGTTCATTGGACTCTGAAGTAACAAAAAGAATTTGAACAGTATCATTCTCACTCTTTTCAGGAAGGGTATCATCCGAAGGTGGACCTTTTGAACGTAAAACTGGGTCGACTGCCATTTCGACCTGTTGACTTTGGTCCAGTATGGACTCAGAAGCTTCACTTTCAATGATAGGTTTTTCAACCGATGGTTGAGTTATGTCAGTCATGTTTTCAACTAGTAAAGGACTTGAGGTGAGTTTCTTGTATCCAGATGGAAGTCGTTGTGGTGAAGCAAGACGGTTACGCAAGACTCTTTTGGCCTCATCCAAAAAAGGACAACGGGGAAGGTGATGGTCCCCTTCACATAATCCACATGGAACTTTGACCTTTCCTTTCTGTCCATGAACTTCATTTTCACTAATTGATGGTGTGCTGTCAACATGATCACTAGAGGTTGATGACACTGGACAGTGCAAGCGGGGAGACCATTCTCTCAAGATATGTGGAAGACAACGACAATCTCGATGAAAATGGTTTCCTCTACAAATTACACAAGGAAATCTGGGAGATTTAGTGAGCGGATTTTCACCAGATGATTCATGGTTGCTCCCTTGCTTAACCGACTTCTTCTTCTTCTTCTCCTTCCCTTTCTTCTTCTTCTCAGCTACTTGGTTACTAGTATCACTATTTTCACCAAGCGAAGAGGAAGAAGGGGAGGGAGAAACAAACGAAGTAGAAGATGAAGGGTCAACTTCAATATCAAATGGTTGATGATTCAATTGTTGAGGAATTATGGTATTTTGAATGACAGAGGTTGAGAATAGCCATATCGGCAGACCAATTGTGATTCCTGGAAGGGACAATGTGGCCATATACGGAGCACCAATATTTCCCCAACAAGAAAATGGACTAGGGTTCCCCTCAAGAGGGATTCCTTGATTGGTGGACTCCATCATCTCAACCTAAGACCAACGAAGGAATAAGGATGTTATTCCGAATTAATAAATTTTAATGATGATTTGACACAACTTTTATTTTTCAATTTTTAAGAGTCAAGAAAAAGCTAAAGACGACTCTAGTCCCCTTCGATTTTTAATGATCCTGAAGTGACAAGTGATTAGATGGACCCTTTCTTTTAAGGATTCGAAAAGGAATGAAAGTAACTACTCTGGAAATCTAGACAGTGGGATTACCAAACCAATTGCAAAACTGCAATATACACCTTGGTGATAAATTAAAGAGAAATTACCAAGGACTTATGAACGATAGTCAATCTTCCCGAATGTTGTGTTCAGTGCATTGCGATCAATAGGGCGGCATAAACGTCTTCCCATGGATAAAGGATATAAGCCTATTGTGGTCTCCCAATATATACTTGTCAGTACGGGGAGCACAAGTCCATGCTAGCACTTGTCGTATCAAAGAGGATGAATCACCCAACCTTCGATGAAAATGATAGTTACTAGTTTTTACGACACCGAAACATGTCTCTAGCCTAGACCTCTAGATGTGTTGCGTTAGGTTCCAAAGCGTTGTTAAGTTCATTGAGATTTATTTTAGAGTTGATCTTGTTTCAAAGTTTGTCTTTCAAGGTTCACCACATGATGTAGATGTAAAATTCCTAAATATGCAATCTAAAATGATAAACAATTATTGTTTATTTTTAGCAATGAAAATCCTAGCTACTAAGGAAAGAAGATTACGATTCTTTCAAACAAAGAGCAAAGAGCACACACTAAATGCACTTTTCCTAAATCATTTTTCACACACAGTCTAAAAGAAAATTCACATGCATGTATTTGTTTTTCGTTCCCCTTAATGTGAAGAATGCCAGAAAGGAAAACTAAGTATAGATCTGAACTATTTTATTCAAAGCGACATTTCGACAATTTCTTTTCAAAATGAAAGCAAGACTAAACGACACTTTTTGATTTTGAATAGAAAAATTCTTACGACACTTCAAATATTAACAATTCAAATCAAATACATGACAAAAATTTCAATCGATTATCTAGAGAAGGAAGACTTTACAACACTTCTTTTTTTTGACATAAAACAATAGCTATGACACTTTTTGCACCAAAACGACAGTTCAATTTAAGCAAATTTTCAACGAAGGACTGTAAATGATGGACAAATACATAAAAACATTTTCTAATCTTAATCAATGGAGGCTAAACTATGTAAAGCAAGGAGGCTTCAGCAATGAGATATTGTTCATAAGTAGCAGAAACAAGTAAATAGAGCTAAAAATAAAGACAAAAGCCCCAAATTTTAGGAGGAGAAATAGGATCACTCAGTCATCGCACCTATGCTTCACAGAAATAGGGATGCATCGCATCTTATACACTTGGGAAGTGCAATGCATACTGGCTTTCAATTACAACAGTGCGATGGGCCAGGGAGCGCAACTGAGATGGATTTGGCTCAAATTTGCAGCTGATTTCAGTGAGCTAAGCTGAGCTATTATGGACAGTAAAGAACAAAGTACAGGGGTATGATCTTAGGAGGTTATTGAGCTACCAATAGGGCATCTAAAATGCTTGTAAGTCAGATGTTCAAATCATAAACTTAACCGGAGATTGACTGAAGCATCATTCATTTACTTTGCAATTGCAGAGCAAGAGCAGTTCGAAGGCTATCTAGCTAACTTCAAGCTCCATCTATAGTTTATAAAGCAAACAATCAACAACAAACAAACAAACTATTCGCTTCCCAGTGGAGTTGCCATTTTGATTTCGGGAAAACTAGTGTCTTTTCGATCTATTAGTCCCACTAGGATTGGCAGCTATCTTAGAAACAAACAATTAAAGCAATTTGTGATTTCCTCTATGTATGATAGATAAGAGAGAAGCAAAGAGACCAACCTGGATCTTCCACTTGACTCCTTTCTTGATTTCTCTCCCCCTTGATAGAGCTTGCAACTCCTCTCCTACTTGTCCCTCTTAGAGAATACCTGTAGAAACAAAGTAAAAAAACACCACCAAAGCATCTTGATCTATTATATCATAAACAATGCAGAATCAGAAATACATTGAACATACAATGGCATTCACAAATAACAAGATTCACAAATACACAATTGTATGGAGGAAAACTCAAAGAACTTTATTAAAATAGAAGGGAGAATTACAACCCAGTTGTTTGATCCAGCATCATCCTCCCAGCATCAAAGCCCTCTTCACCTCATGAAAAGCAAGATCACCCCACAATACAATGCTTCTTCTCAAAGACAAACTATCAACACTTCCTTACAAATTACAAAATTCCAGCCTCTGGATCTCTCAGATGAGGGATCCATTTATAGATGTCTACAAGGGTGTGAGTCATCTCTGCATTTTTTATTAGTGTCATTCCACTTGTAGTTCTTAGTTCCACTTGAAGATCTCTTGGATCTCTTACTCATCCCTGGGAAAATTCAGAGAGGCAAGTGTCATAGGAGAAGTTTCTAGAAGATTCCATGAGCATCCACTTAGCAAACTATATCATCCATTTGTCCATTCTCGCTCATCATACCCCACAGAAGGCCTCTTCAGTATGCATCACGCCTGGTGAGTGTAGGAGTCAGTATGCATCGTACCCTGACAGTGGAGCAGTCAATATGGTCTAGTTTTGGCCAGTTCTGAGTGGGGTTTCAGGTGGAACTTATGGGGAATGATGTAATCAGTTGACTATGATCCTTTAGGGTATGAAACAACAATTTTAGGGGTTAAAAATCCCTTGGTTTATTGACATATAAGATTGGGGTTGTGGTGCCCAAATATGTCTATAACAACTTGTAAAAGAATTGTTGCCATAATCCCAAAGGGTCTAGTGAGTTGACTAGAGCTCACAAAGATGTAGCCCAAGAGTTGTGGGTGAACTCCTAATTAACTTGCTGTTATGTGTGTGCTTTACTTGCTGCATTATTTATTGTTCTTTGTATTTAAAATATCAGCTTAAGCAACAGTAATTGTAGCACTTAATAGTAAAAAATAAACACAAGCATACACCTATTTCAAGCACATTTTTAATTCTGCATTGGTTAATCATGAAGACTTGGGAAAATTTAAAGCTTTGGAAGTGGGAGAGGTTCTTGTAAGCTAGACAAGAAGCCTAAGTGCCCCATTTTTAGATCAGTTATTAGGGAGAATTCTCCCAGATCTTAGGTTGATCTCCTGGATTTCTACATCATAAGTTGGGTATGATGTCACTCCATTGTATGGTTGTTGAGCCTGCCTATTGTTTGGGTTCGGATTTGGTTGGGTAGGCATATGGGGTTGCTTGGGTGGAGAAGTGTGCATGAGTTGTAGTTGGGTAGGTGGTGGAGGCAATAGGGCTAGAAAATTGTTGAATTTAAGCCTCCACCCCTGGTGTGGGGTATTCTACTGATGTTGTGGCTGAACATAAGGTTTAAATGACTGGCTGGTTGGCTGGGATTGATACTAAGATGCATAGGAACAAGGAGGGGGTGTAGACCAGGAAGGATGAGCAGGGTGTCCCCAAGAAGGTATAGTTGTGGTTTGGTTGGGGTTGTAATATGCATGGAATGACCCTTGCATACCCTACTGGTATGGTCTAGGCATAGGAGGTATCCTTTGGTTGATGTAGAAAAGTTGCTCAGTGGCACCTTCAGCTCCTTGATATACAAATTTTAGTCCAAGTAAAGAAGGGCACTTTTCTATGGAGTGGTTTTCTTCATAGACTGAGAAAATCTTAATACAGTGCAATGGACATTCATTCCTAGGATGCCTCCTAATGCATCTAGGACAAAAGATGGCCAAGGCTCTCTCTTCTTCATCTTGCTTTATTTTGATGTTCATGGTGTCCAATTGCAAGGCAAGAGTTTGCAGCATATCACTTTTGAAATCTTCTAGCATATTTCCAATTTCACCCTTGATGGATAAGTTGGAGGATGATGTACTGGCCATAGGTTGACTACCCCTACCCTTTTTCTTATTTGAACTAGAATGGTTTCTAAAGACAATCTTGATATCCTCATAGGGTAATTAGTAGACATCTCCTCTTGCTATCATATGTAAGGTGTCCAAAAGATCTTCCCTTACTCCTCTAAGTAGGACCAACTTTAGTGACTCAAGGTTAAGTGTGCACCTGGCCCTTTTGTAATTGAGATGGAACCTTTCTTCATAGTCTTATAAGGATTCATCCTGGCCTATGGTCATCCTGAAAATATCTTCTTTAGTATCCTTTGACATACAGTAGTCCCTATATTTGTTGTTAAAAGTTTTTTGCATATGAGCCCAAGTTGTGATGCTCTCTCCAGGTAAACCCATGAACTAGTGCAATGTTGCATCCTTGAGGGTAGATGGAAACAATTTTAACTTTTTCTCATCATCAATATAGTCATAGGTTCGACATATAACAACAAACTCAAATAGGAAATTCTCAGGGTCCTCTGAGGTCAGACCATGGAAATGAGGTAGAGCAGAGGAGCTTATATTCTTCATCTTAGTGTTCCCATAGGTTTCCTTGGTGGGGAGGGCACTCTCAATTGTCTCTCTATCTCCCTTGTCATTTTGGTTTCCAACCATTGGTTTAGTAGGAATGGGTTCTTCCTCTTCTTTTTCCCTTGTAGGTTCTTCAAATATGTAAGGTTGCTCACCTAAAGTTTCATCCACTACACAGTCACCGAAGAAGAGAGAAGGTTGAATGTTGGATGTAGTGGGGGTATTTGTCAAGAAGTTCCCTAAATTTTCCCTATTCCTATAAGGCATGAAAGGAAATTTTTTTTGGTTGGTTTTTGTAAGATTTTCTTTAAAGCTAGAAAGTACTTGTAGAATGGAAAGGAAAGCAGATAATGACAAATGAAAGAAAGAAAGAAACTAGATTACTTTTGCAGAAATAAACTAATGGAAGAAAGTTGAAGTCTAGAAGTAGAAGAAAAGAAAATTAGAGACTAGAAAATAGAAGAAAGCAATAATTACTTCTACTTAGACACCTCCATAGAAATGATGCCAAAAAGTGATGAGCCTAGGTATTGCAACAAGAATGCTACAACTCCCAGGGCCACCAGCTTTACTTATCAACTCGAGGTTCGTACAAACTTGGAGGTGACAATGCTATATGCACAAGTAAAAGTGAAGGTACTGCCTATTGTCACTGCTCATCTGGAAAGAGACCCCAAGGGTTCCAATCCAGACTTCTATAGGGTTAGAAGAATCTTAACTCTTTGATGGAAGAAGAAAAAATCTATCCTAAGGGAGAGCTACTTCTACTACAGTATTGAAGAAAACAACATGAAATGCTAAACCATACCATAACCTAACTAACCATCAAAACAACTATGCTAAGCAGAATTTCTAAATTAACACTAATCTAATGCTGCTATCTAAGTTGCAGAGGTAAACATCATCAAAACCAGACTAAAGTGTAAGCAAAGGAAACTAAGCTAAATCAGTTTTCAAGTGGAAGAAGCAGTCAGAGATCGAAATTGGTGAAAGGAGGATGTAGAGATGCAGTAGTGCCTAGGGACCATTGGATCGATCAATGAACAAAAGATGGACAGTGGAGATCTTAACGCGGGGCTTTAAGCGAATAAATGGATGAACGGGATGAATGAATAGGATGAATGGTGGAGATCGTATCGTGAAGGCTTAATTGAATGGATGGACGAAAAATGTAATAAAGCAGATGAATGGTCGATATCTAATCACGGAGATTAAGTGAATGGATGGATGAACGAGGTTAAAAAAGCAGATGAATGGTCGATATCTAATCACGGAGATTAAGTGAATGGATGGATGAACGAGGTTAAAAAAGCAGATGAATGGCAGAGAATCTATCATGAGGGATTAAGTGAAGAGATGGATGAACGAGGTAACGAAGTGATGAACAACTGAGAACTTATCACATAGATTAAGTGACTAAATGGGTGAATAAGATGAACGCACAGGGTGAACGGTTGAGATCTTATCGCACCGATGAAGTCAAGAGATGGATGGTGGAGATCATACCAAGGGAAAAAGAAATGTGTGGAAATGATGGAGCGGGTTTCTAAGACAGTGTTATCACCTGGATTGACCTCAGGCTGAAAGGAGGCAATGTCAGGGTAACCACAAACCAAGCTTAGCCAAGTAGCTAGCCCTAGTAGGCTGGGAGAGGGCTCTCCCCGTAAAGATCTTAGCCAAGATGACTGGATCAGGTAAAGGATTTTAGGCTAGGTATAGTAGCATGAAATTTTTATTGGATTTTATAGAGGTTTTTCTTGATCAGGAGGAGCTGGGAAGTTTAGGTCTGGGAAATTAGGTTAGAAATGCAGGGTGTTCTATGGAGAAAGGTAGGCATAGGCTTTAGCACTCTAGGGCTTGATGAGGTGAGATGTTTAAGACTGGCGAGAAGCTAAGAAGGGCATATGAAAATCATGGATCCTTCTTGGACTGCAGAAAACATGAAATGGTGAATGGTTCCCAAGGAAAAGCACTGATACAATGGATTCTACCTATCAAACTTGAAAACATTCAACTAGAAGAAATGAAGTGATTTGATGGATTACATAAAAACATATAAACATATAATCATAGAAGAATAATTTGTACTAGAAATCCATACCACAGGTATCCCATAAAAATAACTGCAAATCTTATTAATCTCCTGCCAAACTGCTTACAAAGGTGTACAATCAAAGTCTGAGCATCCAGCTGAGTCCAACCCCTTACAAAGAGAAAGAAAAAGAAGATATAGAATTCTAATCCCTAATATGAGGAACTAATCTAACTAATATTGAACAAGAAACAGGAATATAGGCATCATGAACAACTTCCCTCTAAAAGTGAAAAACTAATTCATTTGAGCTCAAACTGACTCCTAAAGCAATGAATCTACCCTCTATCACTATTTTTCCATCATAATTACATGCCAAGTCATAATTTACAATGGTAAATCATCCACCATGAGATAGAATCCATGATTACAGTAAAAAACTAGAAAAATAGCAACCCTGAGCAAAACTGTCAAAACCGCAGCTCCACTGGTCAAAATCACAACGCGACTTTCAAGTCCCTTTTGGAGGCCTTCCCGTCATCCAAATTGAGCCCATGATAGCTCATTGGAAAGATACGCAAGTATACTTTCCAAAACACCTATAATTTCTTCATTTTAATCTCATTTTACCCCTTAAAAATTGATTCTCCCAAGACTACTTCTGTGTGTCCAAAAAGTGGTAGAAAAATAATTTTTAGGATGTTTTCTGACCTTTTGGTGGACCAGTTCTGCCCCAAAAACTTTGAAAATTTCTAGAGTGCATGTCCTCATCACTCTGAATCCAAAAATGAAAACCATTTCTTCATTGGGTGCCCCTAGGAAAAGCATAGCGCCAAGGCAGTTTTCCTGTGTATTGAAATCCAAAATTTGCAAATGACAAAATTTGCTCCAAATTTGCCCAAAATTGGTGAGAAGCACCATCATCATGTGCTCTGATGAGCCAAGGAAGCTTCAGCCAGAATCCTAAGTCTATCCTCCTCTTTCTTGCCTTTCAAGGTCCGCCTTAGCCTAGCTTTCATCTCCCTGACCCTCCTGTTGCAAATCTTGTTGCGGGTCTTGTAATGATAGGCCATGTGTCTGATCATCTGATTGTCTCTGTTGGCCTTCCGTAGCAGCTTCTCAAGGTGTAGGTTGACTCTCTCAAGCCAAGTCTCCCTATCATCTTCAATCTCCTGCTCAATAGGAGTCAAAGTGACTTGTGTCTCTTTGCCACTTTGCCTTTTTGCCTTGAGCATTTCCAGCTCCATGAGGACTTGTTTATCACTCAACTGCTTGTTTTCTTGCTCCAAGTATGTTATGACATACTTGGCCCTCTCCAAGTTGTCCATCAGAGCCTGTACTTGAGCCTCCCTTGTGTGGTTTTCTCTGTTTCCTAGCTCCGTCTGCTGAGGTGTCACTGCCTGTGTTTGCCTCCTCCTCATAGTCTCGGTCCTCTTGGTCCATGTTTGCAATGTTGAGGTGTATGAAGGGAATGAGTGAAAGTGTTTTTAGGAATGAGGGGATGGGAGATGAGCTTGTGACTAGGAAATGAATGGAGGAGTAGGAAATGAGAGGGAGGGTTTTTTTGCTTGAGATTTTCTCTTGGGGAAGAGGGACAAAGGGAATGTGAATGATATGGAATAGTGGTAAAGGGAAAAAGGGATAGGTGATAGGGGAATAGGGATAGGGGAATTTTAGAACTGTAGGGCTAGGTGCTAGGATGAGTAGTGAGGATTTAGGGTTTTGGCATCATTAGGGAGATTTTAGGGTTTCATATTAATCATAGAAAATGATGCTTAAAATTTAGATTTGCAGATCAAAACCAAGGTGAGGGATGTCCACTTACTTGTAATGATGGAGGGCAAGAGAAATTTTGGAGTTTCTTTGAGGTTTTTAGGGTTTTTAGGCTCTCCTACCAAAGGTGCAATGCCACCATTTAGAAGTGCACTGCCAAGCCAAAAGTGTAGCGCCTGTGTAAATTTACACTAGGAAAATCTTCCAAAAGTGCAATGCCAAGTCAAAAGCGCAGTGCCGATCTCCAAAAGTGCAGTGCCCGGTCAAAAGTGCAGCACCAGTCTCCAAAAGCGCAACGCCAATTAAAGGAAACTTTTGATCGCCTTCCTAGTGTCAAAATTCGGTGTGGGATAGCTCATTGGAAATCTTGTCGAGTCTACTTTCCAGAAAATCTTAAATTTTTCAATTTGGAGCTCATTTGCCCTGTCAAAAGCTCAATCTCCCAACACTGGTCAAAATGTACAAAATGAGGCTGCCAAAATGCAGAGTGTTGTTTCAGTCAACCTTTGGAGGTCTTCCTAAACTCAAAATTGAGCTCATGATAGCTCATTGGAAATCTCTCCGTGTCTAGTTATCATTTGACTTATCAAGCAAGTCATTTGGTCCCTCCAACCAGGATAAAGCTTGATGTTCCCAAGGTCACTCCAGAAGTGCAGCAACTCTCTTGTAGCAGCTGTATTTTTGACATTTCTCTAAAACAATGACACTTGTGTAAAATGTGAAGGAGGTTTTCCTTCCTTTGCCTATTTTGGACAAAAACCTCTCTCATGTTTTCCAAATTCTTCCCTGTTTGGTCTAAAACATAGTTTGAAGAAAAACTGACCCTATGTGTGGCAAATGATTTGTCCCTTCGAATGACTTATTGAAAAATGATGGAGACATGATGCGTATGAGTTGGAATGGCCTCATACTCACTGAAATGACCTCGCTTATGCCTCATATACTAAGATGTATTTGATTCCATAGCCAACCCTAGCTCAATGAATGAGGAAATTAGGGTTTAGTGCTTGTGGAAAATGATGATTTGGACACCCTTGGGAAAAAACAACGCCCTTTGGCATGCACTTAACCCTTTGAAACTTTACCCTTTCACTTGACTATTTCCTTTGAAAAATTAATCTTTTGATGGTCTGGCATCTTTGGAACACTGAGTTAACAGCTTAGGATGGTGAAATTATTACATTTGAAAGACATAAAATTACATAATGAAATAAGCATTTCTCTTTACAAATCATCTTCACATGATGAAGGGATGTTATTTGATCACCCTTTACTTGCTGGTCTTATGCAATGGAAGGGAACCTTGGCAACCCTAATGACCTAATGAAACCTTGAAAAACCCTAAAGACCTAATGAGACATTAAAGGACTAAATTCCAAGATGACATAATGACCTCATGACTAATACAAATGACATGATAAAAATAACTTTATGGATTATGTACAATCAACAAGATATGAAACTATGCCAACAAGTAATCAAATTTAGGGAAGAGTGATGTTTTTGGACTAGGACCACCATCAGCGACTAATTTTTTGCATGACCTAGTGGAATGATGAAAAATTTCTGAATCAAACCCTTAAAATGATATGAAAAGAGGAATTTAATCACTGATGGCAGGATACAAATACTAACACTAACAGACAGTAAGTTGTTTCTCGCACGCCCTTCAGGCTGTAAGCTATATTTTGAAATTTCATGCGATTAGCCTAACTGTGTGACACGTAGCACGAGAAAACCATTTTTCTCGCGTGCTTTGGGGCAGATAATGATCGTGCACTAATCCGCGTAAGATTGCATGATAGTCGTTGGATCAAGAGGGGTTGATCAATGGTGGATATCAACCAAGCTAGTTGGTGGTCGGGTGAAGCGACAGCCATCGGATCAGGTGGGGCTAATTAACGGTGGAGATCGTCCAAGCTAGTTGGCGATCGGGTAAAGCAACAACAGTCAGATCAGGCAAGGAAAATCGATGGTGGGGACTTAAAGCGCATAAAGTAAGTGGCAGTTTGGGAAACTAATGATCGGACGGTGATCGTGAAGGTTTGCTGTGGATCGAACAACGAGGAAGCGATGCATGAAGAACATGCTGAAGGAGGTTTTTGAAGGAAAACGATAGAAAAACCAGTGCGAGTGAACAAATAACTACATCAAACAACGAACTCCATAGCTCATGCAAGAACCAAAAACCTGTGTTTTTGGGGTTGATGAAGGGTCTCTTCCTCAAGTCATGGTCCCAGAGTGAGGAGATGAGGCCGAGACTCCTGTGCTCAACCTGATAGTGATCTTTTTTTTCTAGCTAACTTGTAACTGAAAAAGGCACAAATGGAAGTAAACTATAGCACAACCGATCTACTCTACACTAATGTAATGGAAATGCAGCTACCTAAGAAAATAACCATAAAAACCATGAATCCTAATTAAGAAAATGAATAAAACCAGGAAGCTACTTAAGCAAATAAACAGAACCAGAAAGCTACTAAGCAGATAAACAATGAAAAACCATGAATCTATTTAAGCAAATGAATAGAAATCTATGCTAACAGATATGTATAATGAAGAGGAGCTTTGGCTGCTTGGGTCAGGCCATAACCCAAGAGCTTCAACCCTCAGAGTTAACTCAGAGCTGGCTTAAACATAACTCATTCTCATTATGAAAATCCTTGGATTACAGAACAAATTGTCACAAGTCTTGCATCTCATAAATAAAGAAGAGTTTTTACAATAGAAGTTTTAATCCTACTGAGGTCCTAAACCTCTCTATTTATACATCTGAACTCTCTAACAACTTTTTTCCCATTAGGGAGGCTTGGCCTCTAACTCAAGAAAAACTGGTTTTCATCCTTTTCACTTGCTCGACTGTCTTCTAGTCTTCAAAGTGATGGTTATCTGCACTCCAAGCTGGTGGAGGAATATTTGAATGGAGGGGTAGTAAAATGAGGAGGATTTACCTCCTATAATTACTCTCCCTTGTCCCATTCTAGTTTTACCAAGATATTTTCCATAGTTCCTTGCTTTTATCCTTTATATCTGCATTTTCCTTGCTTCTATCCTTTATTCCTATATTACATGCACATTAGACCACAAAGCCAAATATCCAAGTCTAACTCATTTCATAAACAAAATATAATCAAAAGTATGCAATAAGTTGTGAGAATAGTCGGGTTGACTAAGCTAGAAGGTGAATTAAGGCCAATAAAGGCCCATGTAATTACTCAATGATGAGGCTCATCAGTGAGGAGTCTAGGGTTTTCAGCATTTTCATCCACTATTTTTCAGATCTAATCCATCACTTTTCAGATCCATTGGATAGGTTTATTTTACCTTTTCTCCCTTTAGAGTTTGGGTTTGACTTTTTCCACCTAGGATCCTCTTGATCATCCTAGGTCTTTGAGCTTCACACCTATCCTTTGCAGCATTTTTCACTTTTGATATTTTTTGTTTGTGTGCATCATTGTTGGGAACGGGTTCCTCCAAGGGCAGTTTTGGGGCTAAAAACCCACGTTTTGGGATAATTTTGTGATAAATTTGTAAAGTCTCTGCATTTTGTGGTCGTGGAGCGTGAAGGTGTCAAGAGTTATAAAGGATTGTCTGCCCTTATTTGTGAAGTGTCGAGTCGGCTGTAAAGATCTACCCATGGTCCGTGGACCATGGATTGTGTAAAAAGGAGCTAAGTAAGTAAGATCTATGGAGGGAGGAGTGAATAGAGGAGTTAAGGAAGTAAGTGGTAAAGCCTAAGTGTTCTCAGGTCTTAGCGTAGGTAGAGTCTCTGCAACTGAGTGCGCAGAGGCCTAGGGGGAAGTCCGCAACTAAGTGCGCAGACCCCTGCAGCTGTGTGCATAGGGTGGATAGAGTCTATATTAAAATAGAAGATATCAATAAAGGGAAGTGTTTTGCAATTACTGTGTATTTAGTTCCTATTAATGCATCTGATTATATTGCACTTTGGGTTTAATTTATAACATTTATTTGATGCGAGAATATATGTGATTTTATTGGTGAATTGAACGCAAGTAAGGATATCAGTTTACGTGGCGCTAACTATGATTCATTAATAAGATAAGTAAAACACTTACGATAACTTTGGAACTTATACAATACACTGTCATAGCTGCGCAAAAGTACATGGACCATGGGTTAGGGCTGCGCAAAGGTCAATCATACACCTTTGCAGAGGTACTAAAGGGCGGAATAAAGGGTATATTGACAGAGCCCTAAGGCTTAGCAACCTGCGCGAAAGTAGGGGCAAAGGGCATAAACCGACATCACGAGGACTGGTTGGATAGGAAGATCCATGAATTCACGGCACAGGAGAACAGAAATCCACGGATGAAAAAGGAACAGTGACTAGATAGGTACCTGTATATAGAAATCCATGAGACCTTTTTTTTTTCCTTTCCAGTTGAGTTATACGAGTGGATTGCGAATCTAGCAGATAGCCAAGGAAGGTGGAGGCTTAACAGTCCTATTGTCTGGACACTGGAGCTAGTAAAAAAACTGGAAGCTTCTATGGATAAGATTGCCCATGATGTCGATCATTGGCTCAATTGTATCATAGCAGGATTTGTGACTGAATCTGCAGTCGATACCTCAGTCAGTGACAGCGAGGCAGAGCGACACTTTTTCAAAGGTCCGTGAGGTAAGTAATTGAAGTCTTTAAATACTTGGTTTAAGATGTTATTGTGCGAAAATTGGATTATGCAACTACTTCGATGTTTGAAGCTACGCGAAGTGGAAAGACTTACAAGAACGAAGGAAGAAAGAGCCCTGAATATAGCCCCCTGATTTAACCTCCTTTGAGTAGCGAAGAGGGAGTAGTGCAGGTTTCTCCATGAAGAACATTTCAATTAATAAAACAAGGATTCCCACGACTGCCACCTCCACCTACACCACCTCCAACTTCACCACCGTCACCTGCGACTTGGCCCAGACCACCACCACCTCCACCACAGTTCAACATGGCGAATCCAATGAAGCTTCCTTTGCTTAAGGGCTTGGGAAATGAGGACCCAGGCCAGTTCTGGTTCGTCATAAAATCCATATGGGAAGCTCAGGGCGTCACAAATGATCACATGAAGAAGGCAATGTTGGTTAGCGCTTTACAGGATCGTGCGCTAACTTGGTACATCAAGTACTCTAATGATAACCCAAATGTTCGGTTGGCAGATATCTAGATCGCACTGAATAAAGAGTTCAGCAGGCCTAAATATGAGGCGCAGTCAATTGTGGGGTTCAAGGAAATCGCGATGAAACCAGGTGAGACACCTTGGGAATTGGATCAAAGATTGAAGTGTAAAATCCGTGAAGCTAATATGAACTTAACAGATGGACAACATTGTAAGTGGTTCATGGCTTCACTCCTGCCTCACCTAAGGGTTGCACTGTCGCAACAAAAGATTACGACCTAGGCAGAGACCTTGGAGATTGCAATAAGACTACATGAAACACTGATGCAAGATCCAAATCTGGGGGTTCAGCAAATCCATGCACAGTTGCAAAATACTTTCCTCGAAATTCAAAGTTTGAAGTAGGAAAGAACAGTTCGATCGGAGGCGCACGAAGAGATATGGTGCCTGAAATGTAAAATTTAAGGGCATGACAAAGACCACTGCCCAGTCTTTGCGAAGTATATTGCAGGAGGAGAATCGATGCCTTTGAGGCCAGAAGCCCAAGGAGGACTGAGTGCAGGGCCTTTGTTGTGGTGTGCTATATGTCAGGTAGCAGGGAAACATACGACTGATAACTATCATTTGCTGCAAAACTTTGTACAAACACCACAATAACTGTTCTGCAACTTCTACAGGTTGGTAGGGCATGATGAGCTTAATTCTTGAAGTTGTGAATTGATGATGTATAGAACACCTGCCTATAGAGTTCAGGTAGAAACGCGGTCCCCTGACCAGAGCGTTGGGATGGCGCAAACAGGCTTTCAAGGGTGCAGACAATGCCGAGGAAGAGGAGGACCTGGCAGAGGTCGGGGACAACTGATCTGTTACAATTGTGGAGGACCATGACACTATGCCCGTGAATGCACTAACCCAGCGTGTCCGTGTGCAAATATTGTACTTAGTTTGATCATCAGACGAAGGACTGTCCTACATTGATAACGAGGATACATGACAAAGGGGTGCTACCACCACAGCCGACACAGAACCTGTAGATGATGAGGGTCAAGCCTCACAAAGAGGATCCAAATGTGAATATAGTGCTCTGAAGTGGAATTGAAATGAGCGACGATAAGGGGAAACAACTCGAAGACACCACATGGGTTTGCATAGCTCCGGCGAAGGAGACTGAATTTGATTTGGAGCATGCATGTGAAATGTTCATGGAATAAAAGAAGAGCTTCGCTAAGGCCTCTACCTCAAGGATCCAGGATAAGCCTGTTCAAGAAATGGACCCTTCTATGCTTACGACCTTTCTAGAGACTTGCATGAAGCTGTTGTGTGATAGAAAGGCTGTAAAGGGGTTACAAGAAATTATAAATAGACGCACCGAAAACGCTCCAGTTGAACCGCGCGTGGTATGGAAGATTGGTAAGCATAAGGCGAGGATAGGGTGTGAGATGAGACTCATCATGCAGATAGGAGAATATGAAATGGACCGGTTATTTTGGATCTGGGGTGAGACGCGAACATTTTACCAAAGCAGACTTGGGAACAGATGAGGAGTCCCGCGCTGCAGTGGTCTTCGATTCAGTTAAGGATGGAAAATCAGCAGAAGATCATCCCTATGGGACGACTGCAAGGAGTAACTGTAGATATTGAAGGCATGAGTGAATTGGCTGATTTTGAAGTAATAGAAATTGTGGATGACAGTAACCCATACCCTGTGCTCTTTGGCATTGATTGGGCTACTGACATGAATGGGGTAATCAACCTAAAGAAGCAAAATATGATAATTGAAAATAAATCACTTCGCATCATAGTACCCCTAGATCCTTGATCCAGGTGGCTCTAGAGACACACATAGGACAAAGAGGGCTTATGGAAGCTCAAAAATCAAAATGATTGGAATTCTTTCAAGCTAGGACTAGAGCATATATCTTTTCATCCTGATCGCAATGATGTAGATGGTTCGTCAATCCAACCTCGTATGAGGGAGAACGAGCCAGTCAAAGTTGTGGTCAAAGTTGGGTTGTGGGCCAAGTTTAAGTGTCCTACAATTTGACCGACCCCGAGGCATGAAACCTAGCTCTCGAAAGCAGGCAAATTTGTTGGATCATTAATTTGTCTAATATCCCCTATATTATACAAATTCGAAAAAGGTTTTATAAAATAAAAAAATAAAGCGGGCCACCACCCCCGCCACCCTCAAACTACATTACAAAAATTTTAATTATTAGAAGGCTGACAGGCCATGATCCCCACTGGCCGAATCACACCATAACCGAACTATGATTAAATATGAGCCGGTGGCCATGACCCCGCCGGACCCTCCAACCAATGCCATATATATATTAAACATCATATTACATGGGGTGGGCGGGCCACCTCCGATGGACCCGGACCACACCCACATACCACCACTATATACGCAACCAATTAAATGTGGGGCTGGTGGGGATTGAACCTGCCCGGCCCACGTGGGCCGGTCCCCACTAGGCGGCCCCATGTACCAACAATTTAACTCAAACGCACCACCATTTAATACACCTAACGGCCATTCCAAAACAATGCAAAATATCTGCGGAGGTTAAGGGGCAGGCTGCCCAATGCGAACCCGACCCCCAAGAAATGCATTAATACAGTTTTTTTAAAAACGAAGGGTGTGTTAAAATGGAGGGGTCATGGTTTGACCACTCGACCTCCTCCTTGTAATTTGGGATATTTACCACTGCACCAACCAACCCTTGTGGTAAATTCTGCCCAAAATTTTACATATAACCATATAAATTGTTCAGTGCACCCAGGATGGAGGAGCTAAGAGAGCGCACAGAAATCGAGACATAATTTTTTTAATTTATTGCAGGTGGAACCATGAGACCAAAGAAAAGGCATGGGAAACCATGATTGGGCGAAATTCTTAGGAGGGTGAAATTTTTGCAGTGTCCAAATTGGACAAATTTTATGTCGATCTTACAACTCTCAGTGACACAAACTTGATGGCACAGTGAGTTTCTTGATCTGAGTAGCAGATTTGCAGAGGACCCAGAGGAGGGAATCTTTGAGGAATCTAGGGGGAATCTAAAAGATTCATTAAGCCCCAAATTTCCATTTTCTAAGAATTTAGAAATTTGACAGTTAGTTTTTCACTATTCGACGCCACAAACCTGATGGTGTATTGATATTTCCCATTTGATCATTTCATTTTTCAGCCACTTTTCAAAGTGAAGTCCAAGTGTCAGCATTCAATGTGTGAGCAGTCCTTCCATGAGATTTGACGCCGCGATCTTGATGGTACGACCAACTTCAGCAGTTTGACATCCTCTTCTTCATATGGTCCTTGGATATGAGGTATATGTAGTGTGCTCATGTAATTTTTTTTACTATGGATTGTGCTGCATAGATCCCTATTTGTTGTTTGATGTGGGATCTTGTTTCTTACATGTCTCATTATTCCTGCTTGATGTGATGCAGAATCATTTCCAGGATGTACTTGTTGTCATGATTCATCATGTTTTGTTTGAGATCCCGTTGTTCTTATGTTGATGGGATACTCATGTATCGCCATGAATGTTTTCCTTAAGATCCATTTTATGCCATGTTGGTGAGATGTTCATTATCATCATGAATGAGTTTGTGTCATACTAGTAGGAGTCCTTTTTTACTGAGAGTTCCTGTAGCAGAACATCTCTTGGCACCACTCCTACGTGAGGGAATTTTCCTTGTATGATAGTGACATCACCTCTTATGTTCATCATCACTATTGACAACACTTAATGCAATGGCCTACACCATCTTGACGCGGGGGCCCAGAGACGTAGTCCCTCTTGAACAAACTCCGTTATCAATGTCTTGTTATTTTATGTTGCTAATTCTTTTCATGTTCCTTCTTCTTTACATCATGCATATCTGTTCCTTTATGCTATTTTAAATGCAATTCTAATCACATCACGAAAGTAAAAGATCTTGGTTAAATCTGGGACTTGAGTCAACTCGAACCAATCCTATTGAAGGATCGTGCTATACTAAACCAGTCTGCGATTAAGAAAGCGATGACGATTTGGACTTCATATATAAGATAACAACGCGAGACCAAGATTGGGTGAATCCAACAATGGATGGATGAATTACATGGGATCGTGAGAGTTATTGCAACTCAGACTCGAACGAAGAAATAGAGTGCTAGCAAAATCGACTACATGAAGTAACCACGCTGAGATATAACATGATGACCCGGTTGTTGCACTGTGTGTCGTTAGAGCTACGAAATTTTCCCACTTATGATGGCTTGAATGATGTGGATGTGTTTTTGGATGCATTTGAGAAGGAAGTACCAGAGAAGCAACACTTCTAGGCTTTGGACTGGGCACTATGCGCTACGCCCGCGAGATGGTGGGGTATGCACAAGGGTAGTTTTGACGATTGGCGCGAGTGTAGGAGGATGATGAGAACACGCTTTGGGAAGCTGAAGGTACAAGTAACAGACAAGTATGATAGGAAGGACGATCCGCGCGCACACTTGGCCAAATGGGCTAAGGCCTATGGAGTGAGGCCCCAACCTGAATGGGTGCACTTGTTCTGTCACACCCTGGATGTCATCTCGATGAACCGGTACTTGGAGACAGAGCTCCGCCATGGGACAGGTGAATGGGATATTCTGCGCGAAGGATTCATAATGGCATTCAGCTTCAAAAATGGGTTTGACTATATTGATGAAGTGCTACAAGAAGTTAAAGCAACAATATTTAGGATATCGCATGATCACTTGGATCTAATTCAACCTGATTGGACTACTCAGCAGAGCCACACGCTAGAATGCTATAACGTGACTACTGAAGAAGAAGATGAGGACCCATGAAACATTAATATCCCTGAAACTGAGGGTCACCGCAAGGTCGAGGGACCGCAGATCGAAAATCCTGATATAAGCACGCCACTAAAAATGAGACAAGTAAATATTGGTACGGAGGCGGAGTCCAAATTCATGAAGATTAGAGATTAATAAGATGGTGCAATTGTAGATAAGGTCACCGAATTGCTCTGCAAATACCAGGATTTGTTCCCTACCAAGTTTATAGAGTTAAAGGGGATAATAGGAGACCTAGGTGTTATGTAGATCATGTTAAAACCTGACGTGAAGCCAGTTGAGAAAAGACCTTACCACCTCAATATAAAGTATAATGAGAAGGTCTACTTGGAGTTAGATAAGATGCTCATGACAGGCATCATTGAGCCGTAAAAGAATCTGATTGGGTGAGCCCAATGGTGGTACAAGAAAAGAAGCAGAAGGATGAAATAAGGATATGCGTAGATAAGTCCCAAGGGTTAGCTCAGTTGGTCAATAATCGTGCCTCGCCATTGGGAGGTCACAGGGTCAAATCCACCCGAAGCCCTTGGGGTCAGGTCTTGCAAGTAGGCCGAGGGGCGATTTATCCCAGCTTATCACCCAGATTTTTTTATGGACATAGCGATCACTCACTAACTAGGGTGCTCATGAACCACATGCAAAAAAAAAAAAAAAGGATATGCGTAGATCTTAGGAAGTTGAATGATGCTTGCATGCATGATCCTTTCTCGAATCCGTTCACTGACGAGGTATTGGATAATGTAGGTGGCCAGGAAGCGTACTCCTTCACTGATGGGTTTTCTAGGTACCATTAGATCAAAATTGGGCCCGAAGATAGAAGCAATATGACCTTCGCGACTGAATGAGGATGTTTTCAATACACTGTAATGCTCTTTGGATTGAAGAATGCGCTTGCGATTCTTTCACGCGTAGTCATTGCTGCATTCAAAGTCTTCATTCATAAGTTTCTGGAGGTGTACCTTGATGAATAGAATATGTTTGGGTTGGTAAAATGCCATGTGGCAAGCTTGCGCTTAATGCTAAATACCTATCAAAGGTACCAGATTGTGCTCAATCTAAAGAAATCTCTATTTTGTGTCCCTTTTGGGACTTTTCTGGGTCATGTGGTATCCAGACAAGGATTGATGGTAGATCCCACAAATATCGCAGTGATACTTAAAGGGCTATGCCCATATCACCATGCTTATGGAGAAGTTGTTGAAAACGGACTTCACGTTCTGTTGGAATGAGGACTGTCAGAAAATCTTGGACGTACTGAAAGGAAAAATGGTCGTTGCCTCGATTTTAGTCTTCCCTGATTAGAAGAAGGAGTTTCATGTACACGTAGATGTGTCATGTATAGCACTGGGAGCAGTACTGACATGGGTCGGTGGAGGATAATTGGACCACCCTATATCATTAGCAAGTAGGAGGTTATCCAAGGCTGAGAAGAACTATTCCACCACCAAGCACGAAAAATTAGCCATGGTATGTGCGCTACAAAATTTTAGACACTATTTGATGGGGGGACATTTTAAGATGTATGTGGATCATTCTGCATTGAAATACTTGGTAAATAAGCTTGTGTTGGGGGGGGGGCAATCCGTAGGTGGTTGTTATTGTTCCAGGAGTATGATTTTGAAGTTATTGTGAAGCCTAGACGATTGAACATGGGACCAAACCATCTGTCATGCATCGAAACGGGGGAAGAGCCCACTAATTTGGAGGAGGAATTGCCTAACGTGCAGCTATTTACAGTGTGTGTCACAGATGGTCACTTCGAAGACATCATACACTTCCTAATGATAGGAGTTGCCCCAGAAGGCTACACCGTCCATCAAAAAAATGAGTTAGTGGTGTGTGCACAGACTTTTCTGTCATTGTCGGACATATGTAAAAAATGGGGTCTGATGAAGTATTGCGACAATATGTACTAGAGTTTGAAAGAAGTAGTATCCTCGTAGACACTCATGGGGGTGCCACGGGAGGCCATTATGCAGGAAGAGCGACTGCACAGAATATTCTACACGTAGGATTGTGGTGGCTAACCCTCCATCAAGATTCCAAAGCCTACTACAGGGCATGCGACATATGTCAAAGGACTAGTAGGCTATCACGGAGAGATGAGTTGCCTTTGAACCCACATGTGACATTACAACCTTTAGAGAAATGGGTGATAGATTTTATGGGAGCTATTTAGCCCCAAGGGAAGAAGACGAAAGCACGATACATTATCACCGTGACTGAGTATTTGACTCGATGAGTGGAGGAACAACCTATGAAGGACTACATAGGTGTGACCACCACAAAGCTTCTCTTTAAGTATGTATTGACGCGATTTGGGTGTCCAAAGGTCTTGATGAGTGATCGTGGTACGCACTTTCTAAACGAGATGATCAGCGCACTGACGGAGGAATTTCGGGTGTATCACCTGAAAAACACGCCTTATAACCTATAGGCTAACGAGATGGTGGAAGCATTCAATAAGGTACTGGAGAATGCACTGACTAAGGTTTGCAACACTCAACGAAGTGATTGGGACCTGCACATACTCGCTGTACTATGGACCTATCAGACAACATGCAAAATGTTGACTGGACAGACACCATTTAGGCTTGTATATGGTGTTTAAGCAGTGATGCCCATGGAATACATTGTGCCTAGTCTACGGATAGCAGCACTCACGGGTATGACAGATCATGGAGCCCTAGAAGAGAGGCTCACAGAGCTTACTGAGCTTGAGGAAGAAATATTTCTAGCTGGATTTGACCAACAGTTCCAAAAGCAACGTGAAAAATCATGGCATGATCAACACATTAAACTGCGCACCTTTAAGGTAAATGATCTGGTTTTGTTATATGACAGCAAGTTTGATAAATTTCCACGGAAATTCAGAATGCATTGGCTAGGGCCCTGTGTCATTAAGGAGATTACCGATAGTGGAGCAGTTCAGTTGGTTAAATTGAATGGAGATCCCTTCCCAGGAAAGGTGAGTGGCAGCCGATTGAAGCCATACACTAGTGATCTAGCCAGATGACTATATGAAGGTAGCATAGTCTTAGAGCCCCAGGTAGCTAAAAGGAGGCACATGACTATAAGCTACACTGCCCAGGTTGGGGAACTTCATGATTGGAGGATTGTGCGGAACGAGGAGATGTCACAGGGTTCACGAGAGTGCGAAGTGAGCTGTGATACCCAGGGAGAAATCACGTAGGTCAGTTGGAAAGTGACCATTAAAGTCATTGTCCATGATTTGATGATGAGAATGCAACCAAATGGAGCGAGCAGCCAACATTTAAGCCAAAATTTATGGGTAAGATCCTTGGAAATCTGCCGCCAATCTAGCATTAATGAACAGAATGTGGGGGGAACTGTCGAATTCGAATTCAAAATGGCTTATAAATTACAGGTAGAAGCCCAACGAAAAACACTTGGCATTTTGAAAATTGAGTTGGTGAGCTCTTAGATGTGCATGACCCATGCATTCTTCTAAGAATTTCTTGACTACCCAGTGTTTGATCAATTTCTAGAGTTCAACCTTAATTTCATCTGTGATTTTATCCTAGGATTCGAAGCTATGGACACTAAAGCAGTGACATCCGAGGGGGCTATGCCGGAGGTTGTTATGAAGGTAGAAGGAGCTGCTCCAGAGGTTGTAGAGGTACTAGCTAAAGTCCCCAAGTCACCACGGATGCCTAGACCGAAGCCTACCCCAACCAAGGAGAGTGCGAAGGATAAGAAGGGAAAGCAGGCTGCAATACTAGTTTGCGCATCGCCTAGAAGAAACCCACAGAAGGACAAGCCCACTGCATAGGAAAAGAGAAAAACCATTAACTTGGAGCCGGAGGAGGAAGAGATTGAGGACATCCTGATGGATCATGAGGATTTAGGGGTGGAAGTGGAGGATGTTGAAGTTGAGGGTTCTGACCCTATCACTAAGTTGCCCGAATACATCCCTCCGCACAAAGGCAAGACCAAGGTGTTGAAGGAAATGACGAAAGCAAGGTCTCCCTGCATGTACCTCTGTTGTCGGATGAGATTGTCTTTAAAGGACCACACTTGGGGTGGGTTTTGCTGTTGAAACTGGAAGATTGGGACTTATCTAACACTGAGAAGTTCCCACACTTGGTGACAGAACAACTAATGCATCACGTTGTTCACACAACCACCGAGATGACTACATTGGAACTGCGAAAGTGGCTCAGGGTACTAGACAAGGCAGGTCTGCTCAACCTACTATTGGTATCACACTAAAATCGAACACCCATTATAGTATTGGTCATCAAGCAGTTGCTATTCTTAGTGCACGATGGGTGTCTATGGCTAGAGAAGTCGATACCCATCACTAACAGGCTGATCCATAGGATCACGTGGCTACCCTATACAGGGGAGAATCTGGCCATGATGTTTGTCCGAAAAGGTGGCGAGCAGGCCCTCGTGGAGGCCATGAAGGAGAAATGCAAGCTGGTGAAGAAGCCGCACACCTATGCCATCTCGAGTATCTGCGACCCTGTGGTCAAGGTGGCCATGTAGATCCTGGCAGGAAAAGTTATGCGAAAGTGTCATGCAGTTGAAGTGTCGGCACCCGTCGTTGCTCTAGCAGCCTAATGCACCGAAGGAGTCTAGTTTAATTAGGCACGCTATCTCTGTGGCAAGTTCCTTGCGAACTACGACGAGACACAAGAGCATAGCACGACATTCCACTATGCATGGTTCTTGATGTCCATTGTGCTGGTAGCTTTAGAGCTGCCAGAAGACAGTCAATTCCCCTCGGCCGCATTGGACCTGCCAGAAGCAGTGAAGTATGCTTTGTTGCGGGCGACCAAGGATACTCAGTGTATCAAGGATAGTAAGATCTTCTCGATCTTGATGGAGATGAACATACGCATGGCTATCAATCGCAAACTACGATTGTCACCTACTGTGTTTGCCAAACTATAGGAGTACGTGGAGTTCAAGGTAGACTTTTAGCGTGTCACAATCAGGGCATGGAAGGACCCTGAGCAGAAGTGCCATGACTTGACTTACTTGGCAACAAATGATGTGATTGACGTAGTCCTTGATTTTTGGCTAGCAGAGTGGCGCACTGCCTTAGACACAGCGGTGGGGTCAAGCAAGTCCACCACACAACACAAAAAGGAGGAGGCCAAGCTCAAGATAGCGTAGCTAGCCAAGAAAAGGAAGAAGTAGGCCACTAACAAGGCCCAGGTAGAGTGTGATGCTGCCAAGCAGGCGGAAAAGTAGACAGGTGAAATAGAGAGTGGCTCTGACAAAGGTGCGAGGTTGCCTTTGCCAAAAACAGAGGAAGAAACAGATGAGAAAACAGAGCAACATCGAGTGGACCTGTAGACGACGTCGTACCACATCAAACGTCTAAGAGAACAAGAAAAAGTGGGGCCATGGAAGAAATCCAAGGCTAGTAAGATGTTACTAGACCCAATCACCCTAATAGAGGGAGATTTGAATGACATTGAAGACACGATGCAAGATGTCACCGTGGAGATACTGCAGCAATTCGAGCAGCAGAATCAACAACTATTGCGGGCCATCTAGACGAGTCTGCATGAGTTGCAGATCTGCGCATCACAGGCTAGCGTAGTGTCCTCCAGCCTCACCATCGATGCTTCCAAAGCTGCCGAGATGTTGTGTACGAAGGACTCCCAAGCGATAGTGCTGTCGATGGAGCACTGACCACAGAAAACGAAGCTGACAGACTCGCTATCAGTGCCCTCAAGGGAGTGGAGTTGAACTTGGCAACGCTTCCTGGCGAGGCGCTCCACCTACTGTAGGATGGGATGATCACGAAGCTAAGTGTCTATGAAAAACGCGTTGTGCAAGTGATCAATGAACAATAGATCAATAATGTGCAGCTAGTCCTACAACGAGACTCTGCCATCACTATTGTGACTAAGGTAATCGACCGAAACAAGCGCATAGTTCAGGTCATGGAGGAGTCATGCCGAATGGTCCCGGAGTTGGTCGTTCCTGGGGGAGAACCAGTCGAGGTGCGTGTTCACAAGCTTGCTACAGGGGTGTGTGATGCTCGCACAAAATTGGCTAAGGTTCAACTGGAGTTGAACCTACAGATTGCATACTTACATTTGAAAGCCCAACCTTCAACTCCGCTAGAAGTAAAGGAAAAGCACGCAACCGTTGTCACAGAGGTGATAGCAACAGTAGACAGTGTAGTAGCAAACTACACATGACTTTTTGAACAGTCGTTCGAGGTCCTGACGAGCCTGCAGGAGGATCCTAATGTATAGTGGTTGGAGATAGAGGCGTGAGAACTGCAGCAGGGCTATGATGAATTAAAAGGTACAACGCACACTATCACACTCACACAGAGTGGAAAAGCTGCAGGAAGCCAAAACATTGAATGAACAGGTCGATGCAACGCAGCACAAAGAGGCAGTGCTAAAGGCGCACTTGAAACCTCGGTTGGACGAAGCTTATTCGGTCATGGCCTCCATTGAAGGTAGTCTTGCTAACCTACAAGTGATTCAGCAAAAGCTTTAGGATGACAGTTTAGGACCAGCGACAAAGCAGTTGGTTGAGGACGTGAAGCAGTCTGTCGTGGAGTGCACCACCGAACTGGCTGTCATACAGGTCGAGCTGGGAGGTCTTCGTGCCAAGATCTCTGTGCCTGTAGAGTGACTCGAAGGCGAGTCACCATGTTTGTGTTGGGGGCCTGTTGGGAAAGTGTTCCCCCAAGGGCAGTTTTGGGAATAAAATCCAATGTTTTGGGATAATTTTGTGATAAAGTTGTAAAGTATCCACGTTTTGTGGTTGCGGAGCATGAAGGTGTTAAGATTCATAAAGGATTGTCTGCCCTTATTTTGTAAATTGTCAAGTTAGCTGTAAATATCTACCCATGGTCCATAGAACATGGATTGTATAAAAAGGAGCTAAGTAAGTAAGCTCTAAGGAGGGTGGAGTGAAGAGAGGAGTTAAGGAAGTAAGTGGCATAGTCTAAGTGTTCTCGGGTCTTAGCATAGGTAGAGGCTCTGCTGCTGAGTGCACAGAGGCCTAGGGAGGAAGTCCGCAGCTGAGTGTGCGGACCCCTGCAGCTGTGTGCATAGGGCAAATAGAGTCTGTATTAAACTGGAAGATATCAATAAAGAGAAGCATTTTTCAATTACTATGTATTTAGTTCCTATTAATGCATCTGATTATATTGTGTTTTGGGTTTAATTTACAACGTTTATTTGATGCATGAATATATGTGATTGTACCGGTTAATTGAATGCAAGTAAAGATATTAGTTTATGTGGCGCTAACTGTGATTGATTAATAAGATAAGTAAAACACTTGAGATAGCTTGGGAACCTATACAATACACTGTCATAGTTGCACGAAAGTACTTGGACCACGGGTTAGGGTTGCGCGAAGGTCAATCGTACACCTTTGCAGAGGTACTGAAGTGCAGAATAAATGGTAGAATGACAGAGCCCTAAGGCTTAGCGACCTGTGTAGAAGTAGGGGTAGAGGGTATAAACCTACATCACGACCATCTCAGGGTGTGGAAACTTGGTTCCACCATCCCCTCATACTACATCGGGTGAGACTTCAATCTGCGCTCCGTGGGCTAATGCCAAAAGGGCCAGTATTGTAGGGATTTGTTTGGCTAACTAACGTTGAACCTGAGTCAGGACCCACAAAGCCAACATCATTTACAGCAGATTAGAGCCTTTATATCTGATTCCCTTTACATTAGATATTTTTGGCCTCATATTATGTCTTTTAGTTTCTTTTTTTTCCCTCTCTTTCTTAGCTACTTAGTAGCTCTTGTGGGTGGAGTTTTGTGTGCTTGATTGGTAGTTTATTTTTCTATCATTTTCATATTTATTTACAATATTTCATCATTTTACTTTCAACAACATATGGCATCATGAAACATGCTTAATTAACTCATCCACTTGACACAACATTTTCACACACTCACACCTTAAGCAAACATGAGCTTAGTTAACACCGCAAAGCCAAGTCTTGAAACACCACACCCTAGTAAATCAACACACACAGATTTCGTGTCTTCTCAACCCCATATCATCACCATGTTAGGCACCAATGCGGGTGCAGGAAACCAGGATGGTAACCTGGGTACTAACCAAGGTACCCCACCAGTGGAACCCCCACCGGTTTGGTCACTTTTAGTCCCTTACTTCCTTTTATGGTTGGTTTAAGTCTCCTAGATTTGACCCAACTTATCAATGATCCTATTCTCCATGATCCCACATGGAAAGAAATTCTTGCTAAAATCCATTCATACATTCCAAAGTTTGAAGGTAATCCTGGAGAAGATCCAACTAATCATGTTCGCTCCTTCCATATGTGGTGTTCATCCAATTCTACTACTGAAGACTCCATTCATCTTTAGTTTTTCCAATGCATGCTCACTAGAGTGGATGCTATGTGGTATGTCGACCAACCCAGAGTATCCCATTCCAATTTAGTGACTCTTGCCACAACCTTTCTTTCATATTTCTAGTTACCTCCCCATTATGATATTAGTATCAAAATTTTGACTTCTTTCCATCATATTTCTGCCACCCGCCTTTCCGACCATGTTCAGGAATGGCGTAGAAGGAGGAGTATATGTAGAGCTCCTGAATTCCAAGATCGAGTCTACATGGATTGGTTTCTTCGATTTTTGTTGCTCCCCATTGCAAAATATGTCACATCACACTTTCCTCATTCCGAGGTGTTATCCTCTACAATATCCCAGGCTGAGGAGGAGATTGGAAGAGGTAACTTTGAAACCACTTTCAATTCAGTATCTAGCTCTACTGAACCAAAGAGGGATCTCTCTAAGGATTTGTCAATGAATAACTGGATTTTAGGATAGATGTATAAGTCTTGTTTGAGTGTTTGAAATTTTAGGGTTTTTTAGGTTTGCTGGACTAGGGATGAGAGCAAGCAATTAGGTCAAAGTATCAAGTGTGTATTAACATGCATAAAAAGGATCTAGATAACAATGTGTTGTGGTGAACTTAAGATTTATCCAATGTAGTATAGGTATGAGAGTTTAAGAAATCATAATGATCATGTATTAACATGAATTCATTAATCTTAGAAGAAAAGACACAAGCATGATTTTCCATATAAACAGAGCTTTGAATCTAAGAATTATGCCTATATGAATGTAAGGAAAACCATAAGAAGAAAGAAAATCATGTAAAGAGAGATGATTTCATCAATAAAAATCTGATATGAAAGAAAAATAACACCACAAACCCACTAAACAAGTATTCTTGAAAAGTAGTTGCAACTGCTCCTTAATTAGTTGTATGAAAATATAAGGTACAAGTATCTCCACAAAACTCCAACCCCTCTCTCTAAATGAGAAATGATACATATAGACTCAATAAAACAACTTCCCCATCTTCAGGAGTTGAATTCCTAAGTGGTGGAACTATTTCCAAGATTCTCTCAACTAATGAGAGAGAGAGTGAGAAGGTCAAACACAAACTCTTCTCTTAGACTTCGTTTTGAGTTTTGCTTCCTTTATGAGGCCTAATTAACTATATAAAAACCTATCATATATATTTATTCATTATTACATCATATAAACCATGAAATACTAAATTTACATCTTGATTTTGACTTTGACCAAGTCAAACTAAAAACCTAGGAAATTACACTGTGAAATTTTAAATAAAAACTCAGAAATTTGCAGAAACGCATCACCTACTTTGAGGCCACTTTTAGGTGCCTTCCTAATGTAAAAACTGATATCTGAGAGAATGGTCAACTAGCTATTCCTATCTAGTTTCTAGAACACCTTGAATGTTTGAAAATAACCCATGGGAAGGCCTTCAAAAACGCATTGTCCCAAGGTGTTTCCAGAAGCACAACGCCTGTCAAAAAGAGTGGCAGAATGATGATTTTTGACCCCTTTTTCTCCTTTTTCTAAAAATATGAGCACTGTTTGAGAAATATGATGAAATTTGTTTTGAGAGGAGGTCATAAGCCTTCCAAAAATGTAAGCCACTAGTCATTTGGAGCCCTGAGGAAAAATCACAACGCCAAGGTGCTGCGCTTCTGTGACTAGCTCAATTTCTGAATTTGGCACCAAAATTCTCAAAAAATAAAAAATACTTTGAAAGCCTTCAAAATTGGTCATGAACTATAAAATGAGGTATTTTATGCTCTCATGTATGCTTTAGCAAGAATCTCCAAGTTATCCCTCTCATTTTTGTCCTTTAGGGTTTCCTTTAGCTTGTTTTTCAGTTGCTTGAGCTTGATGTTGCAAATCATGTTTCTAGTCTGATAATGATGAGCCATGTGCCTCAATAGCTGATTATCCCTGTTGGATTTGTCAAGAATATTTTCTAAGTGGTCATTGACCTTACTTAGCCAATACTCTCTATCTTCATTGATCTCCAAGGAAATTATGTCTTCCATGTCTAAGTCTTCATCTAGCAGGTTATGCTCTTTCTCTTCCTTCAATGCCCTTTTGAGTCCCTTGGTCCTTGGTTCTTTTTCCCAACTTTATTTTCATGTTCCTCATGTTCACCAGGCTCCAACACTACTTTACCTTTGCCTCCTTTCTGCAGCACCTTGGATTTCTCTTTCTCCATGATGAGTTGTTTAGCCTTAAGCTGACTGTTCCCTTGCTCAAGGAAGGAAATGACAACCCTTGCTTTTTCCATATTGTCCATGAGCTCTTTGATTTGAGAATCCTTTTCTTTGATAATAGGGTGCATGTTTGAAGGTTCATTTTTTGCTTCCAAGTCCACCAATTCAAAATCATGTTCAATTAGGTCTTCATCCTGTACATGTGATCCATGTTTTGCTGATATAGAAAATTTGGCCCTTTTCTCAACTTGAGAAGAAACACAAGCCTTTTTCCTCTCTGACACATTCTGGTCACCTCAAGTTTAGGTGGCTTGGGAACCTCCACTGACTTTCTTGATGATCCTACCTCCACCAGTTGTGTTGATGTGTCTTGATTATGAACTCAAAAACTAGTTTAATGCCACTGCAAAGTTGTTTCTATGAATGAATCCCATGTCATGTTTCTTTCTGCTAACTAATGGAGAACTACAATATTTATCAAGCTGTGATGAAAAAGGCTAGGGTGATATTCTTTGCCTTTCATTTGTACCTTCTCAGACATTTTGATAAGGCTTCTACATAAATAGTTACACATGTTGAGAGGTTTTAGAGCCATGAAATGCATTAGCAGCCTAATGTGGTATCTATACAATCTGGAAAATCTTCCCTCACATGTGAAAAAATTCATTACAACCTTCACCAATAGTGCATAATTTTCCAACAGGTACCTAAATGGGATGATGTGTGTATGGGCTTCTCTGTAGGGTGATTTCAAGAAAGATCTATAATGTTCAAGGTCCAAGCTCATGCCTTTGAAGCAATACTCTCCATGATCAGGTATCCCTGTGGCAAGAGAAATCGAAACCACTAAAAATGTAAATTCAACCCCTGCTATGATGGCCTTTTCCCCTTTCAAATTGGTTGCGATCCAATCAGTTAGTTATTCATGGAAACCCACTTCACCTACCCTTTGACAAAACCCTAGACAACTAACATCTTCAAAGCACTTCTTGATGAATTGTGATGAGCTGATTTCATTACAGTTGGTAGGCTCATATCTCAGAATTTTACCTCCTTTATGATGTTTTCTCCTTTTTGATGATGAAGAACCTCCCTCCATTATGATAGAAACCCTAGATAATAGGAAAATGGAAAAACAATAAGGAATGAGCGAAATGATGAAATGAGGGGGTTGGGGAAGGGAAATGATGGTAGGGGAATTTTAGGAGGTGGATAGGGGTTGCAAGAAACTTAGGAAGTTTGAATGGAGTGAAATGAGATAAAGAGATGAGTAGGAGAATTTGAAAAATAGTCTTGCTAGGAAATTGCCCAAAATGATAGGTATGAGGTAGGGTTTGTATAAAGGTGAGGTAATTTGAGGGTAGATGAGCTAATTAGTGAATGATATGGTGATTTATACATGTGGAGAGGTATGAGATGAAAAATTTACAAGTTTTCGATGTCATAACTAAAAAAACCCATCATTTACACTAGTCTTGCAGCATGAAATTTCTCATAAACCCTAGATAAAGAAAACTCATATTTACGTTTACTTTGCCAAACGAAAAAGGTGAGCTAGATGATGATACTTATTTTTGAATAATCTTAGAAGAACAAAAAGTAGGAATGCAAGCTCAAATTTGAAATTTGGGTGATTTTGGGCAGTTTTTGGGCTACTTTGTCACAAGTGTAGCGTAGTTAGCAAAAGTGCAACGCAATTCATGGAAGCGCAACACCACCTCCAAAAGTGCAACACCATGAGATTTTTTCCAAATTTAGCTAGAAAGCCCATGTTTTCTCACCAAAGGAGGGGAGATCTCGATGAAAAAAGGAGGTTAGGATGTAAATGAAACAAGTTTGGGACTTTTTGAGCTTTTATAGGCACAATATGATCTTCTTTTGAATAAAAATGGGCCCCACATACCTTTTCAAAACATGACTTTCACCTTTTAAAGTTGGCCACTTTGAAGACTTGAATCCTGAACTTCTCTTTATATTTTTTTAACAGTGAGACTTCTTCTTTTGGAATCTTGATATTTTAATCATGAAGAACTTATGAAAATTCATTAAAAAATTATTGCAAAGAGTTGCTTATCACAACTCATCTAATGCCAGATTTATGCATGGAATGAAGATGGACCTTGAAACCCTAATGACCTAGTGCATACATCAAAATGAGTAAAATGGTAATGATGATGACTGATATGATGACTACTTTATCTTTATTATGATTCCCTCATTTCAATGATGTAAGTGACCGACATGTGAGATTTTTTAAGAGAAAAGAGACATTCCTAGACAAACTAGCAAGTGACCAAATTTTACTCTGAAAACCTTGTGACATGATAAAATTTGACCTGAAGACCCCTAATAAACTTGGTAAAAGCATATTTCATCAATGGTGATAGGCAGAAAATACTGACACTAACATTGGCTCCAGCTGGGGATGGTAGCTCCTTGGAGGTGTCAAGAACACCATAGACCAAGTAGCCTTACTCATTGGGCAATGGAGTCAAAATGCAGAAAACTAAACTGAAACTGAAAATTGACCAACTATTTGATATGACAAGACTGTAAAAGTAAAATAAAAACATTAGTTGATCAAATAAGTCTTATGGCCTTCTCCTCGGGCTTCAAACTCCTATGATAGCCACTTAGACAGTTGAACATAAAAAATAAAAAAACCGATATACACAATGTTGGTGAGAATTTGGAGAAATTTCTTCAAGTATGGTAGTGCTTGAGAAGCCTACCATTGATCACTCCTCTTGAATAATATTATCCACTCAACTCCTTCAATAAAAAATCATTCTTTCCTCTTAAAGCTGAAATTCTATATGGTCCTTTCCATAAATTTTCAAATTTGCCATGTTTGCCTTTTTCTTCATTCCTCGCATCCCAACAAAGAACCACATCTCCCAAATTGAAATTGTCTTCTTTTTTCTTGCGATCATAGATCTTTTTTATTCTTTCCTAAAGTTTAGAAGTGTTTTGAAAAAATTTCTCTCTAGAATTTTGTAAATGGATCATCTGATTTATCCTTCGCTGCATACCATTGGTTTTGCTATCCAATTCCTGTAGAATTTTCATGACTCAGACAACAAGAGATGAAGAAAAAACTATGTCAACCTCGTACACCAATTGAAAAGGAGACATACCTATTGATTTATTTGTACTGATTTTGTCTGCCCATAAAGCATTAATGAGTTTTTTTTGTCGGTTCTTCCTATTGACTTCTAAAACTTTCTTGATGATGTTGATCAAAGATTTGTTGGATGATTTGGCTAGATCATTCCCTTGTGGATAATAAGAAGTGGAATGCCCCAATACAATATGATACTTAGCACAAAACTCCACCATCCTTTTTGACTTGAAAGCAGCAGAATTATCAACGATTATTTTATGTGGGTAGCCAAATCTAGAAAATATATTAGATTCAATCAACTGAATGATAACAAAATCAATAGCTTGCCTAGTTGGGATTGCTTCAATCCATTTTTTAAAATAGTCTGTGGCTGTCAGAATCCATTTATGTTGTGATGATGATGAAGGATGGATCTCGCCAATGAAATCAAGACCCCATTTCTAGAAAGGAGATGTGATTGAAATGGGTTGCAAGGGTAATGGAAAAAGTTTTCTTTTTCCTTGGAAAATATGGCATTCATGATAGCTCATCAATGTTTTATATACATCAGAAAAAAGAGTAGGCCAATAGAAACCGACCCTCAATTTTTGTTTGCTGTAGTCTTCTAGAAGTGATGGCCACCACAATCTCCTTTATGAAAATCTCTCATTGCATCTTTTTCTTCATTTTCTACCAAAAAATTCAGCAACACACCACCAGGGTCATTCCAAAATAAAACACCATCAAGAATACAATATTTCGAGGCTTTCAAATTTAAAGATCTAGTTTTACCTTTGGGTATTTCCGATGGAGGATTTAAATGCTGAAACACATAAACAATGTCAGAATACCATCGGGATGAAGTGAACATGTTGGACACTTGTAACTGTGAGTCTTCTTCTTCTTCTTCAGAAAGTGCCACAATCAAATTGATATCTAATGCATGCATATTAGATTCAACCATGAGCTTGGCCAAACCTTGTCCCTTGATGAGATTTGTGGGCTTTATCTCCAAATCATACTCAAGTATTGTTGCAATCCATTTTCCCCACCTGCCTTTTGGATCTATCTGCATATGAATTTCTTTTACAGATGTTGTGGGAACATAAGAAATGGTATGAGAATGTAGAATATAAACTCGAAAATTTTTGAGAGATTTCACCAATGCCAAAGACTGCTTCTTAATTATGTTGTATTGCAGTGCTGCATCCCTTATTGTTTGACTGAAGAATGTTACAGGCTTCTCATTTTCCTGGTATTTCTTTTGCATTAGGACCGCTGCTAATATATGCTCAGAGGTGAATGAAAATATGATGAAATCTAAAGTATAATCTGGACTAATCAAAGTAGGAGAAGTATGTAACGCAAATTTGACTGCATGGAATGATTTCTTAACATCTAAAGACCATTTTACCTCGGTGTCCTTTTTCAGCATGTTTGTCATCTCTTTTAAATGTTCAACGAGGTTGGGGATGAATCTTCTCAAAAAATTGATTTTCCCATTAAAAGGCTGAATTTCTTTTTTGTTCCTTGGGAAATCTAATTGCTGAATGGCTTGAACTCTTGCAGGGTCAATGTGAATGCCATCCTTTGAGATAATATGTCCCAGCAACTTACCTTCTTCCATGGAAAACAATCTCTTCTATGGATTAAGTGATATACCAAATTTTCAGCATTTCTGAAAAACATTTCTTAAATGATGTAAATGGTCTTCATCAGATTTAGAAAAAAATGTGAGATCATCTAAATAAATAACCATAAATTCATCCTTTTCATTGGCGAAATCTATGTCCATAGCCCGCTGAAAAGTCGCTCCTGCATTCTTTAATCCAAATGGCATCTTGGCATACATGAATGTACGATCATCTTTGTGCACCAAAATCTGATTGTACCTGAAATATCCATCAAGTAATGACATCATGGAAGACCCAAATACCCTCTGAAGAATATGATCCATCTTTGGTAAGGGATAATTGTCCTTCAAGGACACTTCGTTTAAATTTTTGAAATCAATGCAAAGATGAATCTCCCTGGTCTTATTTCTTATCAGCACTAGATTTAACATCCATTCAAAAAATCGAATAGGAACTATGATACCATACTTATAAAGTCTATTTACCTCCTTTTCAATTGATGGTAGTAGCTTAGGATTAATCCTCCTCAGTTTCTGGTGAAACAACTTTTGATCAGGCTTGACCGGAATAGTGTGTTGAATGATATTCTTGTCATATTCCTTCAAATTTTACTAGTCCCAAGCAAATACATCAGAAAATTATGCCATCAAAGCTATGTACTACCTTTCATCTCAGGAGATAAGGAATTTGACAATTTGACCATCTTAGGCTTGTCAGCTGCACCAATGTTCACATCCTCGACACCTTTCTCCGTGGGAACCATGGTGGGCTTTTTGAAAACATTTTTCTCGATCAAACAACTCTTCCAAAGGTATAGGACCTATTGGAATATTATTGTCCTTTAGCTGCAATATTTCAATCTCAGTTGCATGAATCTCTAGATCATTCATATTAGATGCATCATCGATGTGGGAATTCTAGGATTCATCTTCCATTTGTAGAAAATTATTGATTTGTTTGTCATCCCAAAACACCTGCCAAAATATCATATTATCAGGAACAATTGAGCAATGTTTAACATGAATTGAATACTTTTGATTGGAGTGAATGGGAATCTTCACCATACTAGCTGCAGTAGCAAGCGCATCGACTATAACATTCTGAGTTTTAGGAATAAGAGACAAAGTATATTCTGAAAAAGTTTTGAGGATGTCAAGGAAAACATTGTGATAAGCTCTCGTTCTTGGATGCTTGGCTTGGTATTCCCCTTTCACTTCTCTGATTACCAACTCGGAGTCACCATAAACAGAAATTTTCTTTGCTTCCATTTTTTTTTCAGAATTTTTAGGCCAACAATCAGTGCTTCGTATTCCACCTCATTATTTGAGCAATCAAAAGCTAACTTATAAGAACTCATTCTTACATTTTGTGGAATTTTACATGAATGATGCAATGGACGATGAATCCAAACACAATCCCAGCTCCTTCTTTTCCCAATGCACCATCAAACTCCATGGTCCAAGGACCATTTTATTCATCCGGAAAAAGAACTTCTGAAGGCCAAACTATTTGATCTTTTAGAGGATAGCTTGTTGTCTCAACACACTCTGTTTTCTGCATGAACTCAACAATATTTCCAAGAGGATTTACTGGCTGCAAACATTCTTCATTCTTCTCTTTTCCTTCAGCAATCACAACTTTCTGTACACTACTTATAACATCCGAAACTTCTGAAATTTCTACAAGTTGAATGTCATCATCTACTAAATTCATATCATTATACAAAATGAAAGAATCAAGATCAGTATGTACAACATGTATGGGGTGATTTACTGGTTTTTCCTTGCTATTCATCATGAATTTCATCTTCTTCTCCCAATAGAGTTTTCTGAGTTGTCCAAATACTGGAATAGTAGCATATGAAAAGTCAAGTTGCAAAGTTCCTTTCATCTTTGCCCACCAAGACCATAAAAGAAACATAACAAACTGCAGAGGAATATCAGCGACCACTACATCCATCAAGACATTCTTGGTCGGAATTTGGTCCAGGGACACTACTGAATATTTGATAAGGCCAACATATTTCACTCTTCTTGAATCAAATGAGTAAAGGTCATGATAAGGTCAACTGATACTCAGTCCTAGTTTGTCCATGATGACTTTTGGCATAAGATTATGTGAGGCACTAGAATCTAGCATGGCATTATGGACGATGAAATCATGAAGTTTGAGACTATGATAAAAAGGTGGGATTTCACTATCTTCATGACTTCCCTCTAAGGCTGGACCAAAAAGAATTACAGGCTCACCATCAGCAACATTTACTGTGTCTGACATTTGTTCTACCTTCAGCATTTTAGGAATCTGAAACTTGTACTTATCATTCTTCACTAATTTAGTTAGAGGATTTGAAACTTTCAACTTAGAAATTTCATTCTCTAAACTAAATATATTGGATTTCTTTTATACCTCTTTTGTAGCAATGTCCTTCTTTTCAATTTTCCCTTTAGCTTGAGACTCCTTCTTATGACTTTCACTTTGAACCTCCTTATTTTTTCTCACATTGCTGGTAGAGTCTTCATTGGTTTTATCCCGACTCAGTATGATAATATCCTTTTCTTTATTTTGATTTATAGGGGCTGCTTCTTTGCTTTATGTATCTTTCCATGCATTCTGCCTCTTCAGATTCAATGTAACAAGTACATTTCTATTGCTTAAGTTGTCCTGTTTCTGCAAATGACTAAGAGAATTATGATATCCTCTTGTTGGGCATGGAATCCCCCCAAGGCATTTTTTGGGGCTCAAAGCCCAAGTTTTGACCCAATATTGTTGAAAAGACTCCACAAATTGCAGGCGTGAAGCGCGAAATGTATGATAGAGTCACAAGGTTGTCCGCCCTAGTTTTGTAATGTAATGTCGGCCTATCCATCATCCGCAGACCATGGGAGTGTATAAATAGAGCAAGGCTCTAAGTGTAAAAGAGGATGAAAATAAGAAGAAAGCAAGAAGATAGAGTCTAAGTAACTAAGTGTGTCTTGGGGCATAGAGTAGGAGAAGGCTTTGCAGCTGAGTGCACAAAGGCGTAGTAGTCCACAGCTAAGTGCGTGGACCACTGTAGCTGAGTGTGCAGGGCAGAGTCGAGTCTGTAATTGAAGAAGAAAGTAATAAAGAGAAGTTTTATCTTAATTTTGTACATATGTTCTTGGATTAATGCATGCTTGTTATAAATTGTAAATACACTGTTTATTTATTATGTGCACCTGTATGAATGATTTATAGTATAAATTAACGCATACAAATAGGCTAAGATAATCAACTAACAGAGGAATACTAGTAAGGACTTGGGTAACAATAGTGTTCAGGCCTCGAGTAGGGCTACACGAAGATAGCATCACCGGCTGTGAGGTAAGGGAAAGCGCGCGTAGCGATGTGCACGCAGAGTCAAAACCCAAACCTCTTGAACTCATCAAACATCTCCAGGGTGTAGAAACCTAGTTCTAGCACCGTTCCATACTACTTTGGTTGAGACCTCAGTCTGCGCTCTGCGGACTATTTCCAAAAGGGCCAGTAGTATCGAGATTTGTTTGGCTAACTTAACTCTGAACCTGGGTCAGGTCCCAATAAGCCAACACCTCTTTAGTATTATTTAGTTTGTACTACCCATAGATCATCACTTGCAAGTATAATATGTTGATCACTTGGTACAAAAGATTCTTCAGAAAACTGATCTTCCTATGTCAGAAAGGTGGACAACTCATCTTCTTCAAAGAAATGATTTGCTTCTACAATTTCCTCTTCATATTCTTCCCGCCCTTCGGTGTAATTCTACTGAAATGGAGCTCTTACTTGCTCTTGATGATCTTGATTTCGTTGCTCTTTTTGTCTATTTCTGAATTGTTGTTATTGTTGGCCTCGAAAATTCAGATTCCTTACTGAAGGCTCAGTTTATCAATCTGTGATGGAAATTCTGTCCATCATTCTTTCCATGGTTTTGATCAGAGTGTCAAGTTTTACATCTAATGATGATGAGGGTTCTCCTTTAAAAACAAATTTCTTCTCAGACCTCTTAGGCTTTGATTTAGATTTCTCGATGAGAAGATGAGTTTCGAAACTTACTGCATTTCGCTGCATTTCTTCAAGAGTTGTAGAGTCCCTCTCCCTAAGCTGATATGCCATGTTTGGGTCGAAGGAATCAGGATAGTGGAGAAGTGGAAAACTAGGAGGAGGTTTCATATCGTAATATATGGAACTATACACCATATTGAACCTTGTTGTGAACTCTTGGACTATTTCATTTTGATTTCTTTTCATAGAATTGTACTTAGCCAAAATCTACAGTGGATTTTTATTTTCTTGCCAACTTGCTTAGAACAATTCTATTAATATCTGATAATTATTGATAGAATTAGTAGTCAAATTGTGAAACCATTTCTTCACATCTCCGGAAAAACTCTGAGCTATGATTCTCATCTTAGCATCTTCTTCATCAATCTCTTCAAGATCAATAAAATCTATCAACTTGTCGACATGCTTCTAGGCTGTAATTTTTGAACTTCCATCAAACAAAGGGAGTCTTTGGCCATAGTTCTGAGGTAGAGCAACAAGTTGAGTAGGTAACATAAGAGGTGTGAATCATGCCATGACTGCTGGAGGATGTAGCAGAGGTACTACAATATGTTGTGTAGGTAGAGATGATTACACTAATGGAGGTGCTGGAAGAAGAGATGAGGCAGTTGATGTATTTGGAGGTATAGTAGAGGTTGAAAAAACAGTTAGGTATTCAAGCTGATATTGGATGTAGGCTTTTTCAGTAGTGGTTTGGAGTTGCTCAGCAAGACTTTATTGTTTATCAAAATTCAACCACAACTCATGATACGCTTTAGAAAATAGGGATTCCAGTATTTGTGCAGTAACATGCATAAAAAGGAGCTAGATAACAATGTGTTGTGGTGAACTTAAGATTTAGTCAATGTAGTATAGGTCTGAGAGTTTAAGAAATCATAATGAGCATGTATTAACATGAAGTCATTAATCTTAACAATGTGTTGTGATGAACTTAAGATTTAGTCAATGTGTTGTGGTGAACTTAAGATTTAGTCAATGTAGTATAGGTCTGAGAGTTTAAGAAATCATAATGAGCATGTATTAACATGAAGTCATTAATCTTAGAAGAAAAGACACAAGCATGAATTTCCACATAAACAGAGCTTTGAATCTAAGAATTCTACCAATATGACTGTAAGGAAAACCATAAGAAGAAAGAAAAGCATGTAAATAGAGATGGTTTCATCAATAAAAAGCTTATATGAAAGAAAAATAACACCACAGACTCATTGAACAAGTATTCTTGAAAAGTAGCTACAACTGCTCTTTCATTAGCTGTATGAAAACATAAGGTACAAGTCTCTCCACAAAACTCCAACCCCTCCCTCTAAATGAGAAATGATACATATAGGCTCAATCAAACAGCTTCCCCACCACTAGGATTCAAATTCCTAAGTGGTGGAACTATTTCCAAGATTCTCTCAACTAACAAGTGAGAGTGAGAAGGTCAAACACAAACTCTTATCTTAGACTTTGTTTTGAGACTTGCTTCCTTTATGAGGCCTAATTAACTATTAAAACAACCTACCATGTCTATTTATTCATGATTCCATAATATGAACCTCTAACTACTGAATTTACATCATGAGTTTGACTTTGACCAAGTCAAACTAAAAACCTAGGAAATTACAGAGTGAAATTTTAAATAAAAACTCAGAAATTTGCAGAAATACAGTGCCAACTTTGAGTTACTTTTAGGTGCCTTCCTGAAGTCCAAATTGAGATCTGAGAGAAAGGTCAACTAGCCTTTCCTGTCTAGTTTCCATAACACCTTGAATTTTTGAAACTTACCCAATGGAAGGCCTTCCAAAATTCGTTCTCCCAAGGTATCTCCGGAAGGGCAACACTTGTCAAAAAGAGTGGCAGAATGATGATTTTTGACACCTTTTTCTCCCTTTTCTTAAAATCTGAGCATTGTCTGAGAAATATGATGAAATGGGTTTTGAGAGGAGGTCATCATATTTCGAAAAATGTAAGCCACTTGTCATTTGGAGCCCTAAGGAAAAGGCTCAATTTCTGAATTTGGCACCAAAATGCTAAAAAAACCAAGAATTCTCAGAAAACCTTCAAAATTGGTCATGAAGTGTAAAATGAGGTATGTTATGCTCCCATGAATTCTTTAGCAAGCATCTCCAAGTTATCCCTTTCATTTTTTTCCTTTAGGGTTTCCTTTAGCTTGTTTTTCAACGACTTGAGCTTGATGTTGCAAATCATATTTCTGGTCTAATAATGATGGGCCATGTGCCTCAATAGCTGATTATCCCTATTGGATTTGTCAAGAAGATTTCGTAATTGTTCATTGACTTTACTTAGCTAATAATCTCTATCTTCATTGATCTCCAAGGAAATTATGTCTTCCATGTCTAAGTCTTCATCTAGCAGGTTATGCTCTTTCTCTTCCTTCAATGCCATTTTGAGTCCCTTGGTCCTTGGTTTCTTTTTCCCAACTTTCTTTTCATGTTCCTCATGTTCACCAGGTTCCAAAAATACTTTACATTTTCCTCCTTTCTATAGCACCTTGGATTGCTTTTTCTTCATGATGGGTTGTTTAGCCTTAAGCTGACGGTTCTCTTGCTCAAGGAAGAAAATGACAAAACTTGCTCTTGCCATATTTTCCATGAGCTCTTTGATTTGAGAATCATTTTCTTTGATAATATGGTGCATGTTTTAAGTTTCATTTGTTACTTCCAAGACCACCAATTCAAAATCATGTTCAATTAGGTCTTCATCCTGTACATGTGATCCCTGTTTTGTTGATGTAGAAGGCTTGGCCCTTTTCTCAACTTGAGAAGTAAACACAAGCATTTTTCCTCTCTGATACATTCTGGTCACCTCAGTTTTAGGTGCCTTAGGAACCTCCATTGACTTGCTTGATGATACTACCTCCACCTTTTGTGTTGATGTGTCTTGATGATGAACTGAAAAAGTAGTTTCATGACACTGCAAAGTTGTTTCTATGAATGAATCCCATGTCATGTTCATTTCTGCTAACTGATGGAGAACTATAATTTTTATCAAGTTGTGATGAAAAAGACTATGGTGATGTTCTTTGCCTTTCATTTTTACCTTCTCAGACATTTTGATAAAGCTTCAACATAAATAATTACACATGTTGAGAGGTTTTAGAGCCGTGAAATGCATTAGCAACCTAATTTGGTATGCATACAATGTGTAAAATCTTCCCTCACACATGAAAAACTTCATTACAAACTTCATCAATGGCACATACATTTCCAATAGGCACCTAAATGGGATGATGTGTGTATGGGCTTCTCTGTAGGGTGATTTCAAGAAAGATCTATAATGTTCAAGGTCCAAGCTCATGCCTTTGAACCAATACTATCCATGATCAGGTATCCTTGTGGCAAGAGAAATTTTAGCCATTGAAAATGTAAATTCAACCCCTGCTATGACGACATTTTCCCCTTTCAGATTGGTGGCAATCCAATCAGTTAGTTGTTCATGGAAATCCACTTCACCTACCCTTTGACAAAACCCTAGACAACTCGCATCTTCGAATCACTTCTTGATGAATGGTGATGAGTTGATTTCATTGCAATTGGTAGGCTCATATATCAGAATTTTACCTCCTTTATGATGTTTTCTCCTTTCTAATGGTGAAGAATCTCCCTCCATTATGATAGAAACCCTAGGTAGCACGAAATGGAAAAACAGTGAGGAATAAGTGAAATGATGAAATGAGGGGATTAGAGAAGGGAAATGATGGTAGGGGAATTTTGGGAGGTGGATAGGGGTTGCAAGAAACTTAGGAAATTTGAATGGAGTAAAATGAGAGAAAGAGATGAGTAGGAGAATTTGAAAAATAGTCCTACTAGGAAATTGTCCAAAATGATAGGTATGCGCTAGGGTTTGTGTAAAGGTGAGGTAATTTGAGGGTAGATGAGTTAACTATTGAATGATAGGGTTATTTATACATGTGCAGAGGTATGAGATGACAAATTTACAAGTTTGAAATGTCATAACTAACAAAACCCATCATTTACACTAGTTGTACAACATGAAATTTCTCATAAACCCTAGATAAAGAAAACTCACATTTGCATTTACTTTGCCAAAGGAAAAAGGTGAGCTAGATGATGATACTTACTTGTGAATAAGCTTAGAAGAATAAAAAGTAGGAATTCAAGCTCAAATTTGAAATTTGGGTGAGTTTGGGCAGTTTTCAGGCTACATTGTCACAAGTGTAATGTAGTTAGCAGAAGCGCACCACAGTTCATGGAAGCGCATCACCACCTCCAGAACTGCAACGCGGTTCACATAAGGGCAGCGCTGGGAGATGTTTTCCAAATTTAGATAGAAAACCGTGTTTTTTTACCAAAGGAGGGGAGATCTCGATGAAAAAGGAGGTTAGGATGTAAATGAACCAAGTTTAGGACATTTTTGAGCTTTTATAGGCACAATATGATCTTCTTTTGAATAAAAATGGGCCCCACATACCTTTTCAAAATATGACTTTCACCTTTTAAACTTGGCCACTTTGAAGATTTGAAACCTAAACTTACCTTTATATTTTTGAACAGTGAGACTTCTTCTTTTGGAACCTTGAGATTGTAGTCATGAAGAACTTATGAAAATTCATAAAACATTATTGCAAAGAGTTGCTTATCACAACTCATCTAATGTTGGATTTATGCATGGAATGAAGATGGACCTTGAAACCCTAATGACCTAATGAAGACATTAGACTAAGTGAAATGGTAATGATGAAGACATTCTCTTTATTATGATTCCATCTTCTGAGTGACGTAAGCGACCGACATGTGAGATTTTTTAAGAGAATAGAGACATTCCTAAACAAACTAGCAAGTGACCAAATTTTACTCTAAAAACCTAGTGACATGATAAAATTTGACCTTAAGACCCCTAATAAACTCGGTAAAATCATATTTGATCACTAGTGATAGGAAAACAAGACTGACACTAACACAAGGAAGAATCACTCCAAATAACTCTCAACTTTGATCTAATTTATGCCCAGTCAGGTTATGTTTACACTTTCATCCCCGATCGACCTCAACCTGATGTTGCTAATGTGTTGGGGGCTTCTCATGTTTCTGATGGTATAGTTGCAACTATATCACACCCCTAGACATATTCTCCACCTCATATGAGTTATGATCATCCCCATGGAGGGACCAGCTCTGTGTACAATTATCCCTCCCCTAATCCTCCTTAGGGTAATCCTTATCTAGGTCCTAGCACACCATATGCATATCCTCCTTCACATCAACAGATGCTAAGGCCAGTTATTTATCCTCCTACTTATAATAATGTTGCCCCATCTCCCTATTATTCATATGCACAACCTAGTACTCTAGCCCCTTCGACACCAGCATCTCAACCCACATGCGTACTCCCCCTCGGTCGCAACAACCACATCATCCACAAGGACAAGTGCATGCTCAACAGAGTGTACCCAATCCCCCTAACCCTAAGAAAATGAACAAGGGGAAGGATAATAGGAACCAACAGTTGCAAGGTAATCAAGGCATCTAGGGTCCTCTACCCAATGCCCCTTAGGATACTCAACCTAATCTCGCAACCTAGCAACAAGGTAGTCAGCCCAAGCAAAATAAGAAACTTCATACGAAAAAACCTTGTGCTTATTGTAGATTTTATGGTCATTATACCCATGAGGGTCCTCTTTTACCTCAGACGTGACAAGAATCAGCTTCTCGAGGATCGCAACCCACCACTCCTCATCCTCCTCCTACTTCATCCCAATCGGTTGTGCTTACAAATCCTTTCCCTCAACAAGGGTGCATATCTGCTCAATCTACATAAGGTCAAGAAGCTCAACTAGCTCCACCACCTAGTCAACGTGATTATCAGATTCTCATGATGAATTTTGATGAGGTAAATACTGAACAAGTCAACCTCCAGAGTTGATCCGCCAATATGACAAGCCACCTCCTAAGCCGACAACTGATTCCCAACCCAAAGGGCCTACTGATCCTCTATTGACACCCAACGGTACCTTACAAATCCTCCAACCTAAGGTTGAGGTCATACCCAAGATCCCCAAAGGGCTGTTACGTCAAAATGCTACTTTTACAAAATCCAACCATACATATAGAATAGTAGATGACTTGGTGCAGTATACTGTTGCCATGTCAACGCTGAAAGTTCTCCAGACATGCCCATCAAAACGAAAAGCTCTACTATATGCTCTAAGCACCGTGGATCCTCAAGATGATTAGATAATTCTTTCATGTTAACAAGTCAGATAACCCTCCCTTACCTTCATCTGTTGCTTTCCAAATTCTAGTCTCCATTTGGAACACTACTGTCTAGTGTTGTATCATTGACGAAGGCACATCCACTTGTGTAATGGACGCTAGTGTTTGGAAACAACTTGGTTCTGCTGACCTATCCCCGTGCACCATTACTCTGCATGAATGGGATGGTCATCCTTCACAACCCCTTGGATTATACAACAACTTCCCAATCACAGTTGCTGGCAAGACCATCTATACTAACATTTAAGTCATTGATGATCCCCTCAACTATAACATCCTTTTGAGTCGTATTTATACTTATGTCATGTTAGTTTTCACGTCTATGGTTCATCATAATATGTGCTTTCCTCACAATGGAAAGATCACCACAATCGATCAATTAATGTATTATGATCCAAACGCCTAGACTTCACCTCAGACCAACATTTCTTCTGTGGCTAACAATAAGAAAGTCTTGTTTGTTCTTTAGGAGTCTATAAAGATTCCTCTTTACTTGGTGCTTACTATGACCCCCCACCTAATCCTTCTGAACCTATCTCATCAATATTTCGCATGCTCCAAGCATTGTGGGTTTCCAACAAATGGGCCGCTATGCCTTCAAAATAGTCTACACCTTCACAACCTGATGTGCCTGACATAACTCCACATGCTAGTACAACTCCTCAAGGATCATTTCCTTCTCCTAGTATCTCCCCTAATCCATTTCCGCCCAAAATTGTTCCCCTTGGCCTTAACCATTGTGGAGCAGTTCCTCTAGGCCACTATCCTTTTGGTCGGATACCCTTCTTATTCCCATCTCCCAGAGTCTATTCTACACCTGTCATGTCTATGTTGAGTCTACCCAATATTACCTTAGGGATCCTAGTTTGGTGCATTCATCCCTCCACAAACACTCCAGCTAATCAATTGAAACCTTACATTGCTTTGACTCCGGTCCAACTAGTTGTTGCTACCCCTTCTTTTGCTTCAATTCCTCAGCAACCTTAATAGGAGCCTACTATTGTTGCGAAATCATTTGACGAGGGGGGAAAATCCTAAAAGAAGGGAACTCAAGACAAGGCTCCCCTAGAAACTCCAGCTCCCCCTAAGCCACCAAAGCCTATTCCTCCTTGCGCTTTGTGTGATGTTGTCATTCACACCACCAATAATTGTCCTGAACTCCCTCATGTTAAGGATGTGGTCACTGATGCTTTCCCAGATTCTAACATTCACTAGGTTCATGTCACCTTACCTGAGTCAGCTAAGAATATCTGATCGTTATGCACAAAACACCCTTGTTCATTGTGTGATAACTTTGGCCACTATTCTCATCATTGTCCCCATGTCAAATATTTTTGTGATACACTTCAAGTGCTTCGCAAATTAGAGGTCGCTCATAATGGGTCCACTTCTCCTTTACCTACATATTATCATCCCATTTATACACCAAAGTAGGAAGTCTCTACAACACCCATTGTGATCCCTCCCCCTAATGTTGAGATGACAGATAGTTCTTCTCCTATTCTCTATCTGTCGCCATTCATGAGATTGTTACCTATAAACTCCCCAAACATTTCTTTTCATGTTTCTGTTGAACCTTCTTCATCAAGCACATCAGTCTCAACATCAGTAAATATTCCATATACTAGTCATATGTCACCCACTTCTGACGATGCATATGTGGACCTTGTCTCTCATGAAGAGACTTCAGGTAGCTCTTTGCCATCATATGCTATTTCTTCCTCCTGTTCGCCCATCTTCCATTCTGATGAGGACATCATGGAAGCTTTGACCACTCCTGGTTATCATTGGGTTGATATGCACCATCGTGCATGCTTCCTTCCACAACAAACCAATGACCATTATGCTTTGGAGTCCAAAGACTTCATCCATAGTGAGGTTAACTGGTTTAACCACCTCTTACTTCAAACCACATACACCTTGCGTCCATTACATTTCCACACAATGTTTGGGTGAGGGGGCATCCACTTTTAAGAGTCCAGGAGAAGCAATTCTCCTCAACACTCCTAGTGCATCTGGTAGTGTCAACTATAGTACTATTATTCTTCCCCATTTATAGGAACCTCCAGAGTCTCATATCACTCCAGATCACCATAGGGATGATCCACTTAACCATTCCTCCATCTTAAATCAACAACCCAACCCCTTAGACATTGTTGTTGTTTAAGCACCTTGTTTTCTAGATGAGAATCAATTCATTATATCCAAAGCCACTCTTTGGTATAGTGCCACAATGGATTCGAACCTAGAAATTCAGTCCATTTGATTCATATATGCAGTGCCAAACAAGATTGGTAATCAATCATTTCCTTTCTCTAACTGTATATTTACATTATTCCCATAAGAAGACAACCATAAACAAATGGCAAACCACATCATCAAAATGTGTTTGGAGTCCACTACTCTAAATACATTTGGTATGCCCATAGCATGCTTCATCTATCCATACAACACTAGGGGGCATATATTCCCCTACATTTCCACATTATCCTTTGGAGGATCTCATGCCAGGTGGGTCGAGATGCTTGAATCCCTTATTCAAGCACTTGGAATAGAATGGCACTCCATAAATTCCTCCTCCTTGGGGGAATCATTCCCACCTTTGCATACCAGATCTGTCCCCTCCATCACATATGTTAGGGGGCAATATCCCATGCTTGGCGGCATGATGGATTTCCCCTTAGCCACATTGTCACTTGATCTACTTAAGTCTTGGCCTAGAATCCACCGATATAGGTATGGTCATTTATCCTTTCATTTCTTGGATAGTTTGTCCTACTGGCCTCTTCGATGAGCCATACACATCACATAGTGTTGATCATTGATACCGCATTTTCAAATATTCTACCCTATGTGATCCCATAGTTACCACCTGATGCCCATGTTTGACGTGGTGGGTAGGGATGCCCCTATATCTTCTCTAGTAGTTCATTCTTGTATTCATTACCTTGATTCTTCACTAGGAACCATCCTTCCAAGAAGCATTAAGGCCATCTTTAGACAAGTAAGGCCACCTACATGAACGTCAAAGATCCCAATTCTGATGGTCGTTTTGTTCGCTACGATCTCCAAAAGCTTTAGGGTCTTCTCCCCCTCTCCAAATTCTTCGTAACTCACTATGCAAATGAATTAGATTCGGAGGTAAAATGCCTTTTTTATAGGAAAAACCCTCATTTTTTCCATCGCCCATTCCGACCAAACCATAACTCTGTTTGATGAACCATCCACACCATTGGAAATATATCATTGAGTTCTATAATGGGTCTCCCTCTTTTTTGGTAATTTGAAACTTCACCAGGAAGCCATTTTTTCCATGAGGTCCCACATTGCCGCCTCTTAAAACCAAATCTCTACATTTGAGACACCCATACTCTGGTACCACTTTACCTTTGCACTGGTTGACTCACATGTCAATTTTATTCATGAGTAACCATCATTTACTCATGTTTTCATGGTCCCCAAAGGGCCTCCCCCACGTGGTGGCATCATCAACTCACCCTTGTTCAGAGCATCCGAGATGTGTCACCCTTGCACTTATGGAGTCTGTTCCAAGTCCCCATTGTGTCCCATTTCATTGTTTCATTCATCGTCATGTCGCATTTCTCCCATATTTGGTCTCCATTCCTTTTGCTCTGTCTTTGCCAAACCCTCATTTGAGTCATCAACCATCCCCTCTAGAATAAAGTCAGTCACTGACAGGTCAACCATTTTTTATTATGCTTTGACAAGGGAAATTGTCATTTCACCATCCATCTTGTTTCCTTCCATCATTGTCGTTGGTGTGAGTCCATCAGTCACTTTACTATGTTCCCTCGTTCGTTTGTTGAGGATCCTCATTGCCTTAACTCTGGCGGGCTCTCTTCTGTCAACCTCAATACATTTATTCCAAAAGAGCGGTCTAGAGGGTGGTATATCTTGGTCCCATCTTCCATTTTTTTTCAATGCCTCCGATCAGGCAAAGGGACTCATTATTTCCCTTTGACTTGGTTGTTTTTCACATGCTCGACATCAACTCCTTATCGCATGATTGAGATTCATACACTTGACGGTTTGGTGATCCAGATGATTGTCCTAGTGATTCTTGAATGTTTGTGAGATGCTTTAAACCTCATGAGGGGGTGGCCCTTTAGGTAGACGCCACATGCTCGGATGACCACATATGTTGATCCAAACTCTAATGCAGTTCCCCAGGTTTTATGGGTTCAGTTTTTTCCGCTTACAGTGCCCATAGCATGTATGTCTCCTTTAGATGATCCATTCAAATATTTAGAGCCCTTTTTGGTTCAACAAGGCTTCCTTGGTTGTGATCCCCCCTCCCCATGTCATCTTGAGGGGCATTATATCTCATGTACTCAGATGTTATTGTATTCAGTCCTAGCCTATGTTTTTCCAGAAACATTATATGTATGAGATCCATTGTATTATTTTTTGGCCCATTAATGTCAATGTATCATGTATCATGTATCATGTACTTTATAGATCAATCCCACATTGTTGGGTTCATCATTATTCTTTGTACTCAGTTATCTCAGTGGTTATGGGTATGCCTCCCCCGTCTCATTTGAGTTCATGTACTACCACATAAAAATATGACTTCTATTTGTATTGTAGGTCTTGCCCCCTCCATTATTTGTTCATCCTTGACTTTCTTTATATTTCTCTCTCTCTCTGACTCCCCTTTTGGCATCTCGTGTGATCAGGAGCTCAGGACCAAGTGTCGTAAAATGGTCAAAAATGAAAGTGCTCAGACCTGATTGGAACCTGAACGACTGGAAAGTGCTCGTCCTCCCGATTCCGACGCCGCAAACGGTTCGAAAAACGGTCTTCGTATGAGGAAGATATGGCCAAAACAAAATTTGCCCAATAACCCTTAGTTTTTGGGATTTTTTTAAAAAAATAAAAAAAGAATGTTCCACGGAATATTCCTTTTGGCCAGCGAATCAGAGACTGCCACGTGGCAGGCCCGGAGGGCGCCACGTGGCCCTGGGTGATGTCAGCAGAGGCATGGTTGGAGCGCATGTTTAAAAAGTCTTGCAAGTTCCGTGGTTTAAGAACTCAAGATCTCTTCCCTACAAATGCAACGCCTTACCAAGGAACCAGATGGGTCGGACTTGTTACATTGGCCTGGGAAAGTTCATTTGAATGGTAAAATTAGTTTGGCGGGACAACAAAGGGGGCCAGCCCCTAAGGGCCAGCCCCATACCCATATGACCAGAGCGCGTGAACCAGGAGCTTAAGCTAACCGCCAGCCCAAACGGTTAGCACGCAATCCGAGGAAGACATTTAATTTGACTGCAGTTACAGTTGGCGGATTAGTTGGCGGTGGCGCCAAATTTGGCGGCCGCTCCACATTTGGCGGGCTTATCTGGCCATAACTAAAGTTAACTGGAGTTTTTTTAGGGAAAACTGGCAGTTGGGAGTAAATGGCCATAACTTTGGCTAGGAAAGTCCGTTTTGGACGAATTTGTTTTTGATTTTGGGTCTCTTCGACCTTCTGAAGCCATTGGCATAGGTTTCACAGCCATCTGAGGTCATTTTCAGGTGTTTTTGCTTCGTGGAAGTTCCAGGAGCCACTAGGGCCAAATCAGTTTGGGAGCTGCATTGGGAATTGTGCAGCCATTGGAAGTGGAACGAAGGTCATTCCTGAAGTTTTCCATCCTTCTAAATCCATTTCTACAGCTCGTTTTTCCTTATGAGGCATTCTTCTCACTGTTTAGCTTCAGGGAAGCTTTCAGGGCCACCAGGGTCATTTCAGTGTTGGAGCTGTTTGGGGGCTATGTTCATCTGTTTTTGGTGATTCAAAAGCCTATGACTGCTATTTTCGACCTTCTGAGTCTAATGGCAGAGGTTTCAGAACCAATTTAGGTCATCTTCACCTCGAAATTCTCCATTCAAGTGTAAAGAGCCATCAGGGCCAATTGGGGAAAGTACTGTATGAAGGTACAATTTTCACTGTTTAGTGTTGGGAAAGAGCATGTTTAGCTAATTCCTATCTTCTGATTCTGTATTTACACTTAGATCTGTCCTTTGAGACACCCATATTCTTGTATTATCCTTTGTAGCAATTTTAATACAAGAGGACAAGCCTAGTTGGAGAGGCTTGGTCCAGCAGATGTAGCCCAGGAGGGGGTGAACTGCTTTATCATTTTGATGTCTTTATTTGCTGAAGATGATATGGTAAAAAAATCTGATATAAAGTTTTAAACAGAAAATATACATAACTTGCATACACACATAATCACCTATTCAGCTACAGAAAGTTATTTGTCTTTTTCCGCAAGATATAAAACTTCAAGTATGTGTATGTCAAAGACTTCTAAGTGTTTACTTTTTTATTTCTTTAGGCAGAGCCTGTAAAGGGCCAGGTAGCCTCTGGAACTCATCCTCTTTTTAGAGGTGACATGTCCGGTGAATGCCCCTACAGTCTATCTCTGTATAAGAAATAATAAGTCTATACATTTTTAGAGGTCATTTGGAGTGTATAGCTCATAGTTGAAATTAATGGAAATGGATACCTTGCACCCTTAAACAAGTACATTCCATTTTTAGATCAGATGGTATCAGAGGACTAGGTTGCTTGACTGACATCACTAGCTTGATTGTGTATCTTGAAAGGTGTCTTAAGCAGTGTTGAAGATTGACTGCTTTACTACTTGTTTTGTGAGTTTGTTGAAGCTCTTTTGTTCATTTTTACAATGACAACTTCCATAAGTGAGTTCTCAAAATCGTCCTCCTTCACAAGATTCTTTGATGAAGGCTTGAAGCAAGAATTTTTCATCATGATGAATATGGTGAGAGAAATGTATGAGGATGAAAGAAAGAGCTCTAGACTCCAAGAGCAGTTGAATTCCATGAGGGAAGAGAAGCAGTTGCTTTCTAACCAATTGCAGGAAATGGAAGGCCAACTTCATATTGCAAACATGAAGCTGGAAAGGATGCATGAGTTGGAGACTCAACTCCTTGTTGCCAAAGAAGCCTTAGTCAAGTATCAGCTTGAAGAAGAGGTAAACAATTCTAGTTTGTCTTCAAATTCTGATAAGAATGTTTATGTTGGTTCTTTTGAGAAACATACCAGAGGCATAGGGTCCAAGTTGATGTCCAAAATGGGATATCAAGGACAAGGATTGGGAAAACATGCACAGGGTATAGTTGAGCCAATAATGGTTGAGGTAAGGCCTAAGAATTTGGGTCTTGGTTATGGACAATCTTGTGGAGAAAGTTCTAAAGCAGCCATGAAGGCAAATGAAACAATTCCTAGAAGGAGTTTCATTTCAGGTTCTTTATCTCAAGGTTGTAAAGGTTGTATTCTTGATGAATGCAATAGTTTGAAACATGCTTTGCAAGAAGAAGGTGTGCATAAGCATGCACTTGAACAAGGGAGTGGTGAAAGCTCTAAAACCATTGAAGGGATTGATGGTGTTCCAAAAGGAGCTTCTTCTTCGTTTGATTCACCTCCTCATGAAGGTAATGAAGGTGAAAGACAAAGGTATAAATCTGATTTCAATCATATTTCCTTTGATCATGTAAAGCATGGAAAATTTCCACACAAGCATTGGAAAAGAATTGCATGTTCTTTTTGTGGTTTGTTTAACCATAGTGTTTCTAGATGTTGGAAAAGAATGACAACATACAGGAAACTTTTAAAGGAAAGGAGGAAAGAAGCCAAAGTTCCAATGAACAATGCAAATCATGCTGTCAAGAAGATGAACATGTGTTGCAATTATTGCCATAAGCACGGACATACTGCTGAAAGGTGTTGGACTCTGAATCCAACAATGCTTCCACGAAAGTTGAAGAAATTGGAGCAAGAGTATGGCAAGAATGGGAAGGAAGTTTCCATCATTGATATGTGTCAGGATGATACACATGTTGATATTGATGTGCAGTTAAAGGAAGCACCTTTGAAATGGATTGGTAAGAAATGGTTAGAATTCTTATCCAATTAAAGTTGCATGTCTTTGATTGAATGCATTTCTTTGTTAAGGGAATGCAAGCTGCAGGATGGAAAAGCTGAGTATGAGACTCACTCTATTGCAGCGAAAGTTATATTCCTATTAGCTTTGAAAGTACATGTACATGTGATCGAGGATCTTGTACTTATGATTGTACTTAAGAGAAAGTTGAAGGATAAACTGCATGCATTAGAATGATATGCATGAGCACAGGGATCATGATGATTTCCTTGTTTTTTTAAAACATGTTTGTGTGATTAACTTGAAGGGTTGATTACTTTGTTTTTAACCATGCATGTAATGTAATATTGACTTGGAAAAAGTTAATTTTATCTCCAAGATTGTAAAGGGGAGAGATGATGAAGTATTTCTTCTTTGTAAGAGCCTTCTCATTTGGGAGGCAGCTCTTCTTCTGGAGCGGAGGTGCCATGGATGGGCATCGTGACAGTGGCAAACCCACATATGCAGGAGAATATTTCAGCTCCTATATCAACAAGTTTCATTGCTGGTTTCTGTAAACTTTCAGCTTGTCTGGCGAACAAGCTTGGTCGGGATTCGACAAGAGTTTGGCTTATGCAGCGAAAAGTTGCCATGACGACAGTTGATAAGGCAGGACATTTTGGCATCAGTATGCTCTTTTGGCTGAAAGGGAAGAGGATATTTCTGTTCCTCAAGTGCTGTATAGTTCAGTTCAAAGATTCAGTGAGCTTTTGGGGACCAAAAGCCTTCTCATTTGGGAGATGTGATCAGGAGCTCAGGACCAAGTGTCGTAAAATGGTCAAAAATGAAAGTGCTCAGACCTGATTGGAACCTGAACGACTGGAAAGTGCTTGTCCTCCCGATTCCGGCGCCGCAAACGGTTCGAAAAACGGTCGCCGTATGAGGAAGATATGGCCAAAACAAAATTTGCCCAATAACCCTTAGTTTTTGGGATTTTTTTAAAAAATTAAAAAAAGAATATTCCACGGAATATTCCTTTTGGCCAGCGAATCAGAGACTGCCACGTGGCAGGCCCAGAGGGTGCCACGTGGCCCTGGGTGATGTCAGCAGAGGCATGGTTGGAGCGCATGTTTAAAAAGTCTTGCAAGTTCCGTGGTTTGAACTCAAGACCTCTTCCCTACAAATGCAACACCTTACCAAGGAACCAAATGGGTTGGACTTGTTACATTGGCCTGGGCAAGTTCATTTGAATGGTAAAATTAGTTTGGCGAGACAACAAAGGGGGCCAGCCCCATACCCATATGACTAGAGCGCGTGAACCAGGAGCTTAAGCTAACCGCCAGCCCAAACGGTTAGCACGCAATCCGAGGAAGACATTTAATTTGACTGCAGTTACAGTTGGCAGATCAGTTTGCGGTGGCGCCAAATTTGGCGGCCGCTCCACATTTGGCGGGCTTATCTGGCCGTAACTAAAGTTAACTAGAGTTTTTTTAGGGAAAACTGGCAGTTGGGAGTAAATGGCCATAACTTTGGCTAGGAAAGTCCGTTTTGGACGAATTTTTTTTTGATTTTGGGTCTCTTCGACCTTCTGAAGCCATTGGCACAGGTTTCACAACCATCTGAGGTCACTTTCAGGTGTTTTTTCTTCATGGAAGTTCCAGGAGCCACTAGGGCCAAATCAGTTTGGGAGCTGCATTGGGAATTGTGTAGCCATTGGAAGTGGAACGAAGGTCATTCCTGAAGTTTTCCATCCTTTTGAATCCATTTCTACAGCTCGTTTTGCCTTATGAGGCATTCTTCTCACTGTTTAGCTTCAGGGAAGCTTTCAGGGCCACCAGGGTCATTTCAGTGTTGGAGCTGTTTGGGGGCTATGTTCATCAGTTTTTGGTGATTCAAAAGCCTATGTCTGCTATTTTCGACCTTCTGAGTCTAATGGCAGAGGTTTCAGAACCAATTTAGGTCATCTTCACCTCGAAATTCTCCATTCAAGTGTAAATAGCCATCAGGGCCAATTGGGGAAAGTACTGTATGAAGGTACAATTTTCACTGTTTAGTGTTGGGAAAGAGCATGTTTAGCTAATTCCTATCTTCTGATTCTGTATTTACAGTCAGATCTGTCCTTTGAGACACCCATATTCTTGTATTATCCTTTGTAGCAATTTTAATACAAGAGGACAAGCCTAGTTGGAGAGGCTTGGTCCAGCAGATGTAGCCCAGGAGGGGGTGAACTGCTTTATCATTTTGATGTCTTTATTTGCTGAAGATGATATGGTAAAAAAATCTGATATAAAGTTTTAAACAGCAAATATACATAACTTGCATACACACATAATCACCTATTCAGCTACAGAAAGTTATTTGTCTTTTTCCGCAAGATATAAAACTTCAAGTATGTGTATGTCAAAGAATTCTAAGTGTTTACTTTTTTATTTCTTTAGGCAGAGCCTGTAAAGGGCCAGGTAGCCTCTGGAACTCATCCTCTTTTTAGAGGTGACATGTCCGGTGAATGCCCCTACAGTTTATCTCTGTATAAGAAATAATAAGTCTATACATTTTTAGAGGTCATTTGGAGTGTATAGCTCATAGTTGAAATTATTGGAAATGGATACCTTGCACCCTTAAACAAGTACATTCCATTTTCAGATCATTGTGGAAGTGTAATTTACACCGTATTTCAATCATACGATTTTCTCCTAACATTCATACATGTGGGAAAAATCCGTTATCACCAGAAAATGATCACCTAACCACTTCTAATTAGGTGGATCAAAATACACTATGTAGATTTAATTTTACCATAATAAAATCACTTTCACTATGGAAAATAATTTCATAAACCACTTTTATTAAAATTATTTTCTAATTTAAATAAATAAATAAAAAGCCATGAGAATAATTAGATAAATCATTATTTATTTAATTTTCTCTAGAAATGATTATTAAATCATTATTTAATAATTATTCCTTGTCACATTTGACTAAATCCCTTAGGAATATTTAAATAAATCATTATTTATTTGAATTTCCTTATTAGAATAATTATTAAATCACTATTTAATAATTATTTTGATTTCACAACTTTCTTGTTTCTCGCGAAATAATTAATAAATTATTTTATTTGTTAATTATTTCTAAATAAAGGTATTTAACCATTTTAAATTCCTTTTCCCTCTCCAATAAATATAATAGAGTATTTCAAGTAGTTAGATCTAGATTTGGTTAATAATATTTTATTTTCTCCATTTTCGAGATTAACTCCATACTTTGTTATATAAAGGAGGGTCTTTTCATTCATTCTTCAACATTATCATCATTTTTCTTGAGTTCCCATTTTTTAGTTCTTCAATTTCGTTTGGGCTTTTCACATTGAGAGAGAAGATCAATTTTCTGAAGCGTCAAGGATATCAAAGGACCAATCCCATAGAGGGGGACTTATAGACCAATCTGTAAATCTCCTTCACCAGGTGTTATCAATAAAAGATTAATTCATTTAAAATTGTCTTTCTAATTGGGTTATTATACTAGATTCTTTATATTGTTGCTTTATATTTTGGGTTATATCTTCTTTTACTGTAGGTTTTCTAATTTTTTTTCAGATCTAAGACGACAAAAACCATCAACTTGTTCTTAGGGTCATGTTGTGTTAAAACACAACCCCCCATTTTTTACTTGTTCACTTCAAATAATGGGGACCCTTTCTATAAAAAATTTGGCTAAACACCTTTTAGGATTTTCATTAAGTTGATTATCCTATGATTTTATTATTTTTCATTTTCTTTAGATTCTTGTTTTTTGATTGCTTTGTCAAAATCGATTTTTTATAAGCTTTCCATTGATGCTTGTTTTACCTCATTTGGTCAACTGGTTTGTAAATGGCACTCCTTTGAAGTCTAATCATTTATGTCGCCTGGGTTAAAAATGCATAAAATGTACAATATTCCATTTTTGTAATTAAATTAGTTCAATAATGCATTTATTTTAAATATTAACCCCTAGTTAGTTATCACTAACATTTTTCATTTTTTACTTATACAGCCAAATCATGAAGCATTGGGATTTTAGTAATTTACTCCAATTTTCAAATAAATTACTAATCTCGAAAACCCAGAATGTCAAAGTGGTTGTAGTTTAATTTTTATTTTTATCAAAGTGGTTGTAGTTTAGATAAGCAAAATACGCTTTAGATAATTTTATAACTAAACTAATCTTCATTAAAATAAAACCAAAATAAAACAATATATAAAATAAAACAAAAAAATAAATAATAAAAAATATATAACATGATCGCGTCCATCGCAAAATCGCACTTCGCAAATTCATAAAGAATCAAGTTTTCAAAACCCCGACGGAGTCCCTTCATGCGATGCGATGTAAGCTCATTACCAAACAAGACCAAAGTCCTTCCCCCCATGTATGTTTTGGAATTTAAGTCACAACACCCTCCACCTCACCTCATCCTACCTCATGCTCACCTCACCCTCCACTCACTTCCCTCCTCCATCATAAACTCACGTGGATGAATAAATAAGGAAGGATTGATTCTAATGGTTTGTATGGTATGAACTTAAGATTGATTCTAATGATTTGTTAAAATATTATATTTACATTATTATATTATTATATTATAATTTTGATATAATTTAAATTATAATATAAATATAATATGAGAATATTTTTAATTAGTTTGTTTTTTTTTTATAATTAATCTGTAAATAATTTAGATTAATATCAGATTAGCATTAATTAAACTTAATTGTAATTTAATTAATTTTTAATTAAATGAGCATTAATTAAAATTAATTATTAGTTAGTTAATAATTAATTTAGAGTTAATTATTAAATAATCAAAATCTAATTTAGGACTAGAATTTAATTAACAAATTCTGATTTTTTGGCCTAGGCAACAGAATTTCCAGAATTCTGACAGTTTTGACTCATCAACTTTGGAGACTCATAGATTGAGTTTTACTTGGCCAAATGAGGCCCAAGATGGCTCATTGGAAAGATAAAATCAAGGAGAATTTTTGAGGAGGTTTCACTAACATATTTGGTCAATTATTGGGTTGAAAATCAGGCAAAAGATCAAACTCCGAATTTTTAAAACAAAATCAATTTTCTGAGTTTTATTTTCTTCATTTTTATTTGTGCAAGCTTCTTCTAACTACAGATTCATTCGTCAATAATATCCTCGGCCGATGAAAATCATCATATCCATCAAGAGAAAGCTCAGATTTCCTTTTCAAATTAATTAATTGCATTTAATTGGATTTGTTTTAATGCCAGAAATGGCATTTCGATTTTATTGTTGCATCTTAATTTATTTTGATTTCTTTTTGCATGAAAACAGTAGAAGAGATATGAAGAAAAGGATCTCAATCAATGAGAATACTCCAAAGATTAAAGATGAGAATTTTGAATAAATAAAATTGATTGGACAGATTTTTCTTCAACAAACTTTCCTCTCAAAAATACCTTTGGAAATATTATAAATGGCAGATTGCAAAATGTAATTAGGGGTTTCTCTCCTCTGCAATTTTGGAATTCTAAAAGAACTTTTGTAATAAGAATTTAGAGTTGTAGGTGGGAGGAGTGGAATCTCAGATCTATAGATTATTGAGGTTTTTCTTTTACATTCTGAGTTATGTATAATGAACAAAGTTTGCACTATTGTAGCTTTGGTTTTAAAAGTAGAAGCTCAAGCATTATAAAGGACTATTAGAGACCGGAGTTGGAGAAATGGATTCAATAAATAGGTATTTCGAATACTATTGTTTTAAATGCTGATTTCATTTTATGATGATAGAATTGTGTCAATTTACTTACATATTTGTGCACTTTTGTTGGTATGGGTAATTTGTCCCTATTTTATTTTATTATTTATCTCTGCTCTTATGGGCTGAATTCTGATTTCTGAGTAACTATTTACTCATAAATCTGTTTTTTAATATTGGTTTAATAACTAGTGATATGTTGTAAACTTCTTCCGCATATTATTGTTTAATAATTCAAGTTACTAATTAAATGATCAAAATCATTATGAGAACTTCTTCCTGAGTGTTGTTGATTGATTATTTCAGTTAAGAGGTCTCAATAGAATGTGTGCGGAATTCATAATGTCAGTTAATTGAACTACTTAATTAGCTTGATATTCATTATAAGCTAGACATATTTAAACCCCAATACTTTAAATATCTTACTCTTGGTTGGGTTAGATCTATATCTGCCTAATTGAGATAGGATTAAGATAGTTCTGTTTTCTTGCATCTTAGAATAAGTTTGCATTTAGATTAATTTCTACATTCGTTTAGTCCTCTTCCCAAAGAGGTAAACTTTAGTAGTGGATTGGCTGAGCCCTAAGTCATCTTAAGGATCACTTTCTTCCCTGATCAGCAAGAGGGTTGATCTGATGTCTCTTCTGCATTGGCGAATGAAAGTCATATTTTAAAGTCATTAGAGATTGAGAGAAAGTAACTGGACCTAGTTGAACCAGTTGAAACCACCACTCCAAACGGAAAAGAAGTTGCTTTAAGGTTCAGACTGGGTGGTCATCGCTTATGTTGTTGCAGTGATTTTCAAGGCTTCAGCAGGTCACTTGTAACCTAGTGACTTAAGTGAAGTATTCTTTGTACACCTTCTAGGAATTTTCATACTAAAAATATCATAGTGAAGCAAGGGTGCTCCTTATCCCCCATATTTTTTAACATATACATTAGTAAGTTAGAAGCATGTCTAGGAAAGGCAAGTTGTGTTGGCTCCACACTTATTGGTATAGTCATATCTCTTCTCCCATATTTATTGGTATATTCATATCTCTTCTCCCACATTTAGTGGTATAGTAATATATTTTCTACTTTATGCTAGCACTATTATTATTTTGGAAACAATTCATTATAAGATGGGTGTGACTATTAATACTAAGAAAAAAAAATCCATGATGATTAAATTTAGAAATATTACTTATGACACTTTAAGATATGGTAACAACAACTTGGAGGAAGTTTCCTTATACAAATATCTTGGAATCGATGCCCATCACAAGCTCAATGGAATTATAACATTGAGAAAAGGATGATTGGAGGATGGAAAGCTTATTATGTTCTTGAAAACAATTGTAAGTCAATAATCTTTTAGATATCGAATAAAAAAAAAAAACTCTTTAGTCTCTTGTCATTCCTATTATTTTATATGGATGTGAGGTTTGTGGTTGTATTAGCTATGCTTAGGTTTCTGTTGTACAAGCACAAAATCAGTAACGTAGACGATCATAGACTTCCTAAGCTAGCTTTAAATTCTAGCCAAAACCACCTAAGGCTCAATCGAGGGTGGCATAAAGACACAAGGGCCTGGTTAAACTATTGGGAGATCAACGAAAATGATGCATTCCAAAACATAAATAACATTAAAGATATTGTTACTTCTAAGTTCAAAGAAAACATGTGGTGTGAGAAAGCTTTAGCGGCTAAAAGAAAATTAAGTTATTATAAGAAGGTCATCAACCCCACCCTAGAAGATCAAAAGTATCTCTCTATTTTAACTAGCTCAAAGAAGAAAATTAATATAGCAAAGATTAGAACGAATTCTCATGAGCTCCATAGTGAAACAGGTCGTTGGGCAGTTCCTAAAATTCCATGGATGGAAAGGATCTGCCATATATGTGAGAATAGGAACATCGAGGATGAAAACCACTTACTCTTAGAGTGCCCCACGTATAACCACATTAGATCTCAGTTTCACAATCTTTGTTACAATACTGACCTTCCTAGCCTTTTACAATGTCAAAATTATAGTGAGCTCGGGAGGCTTCTCTCCAAGCTTTTTGATCTTAGGAATAAATTCTTAAATCAAAATAAATAATTTGTTTCTTTAGGTCCGATAGACCATTGTTTGGTCTCAGCGGACGTTAACCATCATCATCATCATTATCTCTAGAGAGCCATAGAGGAAGATAGAAAAAACCAAAAGCAATATATAACTTACAATCTCAATATTAAAGGAAATACCCCCTATCTTATCCACTTAATTGAAGCAAGCCTTTCCTCCATTGCAAGCATTGTTATGACTAGATACATCTTATGTATAAGAAGAATTTAAACACCATGGAAGACACGAGCTTTACTAGAATTGCTTCTAACTCTAGCCAAAATCACTACCTTTGGCTCAAGTAGGGATGGTATAAAGATACTCAATATTGGCTAGACTTTCAGGAGATAAAAGAAGAGATCAATTTTGTAGAGTAAGGATAATATTAAAAATGTGAAATTACATCAAAATTAAAGGAAAATTTGTGGTGTGATAAAGAGTTAGAACAAAAATGAAGCTAAATATTATAAGGAGGTGATTAACGAAAAATTTGAAAAAAAAATCTTTGTATCTTAACTAGTTAAATAAGAACAACTTCTCAGGAGCTTCCTAATGAAATTAGACATTCATCAATTCCCAAAACACCATGGATTGAAAGAGTATTTCACCTTTGCAATAGTAAGAGAGTTGAAATTGAAAAACACTTTCTCTTAGAGTGTTTAGTTCATACTCACAATAAATCTAATTTTTAAATCATTTTTTATACTACCAACCTTTTGGACACCTTAAGTCAACAAAACTAATATGATCTTGGAGGAATTATATTAATGCTTTTAAAAAATAGAAATAAAATGCTAAAAAAATGGGGTATCATCATCATCATGATATTAATTCCCCTAAAGTTGCTTCTATCTTCAACCCTTGAGGTTTAAACCTGAGACCTAGTGAGGACTAAACTTATGCTAATCAACTATTATACACTTCATGGGTTTGAGGGAGGTGTATAATTGTTTCACTACTCAATATAGAGTTGGTAGGTAGCATTTAAAAATATATTGATATTAGAACTCATTATGAAGGGGATGCCTAATTTGTTTAGTGTTCAGCATAAAGTTGACATATGGTACTAAAAAAAATACTAATAACAAAAAATATCTCACTTATAAATAAAATATTTTAAATTCCATATTAACATGATTTTATATCAACTTTATATATAGAGAAATAAGATAATTGAACATAAAAAAGTTTTAAGTATGAAAGAGGTATAATTTCTTCACTATTTAAAAACATGTTAATTCCATTCTTGAATGAAATATTTAAATAATAATAACATCATGTGTGTGTCTGTAGAGAAGAGAGCGAGCAAAAACATTTTAATGTTGATTATAAATAAATATTAATGTTCACTATATAAATTGTTATATAGAAAGAGTAAAAGATATTCAATATCAAATTTCGATAATTTTATATCAACTTGTTATATATAGAAAGAGTAAAATATATTTGAAAGTAAAAAATTACAATTCTTAATATAGAATTGATTCCTAACATTTAAAATATATTAATAACAAAAAAAAATTCAGTATAAACTATAAATAACATATTCCAATATGCATGTTAAATAATTTTTGAAATGTGTACATTGTGTATTTAAAAATATATTAACTAGCATTTGCACCAGATGTTGCTAAGGAAACGTCGTAAGGCATAAATGAGGAATAATCTTGACATGTAAATGATCATTTAAAGTAAGAATTACTAAAGAAAATTGCATGCAGAAGTGGAAGATAAAGCTAAATTATGTACATTATCGGAAGTTTATAGATAATATAATGCTTGTAATAAAGATTGGCTCTTGATATTCTAAGATGTGGAAAACATGATGGTGGTCTTTCTACATTTGAGATTGCATCACAACTTTATGAATGATTCTTTATACATAGATTGGACACTTCATCTATATCCCATGAGTTCATTCTGTATATGGTGAGTTCTAGGAAGAGTAGTCCATTAAAATTGACCAATATAGTCCAATCAATACTCATAATACATAAGTCCCGGATGCGGGTGCATAGGGGATATGGTAATGGCACGCGCCATCACGTGGGCAGGTGGCATGCCTACGGTGTCCGATGGTACCACGAGCAGCAGGGTATTAACCCGCTTGAATGCAGACGGCCGACGGCATTAATGCCTGTCTACTCGGCTCGAGGAAGAAAGATGGTTTTCGATGTAGAGAAAAGTTTAAAACAGAGGAAGCTGGATCGGCAGAAGAATATGTGTGCACATTGCAGTAAGACCCTGCTCCACTCAGACAGAAATGGGAGTGAGAATCTAAGGGGTATTCCGCCGGTTTATGAGCTTGGTAAGCACACCACCTGCAACGGTGTGGAGCTGAGGGCGCTGGTGTTGGTTCTTGCAGCTGTAGGAGCTCAGAGTGCTTGTGTTGGTTTCCAGAGAGGAAGGAGTGTTGTAATGCCGAGGGAAAGGCCGCGAATGGGTAGCCAAAGAGGGGGAATTAGAGGCAGGGCCCTCCCGCAGCAGAACGATTATAATTCACCCTCTTCCTCCATTGAAGTAACGTCGCTGCCTCAGAGATTTCAGGGCAGCGATGAGGAGGAGGGAGGGCATAATGGCAAAAGCCCAAATTCTGAAGAAGGGCAGATGGAGCTCCCAATGCTCAGGTATCAGCTCCCCTGCCCTCAAGTTAATTCCACTTTGGTTGTTTCTATAATGATAGAGCCTGGCGTCACTCAGAACATGGAGGCCGAGCCTCGGCCGGATGGGCAGCGCTCCAGCAGAGAAGAATCTCCAATTGCGTGCCTTCCGGTTGGAGCTGGAACAGGTTGGTTGGCACCTGGACGTGAACATGGGCCGGATCTTGAGCACCCAGCAACCAATTTCGACCCGGACGCTGGCCCTTCTACGCATGATGGTTATTCACTTGCTGGTCCGAGCAGGCCAGCCCAAGAGGGAAGCCCAGACGCGGTCATCCAGCTTTCTGACTCCGAGGACACGCTCCGTTTCGGGTGCCGAATTGAAGAGGTGCCCCAGACTACTGAAGATGATTGAACTCGCCCCGGTAATCTCTGCTATTTTTGTTGGGATTTCGTTGTATAACTCGGCTAAGTGGCGGCATTATCTCTGTCAATGTGTCGGCTGTAATGTTCAGGTGTCAATTGTAATTGTTCAGGTGTCGATTGTCTTTGTCCAGCTGTTTGTTTGTCTCTGTCCGGGTCAGTCCAAGGCCCTAGTGTCTGTTCAGTTAATACATGTTATGTAATTGTGTCGGCAATGGTCAAGCAACAACTCCAATTTTGGACTTTTCAATTTTGGAACTGATAGCAGGGCAAGGCAAGGGCTGACAGGCAAAATTTCTTAGCCTTGCCCAGTGTACTCTATTTTGTATCTTTCTTTTGTACGATAATAGAATTAGTCATATTCAGAAAAAAAAAAAAAAAAAAAAATACTCATAATACATAATACTCATAAAAAAAGAAGAAGAGTAGTCCATTAAAATTAACCAATATAGGCCAATCAATACTCATAATACATAATACTCATGAAAAAACATATATTCCTCTTTGAATAACGTCGTTGAAAAATATAATCATTAAATTAAAGGATATATTCATCTATTATGTATATTTATTTACGATGTGGCTTTTGGAAAATATAATTTTATTTAGATTAAGTTAAATCCAACATCAATGTTATATGGAAAAACCATGTATTCACTCAAAAATGTTGCGGCCATAACTAAAAGGTGATTAACATTTATGATTATTTACTATTTCCATTTCTTTCTTTAAAAATGCAAGCAACATAATAAATCCAAACTTGTTAGTGCAATGAGTGCACTTAATAAATCTAGTTCCACAACATTTAAATTTTAAGAGAAACCATTGTAAACAATTTTGGTTGTTGAACACTCTTTTCCATTAATCATTCATATAACCAGAAAATCATAAGTTGGCAACAACGTACATTATGGTGATACAAAATAATTGGGGAGAACAACAGAGGGTGAATAAGAATAACAGGCCCTGCATAGCAGTGGCAGTAAGCTTAAGTAGTTTGTCAGTCTCCATTAACAAGATAAATGGAGTACTATTGTTGCTATCTCCATTCCTTTGAATCCAAAGCCACAACCCAGTACAGTACAGTAGACAAAAATAACCCTAAGGTAGACACACAGAGGCATAAATTACAATTACAATGCAGTTCCCTTAATAAACTCGTTTGTTTCCTGTAAATAATTGTACGCATGTAAGCTTTCAAGCAGTTTCAGGTATGGTATATGTGCAAAGTACAAATTTTGTGAGCCTCCCTCAGGCTTGAAAACTCCATCCTCCATTGTTACTCATTTCCTTCTATGTCAGAGAATAAACCCCATGCTCAAAACATATTCTATACAATCTCAGATTGTTCCCCTCTTAAATTCAAAGAATTTATATTGTTCCCCTCTTAAATTTAGAGAATTTCCATTCAAATTTTAAGTTTTTGTGAGGAGGAGGAGGAAGATGTGATTTTGGAGCAGTTGGTGCATGGGGAGGACATTGATAACACTTTGCAAACGCTACCCTACTATCAACACCCAAATCACCACAAATATGTTCATAGGGTGGTTTTTCCACAACATTCTAAAAATCAGCCATCAAGATCCAAAAAAATTTATTAGTTTAAAACCCTCTCAAGGTACAATCAATAATTTATTGAGTTATGTTAATGTGAAAATAAAGGAAGGATAGTGAGTGAGTAAGATGTCTACTTTAAAACATTTTTATTATAGATTTTGAGAATATTCTAAAATTTGATAGATAATTGGTCTAATTAAGCGAAGTCTTTCAGTAGATAGTGAGTGATTAAGATGTCTACTTTAAAAAAAAATTATTATAGATTTTGAGAATATTCTAAAATCCGATAGATAATTGATCTAATTAAGCAAGTCGAAATCACATAAGAGAAACAGAGAAATTTTTGGATGACGCGTTTTGAACCAACAAATGTCGTCAAGTGTGGTGGACTAAAAATACCAATTTGCTTGCTCTGCCATTGAAGATTAAGTTCCCTTGATCCACCAAAAGCCCTCCTTGAGAATATCCTTAAAGCATTCAGTGGTGTCATAAGCCAACAAAATCTAGGTTCGACCACAGCAAGCTATTTCAGAGTTCTACCGAGGGCAGGCATGGCTTTCGCATTGTAGAGCAGGTCGACATCAAAAAACGCCTTCATTGTGGCTCATTCTTGTATCTAGCTTCATCAGTATTTCTTGCAGCACCTATTTGCCATCAGGGTGCAGTGGTTGTTAATCCTGTTAATCTCAAAATAAGTGGTGCGTCGGGCCCGAGAACAAGGGCCTGAATCAAAGTTGACCATGCAAGTGATGCATAAGATTCAAGTTTATCAGATAGATGCTACAGTGCCCTTCAAAGGCTTCAACAATGGTCTGCTTTGTGGTAAAATGAGGGCGATAAGGGAAAATCTAGTAGAAAATCTTGTTAGGAATCGTAACCGAACTAATAACTAATCATTTTCAATCTGATGGCAACACTCCTTTAATCGTCTAACACTAAAATCAATGGCTTAACACTAAAATCAATTGCTCATGATGGTACAGTGGCCAGTGAGGTGCCCATAGGAAACGCCTTACGACGTAACTAGTAATTGAACCAAATGTTGCAAAGGAACACGGTAAGGCTTCTAATACTAAAACCCCTTAAAAAGCTTCTGACTAAAACACTAAAACCCTTTAGACTTCTAATATTAAAACCCCTTAATTCTCACTAAAATATTAAAACCCCTTATTAGGTGAGGTTTCAAAGAATACCCTTAAAAAGCTTCTGACTAAAACAATAAAACCCTTTAGACTTCTAATATTAAAACCCCTTAATTCTCACTAAAATATTAAAACCCCTTATTAGGTGAGGTTTTAAAGAATATTGAGTGTGCTAGAATTAAGTAGGGCTTTAAGGTTTAGTTGGAGTGAGCTTTCAAAGAATATTTTATGTTTCTCCTTTAAAATTATTGAGCATTTTTTTCTCCTCCAATGCTAATTGTTTTCTAATAAAGCATTTTTTTCTAAAGCATAATGAATCTCACTATTTCACTAGTAATTTTAATTTCATATATATATAATAGTACAAATATAACTACAAATAAGAAAATAGATGATTTAATGTTAATAATCTTAGTTTAAATTATTTGAAAATCGATTTAATGTTAGTTTAAATTATTGATTTTAAGAGACGATTTAATGTTACTTTAAATTTAACATTTAAATAATGAGAGTATTTAAAGTTAGTTTAAATTTAACATTTAAAAATAAAGAAAAATGCAATTAGATTCTAGAGCATAATGAATCTGAATATTTAGAACATAATAAATCTGAATATTTTACTAATAAATTTAATTTCATACAAAATATATATAAATCATTAAAATAGTAAAAATATAACTAAAAATAAGAAATTCTTTTTATTTTTTAGAAACAAAATAAGAAAATTTGTTTTAATAACTTTAATTTCATTAAAAATATATATAAATCTTTAAAATAGTGCAAATATAACTAAAAATAAAATAAAAATTGTTTTTTAGAAATTAAATAAGAAATTCTTAAATATATATAAAACATTAAAATAGTGCCAATATAATTAAAAATAAGAAATTCTTTTTTTTTATTTTTTAGAAACAAAATAAGAAATTCTTTTGTTTTAGTAATTTTAATTTCATAAAAAATATATAAATCATTAAAATAGTGAAAATATAACTAAAAATAATATTTTTATTTTTTAGAAACTAAATAAGAAATTCTTTTGTTTTTTGGAAAAGATTTAATGTTAGTTTAAATTTAACATTTAAAAAAAAAAAAAAGCAATTTGATTTTTGTATTTTTAAATTTATTATTATTCCAGAAAACTATTTTGGGATACATCTTCACAATCTGCCCAGATACACCCTGTAAAATAAAATTGCCCGATAGCATACTAAACTTCACTGAATTATATGTCTCGAAAATATTCCAAAATTGAAATAACCTCTTGAAAAATTAATTAAAACCAAATTCTAAGTCTGAGTTCATACTTCAACAAATACACATTATACCAGTGGCTGATGCCTATAATACGCCTTTCATCTTTATTTGTGTAGCCGAGATTCAATCTCACAACCTCCTATTGAGGCAGCAGCTGATGACTGTAATACGCCTTTCATCTTTATTTGTGTAGCCGAGATTCGATCTCACGACCTCCTATCGAGGCATGGCCGCAGCATCAGCATACGAATTTGAATAGTAGTCAGCCAATGCATGCATAACTTGAACCTGCATTTTAAGTGTGACGATGTACTCCGAAGCTTCTTTTAGAAAAACAGTCGTTTGCGAATTCATGGCACGAGCCTCCTGAGAATCTACATACGAGAAGCGATAGTGCCTCCTACTTCTTCATCACAATTACCAGGTGATCCTATGCCTGTGATCACCCAAAGGTCGAGGTTTTGTCTAGTCATCTGTCTGCCAGAATTATTGGAAGCAACGTTCAGCTTGTAGAGTCTGGCTTTGGCAGACAACGATCTCTTTTTTCCCAGGGAATTCCATCTGGGCTTAACCAGTTGCAATCGGTGGTGCACTTTGTTATGCCTGAAAATATATTTACAAATGATTTTCCTGCTACATGCACTTCGACCCCTTTGACGTCATGGCCAATGACAGATCCCCCAAAGATTTCATGGTTCGACTTCAAGCGGTGAGGTTCATCCGGCATTCGACTTTCCGATGGCGTAGCAAATGTTTCCATTGGAAAGCGACTCTCCATGCCCCTTCTTACCCACGTCCAGAAGGCTGTTCCATATTATGAGTAGCTCGGAAACTACGAAACTTTAACAACAAAACATTACGGAATCAAACTTTCTATGAAACATCGAATTGAAATCCCTCATGTATTCTTTGGTCCTTTCCCATCCACGATGCAGTGCTAGAAGACCAACCCAGTGCAGTGAGCAAGGTCTGTCCCACCCTACGCTGTTATGGGATCTGTCTAGCCGGATTTTGATTTAAGCTAACAGGGGCGCGCACCCTAGAATTAATCAGTTGTGGAATACATTTGAGCCCATAACAAATGAAGTTCGGATATGTTGTAACCTTGCCAATAAGGTTTTGCAATTCAAATCAACGGTAAAATCAATCGTTTAACAAAAGATCCAAGGGCACAGACAGAAGACACGTAAGCAGCAAAGGAGTTGGTTTCATATACTTGCCAAAATGGTTTGCAATTCAAATCAATGGCCGAGTATAAGCTAATCGTCTAAAAAAAGATCCAAAGGCGCAGACAAAGAACACGTAAGCAATGAAGGAGTTGGTTTCATAGAGAAACGCCTTACGTCATGATAACCAACACACATTATATTAAATAGTTTAGACTTCTGTGATCCATACTTTGATTGTGAGAATAATTTCGGCAAAATCACATAGAGAATCATTTGTCGATGTGTTTTGAACCAACTAGTGTGGTTCATCATCAGGACAAGTTGAGGAACAAATCCGAGTGATCAGTTAAATAGTGCATGCAGGTCCTCCAACGACTATATTTGACCGGGCAACGATTAAAAAGACTCTTAAAGGCTAGATTAGATCAGGGCCTAGGGGAAAGGGTCAAGGTTAGTTAAAATAATCAAATAATATTACAATTTTTCATCTTATATTGTGAAAAATATAGATAATAAACAAAAATATTTCAACAACTATGTCAAATAAAATATTTTGATGTTAATTTTTTAGAAAATATATATATATATATATATATATATATTGAAAATGAAAAACTTCTTATGGTTAAACATTTATTGATATGTAATTATTGTAATTTATATAATTATTTACATATTTAATAAACTGGTGGATCCTAAATACAAGTTTGGTCACTTACTCTTTATATATATATATATATATATATAGATATGATATTGTAACACAACTTATTTATAAATTTATAATCTACATGATAAAACTGGGTCAATATCCATTATTAAGAATCTTGTTACATAATTTTTTTTAATGTATATATATTTAACTCATCTATTAATTCTTTTTGTAATAATTAATAACTAGCATTTGCACCACATGTTGCAAAGGAAACGCCATAAGGCAATGGCATAAGAAACAATAGCATAGAAGAAAGAAGTCAAAATTTTATGCAATTTTGTTTCTTTATTGGTGTTTCTTTTTAATCATATGTTATGTTTGAGGGTCAAAGTGAAGGATTTATGAAAATGCTCTTCATTAAGATTTTGGAACCTTTATAAGTAAATGATTTAAATCAAATATTTCATAACAAAGTAATCTCATATCACCTTAATTCACAATGCAATGGATAATAGTTTTTGTTCATTAGAAATTGGTCTAATTTTATGAGGAAAACTTAATAGAAAGACTTTAGTAGTAAGGGGAACATTAATGAACTCCCTCATCATTTGTTATATGATGTTGTTAATTTAGTTAGTTGTTGCTTGTTATCCTTACTTCACTCATGTAAAATGTCCAAACTATAAAAGAATGGTATTATTTGTTGTCTCTTTGGACCATATTATTTTATCTAACTCAATCATTTCCAAAGCCTCAACTAGGTGCCCATCATTCTCTTTCCATAGTGACTCAAATGCATTTCATAAATTTGGTTTAATAAATGTTAGTGGAAAACCAATATATTTCACTTTGTAGAAAGGAGTGTACATTGGTTGGGGTAAAATTGTATTTCTCTTACCATGTGATGATGGCATATAAATCTTGAAAATTTATCCCCACTTATGAAATTCTCCATTCTAATTGTTGTTTGACCATGATGATATTTGCATCATAATCCTTTTCGTGAGAATATCATTTAGGAATTCAATGATAAGTGGAACAATTAGTTCCTCACAATTGTGAAATCCCTATTCTAATTTTTATTTGACCATGATGATATTGGCATCATAATTCTTGTTCATGAAAATATCATTTAAGAATTCAATGATAAGTGGCACAATTGGTTCCTCAAACAAAACACTAAAATAAGAAAACATCATTGTTTGATTGAACTCTAAAGATAAACATTATAAATAACTTGTCATTAACTTTCCAAATGAGTAGAAACATCTTTGAACAAAACACTAATCATTCTTATAAAATTTCTTCAAATCTTATATTTTAGATTCAATAAAGCCTATCCTTAAAGTAAATATGATCACCCTAAAACTTTCTCCAATTAAGTATATTGTATCCTAGCATTGTTAAAAAACAACTTTATTTAATCTTATCAAAATGTTATTCAAAATCTATCAAAATTCTTGACGAAATCTATCAATACTAAAGCAACATTGTAATCAAAATCCTTCACCTAATACATTTCCCCTTAACTAGGAATCAGAGTTCCTAAAAGAATAATCTCATAAAAACAAAGCCACTTTGACAAAAAATAATTACCGAGGGTTACACACTTGAAATTTGTAAACATTAACTAACCCATCATATGGCTTGGGAATATATTTATTAAAACCTTTAGTCAAAATGCCACCAAATGTAGCATCTTCCTAGAATTTCAATATATCCTCTTTGATAGAATATTAAAATGTTATAAGACGACATGAAGCAACGTAATGGCTATGCAATTCACAGTAATTTATGAGCTGTCTTTTGAACAAATTTATAAGATTTGTAATAGGGGTTGCATTGACTATAGTGCTGCTAACAATTTGCATAATGCAGTGTTGTTAGATGGTATGCCAATGGTGACACATCATGTGATCATATCACACTGACATAGACAATATTTCGAGCTTAGTTATTTAAGGTTGTGTGTAGAAGATTTCAAGAGAAGCTATGAATGACAAGTTCTACATGCCCTAACATAATTCACCCAAAAGATACAAAATTTATCTGAGGTTGATTATCTTAGGCAATGTGATTGTTATATGATAAGGCATGCATTGGGCTTAAGATTTTAAAATATCTCATAATCTTTTCCAATATACTATAAATCAAGGCCTTGGAACACTAGCATAGGGAATAATAAACATGTGTGGAAGCCAGGACATTCATATAAATTTGATGTCTAACTACCGGGAACATATGCTTCATAACCTATTTTGTCACATTTTGTTCCTTTCATTGAAATAGAACTTGCCACAACTCTTTTGTTGGGGCCTAAAAAGAAAGGGATACCTAGAAATTTAAAGATACACCTAAATTGAATCTACAACCAACTTACATTAATTAATTTATAATCTCATTAACATTGTTTATATGACATAGTTTTGGTCCATGGAATCTTCAGACCCTAGGGATATATGAAAGATATCTAGGAATTTCATCACATTTTTTAAACACTCAGTGTCCTTTTTCTTGTGAGGAAGTCTCCTCTTTCTTGCGAGGAAGGGGGATCATCTGCAAAGTGACCATGACTTAGGTATTCGACATTTGACCCAAGAAATAGATATTTGTTCACCTCACCTAGTGATATTTCCAATCTAACAAGTATCCAAAAGCCTTTCTCGAGAAAGGTTGAGACCTAGAAAATTGGAACAAAACAACCCAATTTTAAATAAAATAGTTCATTAGGTAAGAATAAACTTTGGGAGTCATTAACTTCCAAATGAGTAGAAACATCTTTGAACAAAACACTAATCATTCTTATAAACTTTATTGAAATCTTAAATCTTATAATGTAGATTCAATAAAATCTATCGTTAAAGTAAATATGATCACCCTAAAATTTTCTCCAATTAAGTATATTGTATCCTAGAATTGTTAAAAAAAAAACTTTATTTAATCTTATCAAAACGTTATTCAAATTTATCAAAATTCTTGACCAAATCTATCAATACTAAAGAAACATTGTAATCAAAATTCTTCACCTAATACATGTGCTCTTAACTAGGAATCAGAGTTCCTAAAAGAATAATCTCATAAAAACAAAGCCACTTTGACAAAAAATAATCACCGATGGTTACACACTTGAAATTTGTGAGAAACATTAACTAATCCATCAAATATAGTCTCTTCATAAAATTCTAGTAGACATTTATAATTAGAACAATTTTTTTTTGATAAACCCCCTAAGTTTCCTGTACGATGCTGGAAGTGGACACTTCTGTAGATATAACTGGAATTCTCATTCGGAAGAGTTGTAGATGCATACTTCTATAGGATCTTGTAGCAATTAAGAATATGGCTTGGGATGAAATGGATGATAGGTAGAAGCATTGGTATGGATAAAATGTAGATGGTAATTTATGAATATGGTGAATGGAGATTTAGGGAGTGAGTGTAAAAGTGGAAGAATGTATGTGGAAGAAGGATGTAAGAATGATAAAGTCAACCTTGAGCACTCGATTTGCTTCAATATTTTTTTTGGACCAAAGCATTGAGTACATATTATAGGAATGACCTAATTGCATTTCACTTTGACAAATTCCTCAATGCAGCATATTGTATCGTAGCCTCCCCATTGATACCTTACCCTTACATCATATTGATGAATGCTCCTAACCAACAAGTTCAGTACAGGAAATTGCCTTTCTTTGAAACCAAAATTTCCCTGCTAACCTATTCCCTCTTCCAGAGAAAGAGAGTCAAACAAGGTCTTCAAATGAAAAGGCTATCATTTGGAAGAATTTGAATCTACAGAAGTGCCAGAAATCGAAATGTTTGCATCAGTTGACCAAATTGACAATGGGTAAATTGTTTTTTTGTAGTACACATCTAAGCTCACATGATCGAATAAAAAATGTGAATGCAAATACCATATTTACACAACATCTTCTTTCATTGTGAGTGTCTCTTTGAAGTATTTTTAACGTGTTGTTAGATCTGAAAAGGAAAATGTGATAAATTAGAAAGTTTTACCAATGGTGAACATTTGACAATGCAAAATTTTGGAAAGGAAAGCTGCAATTATTAGTGAGGCACTCAATGATGACATCTACACCTCATTGCATAGGAAATTGTTGCTTCATTTACTTCTTTCATAATGATATAGAATACAGGGCTCTCTCTGGAACCAACCATTAACACCAATAGAAAGTTTCAGGGTTGAAGGCTAGGTTCAATTCATGGTTTGACCCTATTTAACGTTCAACATTTCTTGTATAAATTCACATGTTGTTTTACCAAAATCATCGAAAGTGGGAACTATTGAACACGATAAGGCCTCATCAAAGAAAAATGAAAAATATTTCCCATGGTATGTCAGATTTTCTTATTTTATCATTATATATTTTTGCATTTTGCTAGAATATATCATTTAAACAATGCTTTATGGGTTATCCTGGATTATTTCATTGTAATTCTTAGTGCTTTTTCTTGAACTTATTTGAAATATCCTATCATTAACACCTTTATTTATTAATATGATCGAAAATTTGAACCAGAGTATTGGAGACAATATAGAGTTCTGGTTAAGTTATGTTTCATTTCTATAAAAGATCTTGTTGTCATTTGCAGGTTTTTATGTTTTATTTCCAATGGCTATTGTGAAGATAAGATATAGGGTTTCTACGGTTAGTAGCTAATCCCAATCTTAGGCACTATGCAATTCTACCGTTTATGAAGATGGCTTTAGGGGGAAGTATTTTCAATCCTATCATAATGATGATGTAGATTTCAGGGAAACATCAGAGTTGTTGGATGGTTACAACATTGGAGAGAAAGGCACAAAATTGTGTTATGTTAGGGAGTAGAATTTTAATATTCCTTATGATTTTTCTCTTTCAGCAGCATTCTTTTCTTGTCTTTCAGACTCAAGCTCTAGAATACGCTCCTTAATTATGGTCTTCCATTTTATAATTGCAAGTTCCCCTAAGTTTAATGCTTCATATAATTGTTCAGCAAATTTTGTTTCTACTCTCCATGTTTGTCTGTTGGGATGGAACATGTCATTCATTTTGCTTGGAGATTCCCCACTTCTATTGATTTTTTCATATGCAATCATCTTCAAGCATTTAAATGAAGTCCCTAAATTCACCTTTTCCATTTCACCTACCATCCTTTCTTGACATCCAGGTTTAGGTTCCAAAATATCCACCTTAAAGTTTTCTGTAGAGGCTACAGTGGAAATGTTTGGCAATGTGACTGTTAACTCCCCCACATAAAGAATGTCTGGACTGCTTCTAAATATTGTCCTTGAATATGCCTTTGGCATTTTACCTACCACCATCGCATGACTTACAAATTCAGGTTCAAAATTTTCTAGAGAGGCTTCAGGAGAAGCATTTGGCAACACAGATTGTATTGTCATTAATTCCTACTTGTAAATAATGTCTAGCATGGCCATTAATTTATTTGATGTTATCTCCAAACTTGTGTTTTCTGCTTCAGCAGACTTTCTTGCTTGTATTTGAGATTCAAGCATAGAAGTAGCCCTCTTATGACATGCCCTTTTTCTCTTGATTGCATCACCGTTCATGTTTATAGCTTCATTTCATTGTTCAGGAATCTTCCTTGGTTGTATTTGTGATTCAAACTTCGAAATAGCCCACTTACAACATGCCCTTCTCTCTTGATTGAATCACCTTTCATGTTTATAGCTTCATCTGATTGCTCAGGAATCTTTGTTCACTTTTAATCTCCTGTTACGAAACTAAACATTATATCCAGATATTCCATTGAAGAGAACCTAGGTATGTCAAACTACTCGCAGATTACCAATTCAATTGAACAATTTATAGATACACATGTCAGTGGCATGTTAACATAATAGTTTATGTTCTCAAAAGCCATCGACAATGGCCTGAAAGGAAGGATCATTCCTTTCTTCTATTGTGTCGAGACATGAGTGACACTGAATTCTCTACTAGGTGTAGAATTGTCTTCAGAGGTTAGATTATCTCTCCTCTTTAACAAGTAAACATGACTGAAAAAATTATTAAATCTATGAATGAATAGTGCCTCTTTTTATCATATACTTTCAAAGATTTGGATGTGAATAGGTTATATACTTTTATAGATTGCAATCTTTATAGTTCAATCTTTTCATATTTTCTTTCAAGAAAAACTAAAAACAGTGCTTTTGAGCCTAATTCGAGATCAGCACAAAGGTTTTCTAATGTCTCTCACTCAGTTGTCTGAGAGAATGTGTTACAGAGAAGTTATGTAGTTCATTCAAGTTTCTCACTTCATTGTCTATTGAAGGAACGACCTAATTGCATTTCACTTTGACAAATTCCTCAATGTGGCATATTGTATTGTAACCTCCCCATTCATACCTTACCCTTACATATTGATGAACACTCCTAAACAACTTGTTCGGTACAGGAAATTGCCTTTCTTTGAAACCAAAATTGCCCTGCTAACCTGCTCGCTCTTCCAGAGAAAGAGAATCAAACAAGGTCTTCAAATGAAAAGGCTATCATTTAGAAGAATGTGAATCTGCAGAAGTGCCAGAAATCAAAATGTTTGAATCAGTTGACCAAATTGACAATGGGTAAATTGTTTTTTTGTATTACAGATCTAAGCTATGCGATCAAATAAAAAATGTGAATGCAAATACCATATAATGCTTTGATATATTACCCATATAATGCTTTGATTTCTCAATATGCTAAGTCACTATGTTGACTCAAATATATAATAGACAATAAACTAATCAATGATAGAGAAAATAAAATGTCAAAGTGAGGCAGGACCAGTTTTGCAAATAAGTCTGCTATGCCTATCAAGAGAGTGTCCAACGTCTTTGTTCCAAGGTCCCAAAAGACGGTCCCAAACAGTAGGGCAATGACTGTAGTGAAGAAAAATCGCACAACATTATAGTGTGGATTCCTCCAATATGACCAATGTTGCTTCCAAAGGAATGCCACGCACTGAACCTTGAAGGACCATGCATATTGTGTTGGAAAACTCAGATCCTGCGAGCCAGGAGCAGGGGTGTTTAGCTCTTGAATAAGGGCTTGATTCCATCTGAAAACAGAACAACATAATTGTCAAATAGGGCTTTAAAAAAATTACAATTTCTTGGGAGAAATTATTGCTTCCAAAGGCATGCCACGCACTAAACCTTGAAGGATCGTGCATATTGTGTTGGAAAACTCGGATTCTACGAGCCAAGAGCAGGGGTGCTTAGCTCTTGAATAAGGGCTTGATTCCATCTAAAACAAAACAACATAACTGTCAAATAGGGCTTTAAAAAAATTACAGTTTCTTGGGAGAAAATATGTAACTAAATATAGGGTAACAAAATTAGAGATGCACAATAAAAAAAGCTCAAAGTTCTAAAACAAATTCCTACAATTATGTTAGACATACTCATAGAGTGCTGCTTTTCTGTAGATCTCAGCAAACTCTACACCAAGTTTTTCCTCAACAGCTATGGAACTCACTTCCGGCGCCCATGTCGTTGGATTGTATCCTTTGCTAATTTGTGGTATTTCTGGAACGGCCTAGACAAACAACCAAGAATCGGACAAAATTGAACAAAATAAGTTTTATGATTATAAAAAGAGCTGTAGTTTAGAAAACCAATAAAACTGAAAATTTAGCAATTATTCCCTGACTTGTTCGAGCCCTTTGCAACCCTTCATTTGTTGTTAAGCCAAGCACAGAAACATAAAGTAGGCCTTTTGTCATTCATTTCCCCTGGAGATTCCCCACTTCTATTGATTTTTTCATATGCAATCATCTTCAAGCATTTAAATGAAGTCCCTAAATCCACCTTTTCCATTTCACCTACCATCCTTTCTTGACATCCAGGTTTAGTTTCCAAAATATCCACCTTAAAGTTTTCTGTAGAGGCTACAGTGGAAATGTTTGGCAATGTGACCGTTAACTCCCCCACATAAAGAATGTCTGGACTGCTTCTACATATTGTCCTTGAATCTGCCTTTGGCATTTTACCTACCACCATCGCATGACTTCCAAATTCAGGTTCAAAATTTTCTAGAGAGGCTTCAGAAGAAGCATTTGGCAACACAGATTGTATTGTCATTAATTCCTGCTTGTAAATAATGTCTATAATGGCCATTAATTTATTCGATGTCATCTCCAAACTTTTGTTTTCTGCTTCAGCAGACTTGCTTGCTTGTATTTGAGATTCAAGCTTAGAAGTAGCCCTCTTATGACACGCCCTTTTTCTCTTGATTGCATCATCGTTCATGTTTATAGCTTCATTTCATTGTTCATGAATCTTCCTTGGTTGTATTTGTGATTCAAACTTCGAAATAGCCCTCTTACGGCGTGCCCCTTCTCTCTTGATTGCATCACCTTTCATGTTTATAGCTTCATCTGATTTCTCAGGAATCTTTGTTTCTACTCTCCATGTTTGTGCGTTGTAATTTGGGGTCGCATTCCTTTCCCTTGCAAATTGATCATTGTAGATGATTTCATCATTTGCAAGCATCTTGATGTAGTTAAACGAAGTTCTTGAATTTAGCTTTTTGATTTCAACTGGTGTCCTTGATTTCCTTTCAGATTCAAGTTCCAAAATATCCTCATCAAAGGTAAGGCAAGGTATGGGTTGACACCAAGACATGGAAGGATATAAGAAAATATATTTTCATTATGGGATATACCTTACCCTAACGTGACCTTCCACAACGGGGAAGCAATATTGATGAACGATCCTAACCAACCTGTTATGTACAGGAAATTGCCTTTCTTTGAAACCAACATTTCCCTACTAACTTTCTCCCTCTTCAAGAGAAAGAGAGTCAAACAAGGTCTTCAAATGAAAAGGCTATCATTTGGAAGAATTTGAATCTGCGAAAGTGCTAAGACATCCATTAGGGTAGTTTTTCCAGCACCACTAACTCCCATCAAGGCTCTAAGTACCCCTGGTCTAAAGGATCCACTTACATTGGAAAGGAGTTGTAGCCTGTCTTGACCCAACCCTTCACTTTTCATCTCCTGTTACGAAACTAAACATTATTTCCAGATATTCCATTGAAGAGAACCTAGGTATGTCAAACTACTCGCAGATTACCAATTCAATTGAATGATTTATAGATACACATATCGGTGGCATGTTAACATAATAGTTTATGTTCTCAAAAGCCATCGACAATGACCTGAAAGGAAGGATCATTCCTTTCTTCTATTGTGTCGAGACATGAGTGACACTGAATTCTCTACCAGGTGTAGAATTTTCTTCAGAGGTTATATTTTCTCTCCCATATAATGCTTTGATATATTACCCATATAATGCTTTGATTTCTAAATATGCTAAGTCACTCTGTTGACTCAAATATGTAATAGACAATAAACTAATCAATGATAGAGAAAATAAAATGTCAAAGTGAGGCGGGACCAGTTTTGCAAATAAGTCTGCTATGCCTGTCAAGAGAGTGTCCAACCTCTTTGTTCCAAGGTCCCAAAAGATGGTCCCAAACAGTAGGGCAACGACTGTAGTGAAGAAAAATCGCACAACATTATAGTGTGGATTCCTCCAATATGACCAATGTTGCTTCCAAAGGCATGCCACGCACTGAACCTTGAAGGACCGTGCATGCTGTATTAGAAAACTCAGATCCTGCGAGCTAGGAGTAGAGGTGCTTAGCTCTTGAATAAGGGCTTGATTCCATCTGAAAACAGAACAAAATAATTGTCAAATAGGGCTTTAAAAAAATTATAGTTTCTTGGGAGAAATTATTGCTTCCAAAGGCATGCCACGCACTGAACCTTGAAGGACCGTGCATATTGTGTTGGAAAACTCAGATTCTACGAGCCAAGAGCAGGGGTGCTTAGCTCTTGAATAAGGGCTTGATTCCATCTAAAAACAGAACAACATAACTGTCAAATAGGGCTTTAAAAAAATTATAGTTTCTTGAGAGAAAATATGTAACTAAAGATAGGGTAACAAAATTAGAGATGCACAATAAAAAAAGCTCAAAGTTGTGACACAAATTCCTACAATTATGTTATACATACTCATAGAGTGCTACTTTTCTGTAGATCTCAGCAAAATCTACACCAAGTTTTTCCTCAACAGCTATGGAACTCACTTCTGGCGCCCATGTCGCTGGATTGTATCCTTCGCTAATCTATGGTATTTTTGGAATGACCTGGCCAAACAACCAAGAATCAAAAAAATTGAGCGAAATAAGTTTTATGATTATAAAAAGAGCTGTAGTTTAGCAAACCAATAAAACTGAAAATTTAGCAATTATTCCCTGACTTGTTCCAGCCCTTTGCAACCCTTCATTCGTTGTTAAGCCAAGCAAAGAAACATAGAGTAGGCCTTTTGTCATTCATTTCCCCTGGAGATTCCCCACTTCTATTGATTTTTTCATAAGCAATCATCTTCAAGAATTTAAATGAAGTCCCTAAATCCACCTTTTCCATTTCACCTACCATCCTTTCTTGACATCCAGGTTTAGTTTCCAAAATATCCACCTTAAAGTTTTCTGTAGAGGCTACAGTGGAAATGTTTGGCAATGTGACCGTTAATTCCCCCACATAAAGAATGTCTGGACTGCTTCTACATATTGTCCTTGAATCTTCCTTTGGCATTTTACCTACCACCATCGCATGAATTCCAAATTCAAGTTCAAAATTTTCTAGAGAGGCTTCAGAAGAAGCATTTGGCAACACAGATTGTATTGTCATTAATTCCTGCTTGTAAATAATGTCTAAAATGGCCATTAATTTATACGATGTCATCTCCAAACTTGTGTTTTCTGCTTCAGCAGACTTGCTTGCTTGTATTTGAGATTCAAGCTTAGAATTAGACCTCTTATGACATGCCCTTTTTCTCTTGATTGCATAACCGTTCATGTTTATAGGTTCATTTCATTGTTCAGGAATCTTCCTTGGATGTATTTGTGATTCAAACTTCGAAATAGCCCTCTTACGGTGTGCCCTTTCTCTCTTGATTGCATCACCTTTCATGTTTATAGCTTCATCTGATTTCTCAGGAATCTTTGTTTCTACTCTCCATGTTTGTGCGTTTTAATTTGGGGTCGCATTCCTTCCCCTTGCAAATTGATCACTGCAGATGATTTCATCATTTGCAAGCATCTTGATGAAGTTAAACAAAGTTCTTGAATTTAGCTTTGTGATTTCAACTGGTGTCCTTGATTTCCTTTCAGATTCAAGTTACAAAATATCCTCATTAAAGGTAAGGCAAGGTATGGGTTGACACCAAGACATGGAAGGATATAAGAACATATATTTTCATTATGGGATATACCTTATCCTTACCTTACCGTGACGTGACATTCCACAACGGGGAAGCAATATTGATGAACGATCCTAACCAACCTGTTCAGTACAGGAAATTGCCTTTCTTTGAAACCAACGTTTCCCTACTATCTTGCTCCCTCTTCAAGAGAAAGAGAGTCAAATAAGGTCTTCAAATGAAAAGGCTATCATTTGGAAGAATTTGAATCTGCGAAAGTGCTAAGACATCCATTAGGGTAGTTTTTCCAGCACCACTAACTCCCATCAAGGCTCTAAGTGCCCCTGGTCTAAAGGATCCACTTACATTGGAAAGGAGTTGTAGCCTGTCTTGACCCAACCCTTCACTTTTCATCTCCTGTTACAAAACTAAACATTATTTCCAGATATTCCATTGAAGAGAACCTAGGTATGTCAAACTACTCGCAGATTACCAATTCAATTGAATGATTTATAGATACACATATCGGTGGCATGTTAACATAATAGTTTATGTTCTCAGAAGCCATCGACAATGACCTGAAAGGAAGGATCATTCCTTTCTTCTATTGTGTCGAGACATAAGTGACACTGAATTCTCTACTGGGTGTAGAATTGTCTTCAGAGGTTAGATTATCTCTCCTCTCTAACAATTAAACATGACTGAAAAAACTATTAAATCTATGAAAGAATAGTGCCTGTTTTTCTCATATACTTTCAAAGATTTGGATGTGAATAGGTTATATACTTTTATAGATTGCAATCTTTGTATTTCAATCTTTTCATCTTTTCTTTCAAGAAAAACCAAAAACAATGCTTTTGAGCCTAATTCGAGATCAGCACAAAGGTTTTCTAATGTCTCTCACTCAGTTGTCTGAGGGAATGTGTTACAAAGAAGTTATGTAGTTCATTCAAGTTTCTCACTTCGTTGTCTATTGAAGGAACGACCTAATTGCATTTCACTTTGACAAATTACTCAATGTGGCATATTGTATTGTAACCTCCCCATTCATACCTTACCCTTACATATTGATGAACACTTCTAAACAACCTATTCGGTACAGGAAATTGCCTCTCTTTGAAACCAAAATTGCCCTGCTATGCCTGTCAAGAGAGTGTCCAACCTCTTTGTTCCAAGGTCCCAAAAGATGGTCCCAAACAGTAGGGCAATGACTGTAGTGAAGAAAAATCACACAACATTATAGTGTGGATTCCTCCAATATGACCAATGTTGCTTCCAAAGGCATGCCATGCACTGAACCTTGAAAGACTGTGCATACTGTGTTGGAAAACTCAGATCCTGCGAGCTAGGAGCAGGGGTGCTTAGCTCTTGAATAAGGGCTTGATTCCATCTGAAAACAGAACAACATAATTGTCAAATAGGGCTTTAAAAAAATTACAGTTTCTTGGGAGAAATTATTGCTTCCAAAGGCATGCCCGCACTGAACATTGAAGGACTATGCATATTGTGTTGGAAAACTCAGATTCTACGAGCCAAGAGCAGGGATGCTTAGCTCTTGAATAAGGGCTTGATTCCATTTGAAAACAGAACAAAATAACTGTCAAATAGGGCTTTAAAAAAATTACAGTTTCCTGGGAGAAATTATGTAACTAAAGATAGGGTAACAAAATTAGAGATGCACAATAAAAAAAGCTCAAAGTTCTGAAACAAATTCCTACAATTATGTTAGATATACTCATAGAGTGCTAATTTTCTATAGATCTCAACAAACTCAACACCAAGTTTTTCCTCAACAGCTATGGAACTCACTTCCGGCGCCCATGTTGCTTGATTGTATCCTTCGCTAATCTGTGGTATTTCTGGAACGGCCTGGCCAAACAACCAAGAATCGGACAAAATTGAAGGAAATAAGTTTTATTATTATAAAAGAGTTGTAGTTTAGCAAACCAATAAAAATGAAAATTTAGCAATTATTCCCTGACTTGTTTGAGCCCTTTGCAGCCCTTCATTTGTTGTTAACCCAAGCAAAGAAACATATATTAGGCCTTTTGTTTCACTTTGCATAGATTGATCATGAAAGTGTTTGAATTCACCTCATCAAAAGCTTCAAAGATATCAATGTTGGGCTGAAGGATGGTACAAACAACAGTTCGACCTGTATTGACTATGTTGCGAACAATACGCATAACAATTGCTGCAGCATGGGCATCTAGTCCTGAAGTTGGCTCATCCATGAAGATTATAGAAGGGTTGTAAATTAGTTCAACTGCTATGGAAAGTCTCTTCCTTTGCTCTGTAAAAAGACCTGTCACTCCAAGAAGCCCTACAAGGGCATCTCTCATAGGAGTGAGCTCTACGAGCTCCATGAATTCTATCACAAACATTTGCACTTATTGTAACATCAAAAATATGTGAGTAAAAGCTGCTTGCAAAGTCTCATTAATAAGAAAGATATTCAGTCTAAAGAACTGCATGCAAGGGGGAGAAATTTAGAACAACCATTCTAGTTTTCTCGTCAACCTCACAAGGAAGACGAAGCCATGCATAATACACGAGTGGTTCAAAGACTATGACATTTGGAGAGTGGATATCATTTTATTCGCAATACCCTAAGATGCTAGCAAATGTTTCTTGCTTCTTGGGGAATCCAGAGATCATTGTCGGCCTACGTACACTTGAAGCCCCAGCAGAACCAAGAAACCTCCATGAGCTGTGGAATAGTGATCCTCCCCAGAGAGGGTTTGGGTCTAGCAGCTGGATAACCAGACGCCGAACTTCAGAGGAAAACTAGGGCATGCATTTGAAATCCCTTGTAGATCTTCTTATACATCACTGTCAGATTCAAATCCTAGAACGACAGGTAGCCCACCAGGAGCACAACAGTATGCCTCTACACGACTAGATGTCGGCCTTGGCTCCATTGGTGACTTTCATATCGCCATTTTTGTCTAATAACAGGTTATCTGACTTCAAATATTGGTGACACACACCCCTACTCCGGCTGTGGAAGAAATCGACCGCGCAAATCAGCTGTTGAAAATACTTTCTTGCTTCCTCTTCCTTTAGTATCCCCTTTTCGACAACCAAATTGAAGAGCTTGCTGCTGGAGTTCACAGGGTTTTTACCTATGTGAATCGAATACTAGGTTCCAACGAATTTGTAACTATTTTCTAGTCATCGAACGATTTAGCTTTTCTCAATCGTCTAACATATAATCTTAGGGTGCATATAGATGACACGTGAGCAAGAAGGGAAGTTCATTTCAGAGGGAAATGCCTTACGACGTAATAATAATAATTTAAAATAAAATTATAATGTAGTTAATTTTTATAATTTGTAAAGATGTATCATGAAGTGTGTTGTTGTTTATCATAGATTGACGTCTATTGGTATTCACTAGTCATTTAATTTATATGGATGTGTTGGTTAATATTTTACTATTCACACCCAGATGCGGGTGAAATCGAGCTCATTAATGGTGTTTAATAGGATGGACGGCGCTTGGCCCTGCCAACTGCTAGCCAGCGCGACGATCCATGCCCAGACTTGGCACATGAAGGTTCACCTAAGGTGAGAGCAGGTCCGCCTACAGAATGTCTTAATTGCTCACTCTGGCCGAGGCAAGGTAGCTGATAGTTTAAACATGGCGCATTCGGCATTCAACCTCATTGTTTGCCCCCTTCCTTAAGCATCTGCTTGCTCCAAGTAGGAAACCCTTGCAGCAGAACTGCTACAGGCAATAGTTGTTGGCTCTTTGGCTATCTAGATTTTGGAAATGGGTTGCATTTCTCCCATTACCAGCTCTTCTCTTTGAACCTTGCTCAGGAACCCACTGTGCATTCTTTGCTTCCCATCCATGAGCCCAATTCTTCTGAGCTTCCCCTTCGCCGCTTAACCATGGTCCGTCACCGCATGAGAAGCCGCCGTGGAGGTAGCCGTGGTGGATGCGTGCACTCTCAGGCAGCTCAGTCTGTCGATCAGCCTCCACGCCCTACCTCTCCAACTTCATCTCAAGCCAATTCTCCCCCTCCCAGCCCGCCCCGCAGACCCTTTCCGCAAAACGCCTTCCAGTCGACCCATTTCAAATTTCAGAGCAGCCTGAACAGACCCATTATCACAGCTAATATCACCATCATCTTCTCTGAAGAAGAAGCTCAGCCTCATGCTCCAGCATGTACCTCGGCAGAGCAGGACATTCACAGAATTGCTGGCAATCATGGCTCTAAGCAGAACCCGGCAGAAGAAGGCAAGGCAGTAAGGCGTGGCAGAAAGCATGAGGATGGTGATCCTGCAAGTGACAATCAGCAACCTGGTGGCAGTCCTCATGGTGCCACAGTTTCCATGGCTATTATTGGCAGCTCTAGTGGCACTCGTCAAGTGTTGGATCCTCCAGGTGGCAGTGCAGCTAGGGACGTGGCGAAGGATAGTGACATTTGGTATGGCAATGCTTGCCCCGTCATTGAGGAATCATCGGACCAAGACGCCCCCATGTGATGCCACTTGGAGTCCCTCGTGTCATTTCAGAGTTATGTTGCTAAATGGTTAAGTTCGGTTGTTTATGGTTTGATGGTTATGTTTATGTTTCTGTATCTCGGTAGTCTGTGGTTATATTGCTGACATGTACAACAATTCTGTGTTTTGGTGTCTGTCTCGACTGCTTCAAAGGGGGTTATCTCAAGTCCTCATTTTGGTTATGTTGTTGTATTCCCGTTCCTATGCATGGTTTTTTGCAAACTGTAACTAGTTTTCCCAATTATGGGACAGTTTTGATGACCTGAAGGCACTCAGATGCTCTCGGTTGAGGCTTCTACTTCATTGCAATTATATTTTTCTTTCCTTTTAATAGAATTAGTCTTTACAGAGAAAAAAAAAAATTACTATTCACAATTAATATTTTTATTAGATAACCATTTAATTATGTCGTGCCTAATTTGGAATAGGGATTGCCATTTAATTTATATCGATGTGTTGGTTAATATTTTATTATTCACAATTAATATTTTTATTAGATAACCATTTAATTATGACGTGTTTAATTTGGAATAGGGATTTCAAAATTTTAATTTCAATGATTATTAGGTGGATGGTAGGCTTTTAACTTCCATTCTAGAATATTCTTGGTAGTAGTTAGAAATCAAAAGTTTAGATTTATCCCAAAAATATTTATGCTCTTAGGCCTTTTTAATTAAATTGATAAATTGAAAAAATATAATATAAACAAGTGTCACATGAAATGAATGATGGGTTTTAGACATGTAATATTGAATAGCAATGATGTCATAACAAATCCTATTTACATATTAAGTGGTTAAAAATCTTGTTACATAATTTTTTAAATGTTTATATGTTTAACTCATATATTAATTTTTGTTATAAATAATAATAATAATAATAAAATACTAATTTAGTGATTTTTTATGATTTTTTAAATGATGTACTATTAAGTATTTATTTATATTTATTAGTCATTATATTTGTATCATGTCTAATTTATCACCCTGATCGTGCTGGAGATATAATGAGTGACTTCACATCAAATAGTACCTTAACAAAACTAACCATTTAATTTATATAATTATTGTTAATTAATACATCACTCTTCACCAATAATATTTCCATCTATAATAATTACTACATGAAAAAAAGGTTAATTGTTATTAAATAAATAATAATGATTGTTAATGTTTCCGTCAAATATTAGTTAATTGTTTTTACAGAAATAGCGAAATAATTAATATTTCTGTGCTGCTAACCGCCTTTTGAGAGATAAGGAAATAATAGGGACTCGACTTTCTTGACGAGACAATTAATATTTATGTAACATGGACGTGAAGCGGTCCAACAGAGAGCAATGTAAAGATGGAGGAGATAAAACAGGTTATAGGTGGGTTGTGCATTTAAACTTTGATGCATGTAGTTAGATGTTAGAGAAGACTAGTACGCAGATTGTGTACATGAACTTGACATTTGAATAAATGAGAGTTACAGGTGTTTCGTGCGGATAAACTCGCATTCATATGGATGGATGATAGATAAGACTCGGAGGTGGCGGGTTGTGTACATAGATGATTGATGTCACAGTAAATATTACTATTATTATTACTATATCATTTTCAATAACAATAGATTTCACTACCATGTGTATGGGTGGATTGTTAATTTTTATATATTTAATATTAATTATTAGGTTAAAAATCAGTGTAGATTATTCCAGTTTAAAATTATTGTTTTAATAAATTAGATTATTGTTGAAATTTAAAATTAAACAACGAAAATAATTATTCTATGTTGATCAGTTTTTGATTTTTTATATTTCAATGTTTATTTATTTAAATTTAAATGTAAAATTAAATTTTATATTTCAAAAAAAATCGTTAATAAAAAGAACGATCAAAATCTTCCTCTACCTTGATAATTACGAGTAAAATATAAATAAAATACAATAGAGCTTCAAGTCAAAGGTATAGATTGAAGGTTGATGACGTGAATCGAATCTCTCCTTTTAACGAGCCTTCGTTGTTTGGTAAGATATTAATAATCCCTTTACATAGGAATCAAGAGTAAGCGTTGTCTTTTTATAAGATAGATATCAATAACTGTACTCGTCAAGATGCATGAATATCTTTAGACTACAAGGTTTTAGACCATCAATGCTTATAGTTTAGATATTAGGTGAATATGGAGAATACTAACCATACTAGCAGATACACAAGACCATGTGATGGTCGGGCTGCAACTAGTACAGAAACTTACAAATTTAATCTATTAATGCAAAGACAGAATGACATCTCTCCTGCATTAGATAGAAAGAAACCTAAGTAACCTATTAAGTGATGCATTCAACATTCCAACACGAAGATAAGATGACAGTGATCTAGTGTTAAACATTAAGAGATCAAGAACACCGCACATCAGGCACAAGCTTAGAACAAAAGAAAATGGATAGTGAGCAATTAACAGCAAAAGAAGTTTGTATTGCTGAAAATGAAGATGAGATGCTGCAAGCGACAAAGTGTCTACAGTCTCCAGAAGTTGAACCTTACATCCAATGCCAACCCTGATTACATCTTTCTTCTGGATATTTATAAGTTTACATTACAATGGCCCTGGCCGTTTAGGTATGGAGGGGTCTTAATTGACCAACCACTGCATTTAACTGCCTGATGGGGTCTCTAAACAAGTTGCTTGCTTCACTGTGTAAATCTGATATGTACAACTGTTGTGCTGTCCTTTAGGCGGTTGGAATGCTCGCAGCAGTGAAGTCCATGACTGATAAGTTCTGTTACAGAGCTATGCCATGTCCTTTTCTCCTTTTGGCCATGCTTTCTGTTTAATGCGGTTGTTGGGGATCTGACTGTTATCAGTCAAGCAGAGCTGGTCATCTCCTTCCTTGGGCAACAGAATGGATGTAGGACGTAGGGTGCATGGGTAGGTGGACAGTTGGGATGAGCGAGAGAGATGACCGTCGGATCGGGGAGATGAATGGCAGAGATGGCTCGGTGAAGGCTATCGGCCGAAGTGGGAGTGGGGTGCGTCAGGGCCGTTGGATCTTCAGTGGACAGATCGGACGATCATCAGGTGATGGAGCTGCATGGGCGTTAACGGGTGAGGGTGGTTTACTTGGGCGGTAACGGTTTTCATTGCACCGCTTTCAGGCGCTAAGTGGTAATTGCTCGGGGCAGCGCGATTCCACACAACGAACGACACGTAGCAGCAGATGAGAGAGAAAAACCGCCCTCATCGTGCGCTATCGTTCGATCTAGTTGTCCACGCGATATGTGCGAAGGCCGTCAGATCTCGGTGGAGATGATCTGACGGTGGAAAGTGGTCGAGCGGGTTGCCTTTATCGGGCACGATGTGAGCCGTTGGATTGGCGGGGGTTAATCAATGGTGGGGATGCGGCGCGATGGGTTACGAGCGTGCAAGGCTAGATAAGGTTTATGGTTAGTTTAACTTTGCGCTTAGGGCTAAGGCCAAAAGGGAATTTTGTCGGATTTGGAAAGTTCGTTTAAGAAATGGGGAAGGTTAAAGGTAAGAGGGGTGAGGGAAAAAAAAGGAAAAGTGACCAATGTAAGCCCCTTTTGGGACACAACCAAGCAGGCCAAGCTTCTCTCTGTTATTAGAAAGTCAGTGCTGCATAACAGAGCTAACACTGGCTCCTTCTGAGGATGAAATCCTTCTTGTGAGGTTTCAAGAACCATAGACCACTGCCTTTCATATAGAAACAAGATCAACAAGATTTCTTAGTATTCTATTGGGCATGGAGTCTAATTAAGCCTACACCTAAAAACTATAAAAGACATATTTTACAATGTTGGGGCCTAAAGGTCTTAAACAACATAAACCTTCAAAAATCGCCCATTAACTGGGCCATCAAAAATTGTTTCTCCTTCCATACTTTGCAGCATGAAAGTGTAGCTCCCTTGGACCTGAGCAATGACAAAAGGTCCAGTCCACATAGCATCGAATTTTCCATGATTGCCTTTCTTTTCTTTCAATGCATCCCATTTAAGAACTAAGTCTCCAATTTGAAAATTGTCCATCTTTGCCTTTCTGTCAAAGGCTTCCTTGATTCTCTTTTGATGTGTTATAGACTTTTCAATCAATTGATCTCTGATTTGATGCACTTCAGCCAAGTCACTAATCTTCTTTGCCATGTCATTTTCCTCATTATGTTCTTCCTGCAAGAACTTAGCCACAGGGAGGGTCAACTAGATTGGGAATACAACCTCAGTGCCATATACCAACTTGAACGGAGAATTCCCTGTGGATTTCTTGGTGGTCACCCTATCAGCCCCTAATGCAAATTTTAGTGTGGAATCCTAGTTCCTTTTGTTGTCTTCTAGCAGCTTTTTGATTATCCTTATTGGTCTCTTATTGGATGATTCTGCTAGACCATTTCCTTGAGGGAATATGAGGTGGAATGCACTAGCTTAATGCCCATTGAGTCACACATGTCCACCAACTCTTTTGCCCTGAAGGATGATGCATTGTATGTAACCAATTTGTGTGGACAACCAAACCTGGTGAAAATGTTTTCTGTCAAGAACTTCATAACAACATGGTGATCAGCTTTCCTAGTAGGGATGACCTCAATCCATTTAGTGAAGTAATCAGTGGCTACTAAGATCCATCTGTGCTAGCCACTAGAATGTGGATTAATTTCCCCTATGAAATCCAAGCCCCACTGCTAGAAAGGGCCATCAACATGTATTGGCTTCAAGGGTAAGGATTTCAACTATTGTTTTCCTTCAAACCTCTGGCACCTGTCACAAGATTTTACAAATGAAAAGACATTAGAAAACATAGTGGGACAATAATACCCAGCTCTGAGGATCTTGTGGGTTGTGGTTTTTCAATAGTGATGTCCTCCACAGACGCTGGAATGAAACTGATGCTTGACCTCCCCAGATTGTTCTTTGTCTAGACATCTTAAGAGGATTCCTGATGGGTCCCTCCAATAAAGCAAGCTTTCATGAATACAATACTTGGTTGCCTTTAGCTTAACAGTCCTAGCTTGGCTCGAGCTAAGACCTAGAGGGACTTCTAGTTTCAACAAAAAGTGAGCTATTTTATCATACCATTCACAAGAGGCCAGATTTTCAACCAAAGATTGGTTTTGCCCTCGTTCAACTGTTTCTCCCCCTGTCTGTCTATCATCTGAGTTTGTGCTTATCCAATTCATGTCCAGCATCCTGCAATTTTCTTCAACCATCAGCTTAGCAAGGCCCTGACCCTTAATAAGCTTGGTGGGCTTCAGTTCTATGTTGAATTCAATAAGATTTGCAATCCATTTAGCCCTTCTTCCATCAACATCTGGCTACGTTAGGATGTCCTTTACTGAAGTAAAGGGCACATATGCAATTACCTTGGAGTGCAGAATGTAGATTCGGAAAGCTTTTAAAGATTTGATAAGAGCATAAGCTTGCTTTTCGATAATATCATACCTTAATTCAGCATCCCTTAAGGTTTTGCTGAAAAATGCCACTAGATGCTCTGAATCCTCATCATCTTTCTGCAATAAGACTGCTGCAAGGGTGTCACCAGAAGCAAAGGAGAAGATATGGAACTCCTTGCTATAGTCTGGGCTGATCAAAGTGGGAGCTTCCATAATAGCTCTTTTGATGGCTTCAAAAGATCTTCTTGCTGCATCAGTCCATTTGATCTCTGATCCCTTTTTCAGCATAGAGGTGATGTGTTTTACCAATTCTGCAAAATTAGGAATAAACCTCCTTACAAAATTTATTTTGCCCAGAAAGGATTGGATGTCCTTTTTTGATCTTGGGACAGACAAGGTCTGTATCGCTTTCACTCTCTCTGGGTCAATCTTGACACCTGCAGCAGAAACAATGTGTCCTAGAAGCTTGCCCTCTTCTAAAGAAAATTGTGACTTCTTAGGATTCACTGATATCCCAAACCTTCTGCACTTCAGAAACACTTTCTTCAAATGCTACAAATGATCTTGATGGCTGCTAGAGTATATTGTTATATCATCCAGGTAGACAAGGACAAACTTATCCTTCTCTCCTACAAACGCTATATCCATGGCTCTCTGAAAGGTGGCCCCAGCATTCATCAATCCAAAAGGCATCTTGGAGTACATAAAAGTGCCCCAAGGAGTGGTGAAAGAAGTCTTTTTTTGGTCATCTGGATGTACAACAACTTGGTTATACCCTGAAAATCCATCCAGGAACAACATAACTTTAGCTCCTGAGACTTTCTGTAGCAAATGTTCCATCTTGGGTAGGGGATAGTTGTCTTTCTTAGAGCATTTGTTCAAGTTCCTGAAATCAACACACAACCTGATTTCTCCACTTTTCTTCCTCACCACTACCAAGTTGGCTACCCACTTTGAATATCTTAGAGGAACTATGATTTTGGCAGCCAACAACTTCTTGATTTCTTTTTCAATCAGAGGGAGGAGCAAAGGATTTATGGGTCTTAGCTTCTACTTGAAAGGAATGGTGTCTTTCTCCAATGGGATCTTATGCTAAATGATATTTTTGTCATAAGTTTTAAGGTCACTGTATTCCCAGGCAAAGACATCAGCAAATTGCTTCATTAAGGTGTAGTACTCAGAACTTTGGGCAGCAGACAAATGGGTGGACAGATTTATATACTTTGGATGATCTGGACTCCCTATGTTATGCCTATGGCTAGCAGACTGATTTTATTTTTGGGCAATCTTATGAGGCACATCATTATGGTCAAACAGATTCTCTAGAGGCACTAGCCCTTTAGGTATATGATTGTTAGGCAATTGTACAATACTGTCTTGACCAATTCTATTCCTTAGCTGGGGCTAGGGACATTCCTCCAAGGTTTCATTCTCTTGATCAATTTGCATTTTAGAGAATTCATCAATGACTTGCAGAAAACCTATTGACTTCATCATCATCCTCAAAGACTTTCCAGTGCTGGACATTATCAGGCAAAGATGGTCTATATTTTATTTGGACTTCATAAGCCAATCTAGGGGGCATGGGAGGGATGAACATGCTAGCAGACACAACAAGGGAATCAACAAGCTGATTTTTTACTCTAGGAATATATGAGATACAAAAGCTATCAAAAGAGTCTTTGAGTCTCCATACCTCATCTCTGTACGCTTTCAGCCTTGGGTGCCTTGATTGGAACGCTTTGTTCACTTGTTGAGTGATGAGATCAGCATCTCCAAACACCTTTATGTCTCTGATTCCCATGTCTTTGGCAGTGTTTAAGCCCAATATCAGAGCCTCATACTCTGTTGTATTGTTGGTGACCTGAAAAGTCAGCTTAAAAGACAGATGTGTGCTTTCTTGTTCTAGAGACAGCAACACCACTCCTGCTCCTGCAGTTTTCTTTGAACAGGCTCCATCAAAGAACATATCCCAAGCCAATGTCCCTTCCTCTTCCATGGTCTGGCATATTGGTTTCTTGAGCTGCACCAAGGCCCTCTGGGATTCTTCAATTTGAAGAATACATGCTCCAAAATCAGTGTCCACAGTGTAAATGGGATGATTAATGGGATTCTTCTCATCACTGATGATATAGGCCAGATGTGCTTCCCTATATAGTCTTCTTCTTTCTCCTCCAAAAACTAGGACGGTGGCATAAGACAAGTCATTTTGCAATGTCCCACCCAACCTCTTAATCCACCCTCTAAAAAGTAGCATACCAAACTTAGGGGGAACATCTGCTACCACAATATCCATCATCATGCTTTTCATGGGCAACTGAGTTAGGGTGATGGCTAAGTCTTTGATTAACCCCAGACATTTCACCTTCCTCGAATCAAAGGAGAACAAGTCATGATAAGGTCTGGTAATATCAAGGCCTAACTTTTCCATGATAGCTTTGGGCATCAGATTATGGCTGGCACCTGTGTCCAGCAGATAGTTGTGGAGGATTTTGTCATGAATGGTCAAGGAGACATAAAATGATGGGGAGCTATTATCAGAGGGTTCAGTCATTGGGCTAAGCACAACTATAGGTTTGTCATCTTGTAAATTCACATAGTCATTGGAGGCTCGTGTGGCTTTCAGCTCAAGGGCATCAAGGATGGGCTTCTTAAAGACCTCACTCTTTACAAGTTCTATCAGAGGCACATATATTTTTAACTTCTGGACTTCTGATTCAAAACTGAAAGGGGAAGGGGACTTGTCAGGGCCTCTTACCTCTTGAGCCGGTGTTTTGAGGATGATGGGATCAGTTGCTGGTCGCTTCTGCTTGTTGATCTACTGCTCTGTGGGGAAAACAGCTCTTTGGGCAGGATTCTCTTTGACATTACTCGTTCTTGACCTCAAGTTATATCTCTGTTGGTCTTCAGTTTGCAGAACAAATTCTCTGTCCCACTCTTGACTGGTCTGGTCCTTGAGTAATGATTCCTCGTAGGTAGCTAATGTCAAAAAGGCAGCACTGCCCTTGTCTTCCATGCAATGAATCTCATCCTCTTCATCAAACTACTCCTCCTCCATGACTACATTCTGGAAAGGAGTCTTAACCCTTTGTTCTTCATTGGCCTCTTTTCCCCTCTAAATGATTTGCAATTGTTCATTTGCTCTTTTGTATGGATTTGGATTTCTAGGAGCAAATGTATTAGGAAGCCTTGCTTTCCTAGAACTCTGCTCAACCTTCAGCTTGGAGATTTCAGCAGCCAGTGACTCTATCATTTTAGTCATTTTGTCTATTTTGGGTTCTAAAGATGAAGAAGAAGAGGAAGACTCACCTCTCTGCCTCCTTCTATCAACATGTCCTTTGAGTTTCTCTGCAGCCATGATATTGGATTCCACCTCCAAGGCTGCATCTTGCATTTCAGCTAGAGAAGCACATCTTCTCTCTCTTAATAGCAAGCAAAAATCAGAATCAAAGGCATTAGCATAGGTGAGTTTGGCAGAGGTGGGGTAGGCTTCACTTCAGCTGGTATCTTGCTATACATACGATTGAATCTTTTATTAAAATCAGACAATGACTCCCCATTTTCCCTTTTCAGGTTGCCAAACTCAGTATGGTAGTATAGCAGGTCTTTCTTATCTCCCCAATGCTTTAAAAACACGTCATCTAGTGCTTTAATGTCTGCTATAGACCTAGGGGTCAGCTCTCTGAACCACTTTCTAGCCTCTCCATCAAGGCTTTGGACAAATACTCTCATCCACACATCATCTTCACTGATATCTAGGTTATCAGCATAGCTATAAAAAGACTCAAGGTGTTCTTCAGCTGTTACTCCCTCTATCCCAGTGAACTTAGGCATGTATTTCTGATATTCTCCTATAGGCATGGCATTCAAAGGAATAGGCAGGACCAGGGGTCCATACCTAGCAGCTATGATTCTTTCCATTTTGGTGGGTGCTTGTGGACCTGCCATGGCTGGGGTAGATGGAAGGGTGCTAGCAGTTTGAATGATAGAAAGTTGAGAAATGAATGACAGGGTTGAAGGAAACTGATGGACTGGAAGGGAGGTTTCCTTTGGGCTGAGATCCAAAGGAGGACCTAAAGAAATGGGAGCTTTATGATTCTCTGAAAATATTTCTTCACTGCTAGTACTAGAGGCTATATTTTCAACATGTAGATGCTTTGTTACAAGCCTTTCTAGCAGAGATACATAAGATTGTTTAGGCTTACCTAATCCTAATGTTCCCTTATGTGATGTCTTTCTCTACTTGACAATCTTCTCAGGGTCAAGTATTGGATCAGCTGGTGATTTCTGAGGATTTCTCCGAGTATGCCTCACAAACAGAGCCAAAACTGTGATGTGGAGTTCCCAAGAGGTTCGACCTCCAGTAGAGTTGCCAAATAGATGATTACAACCAAAAATGTGTCCATACTTTGTCTATCATCGAAGCTGGATCTGTGTCGTTCTCCCAAGGAAGTTGAGCTTCAATCTCCTCTCCCTGGTAATAGTGTTAATTATGTTAGGATTCCAAGAAAATATCTTAGGTTGTAGCTCGAAGATGCCTGGTAACATATAAATTCAACTATTGTTGCGAGGTTTAATGGAAGGAATAAGGATTTGGTTCAAGCCAGATAACCACTTCTACCCTGTTTCATTCTAGACATGCATGAACACCCTCAAACTACAAGGCTTTAGACCACCAATGCTCACAGTTTAGATATTAGGTGAATATGGAGAATACTAACCACACCAGCAGATACACAAGACCATGTGATGGCCGGCTGCAACTAGTACAGAAACCTGCAAATCTAATCTATTAATGCAAAGATAGGATGACAACTCTCCTGCATTAGATAGAAAGAAACCTGAGTAACCTATTCAGTGATGCATTCAACATTCTAACACAGAGATAAGATGACAATTATCTAGTGTTAAACATTAAGAGATCAAGAACACCGCACATCAGGCACAAGCTTAGAATAGAAGAAAATGGACAGTGAGCAATTAACAACAAAAGAAGCTTGTATTGCTGAAAATGAAGATGAGACGCTGCAAGCGACAAAGTGTCTACAGTCTCCAGAAGTTGAACCTTACATCCAATGCCAACCTTGATTACATCTTTCTTCTAGATATTTATAAGTTTACATTACAATGGCACTTGGCTGTTTAGGTATGGAGGGGTCTTAATTGACCACCAACTGCATTTAACTGCTTGATGGAGTCTCTTAACGAGGTTGCTTGCTTCACTGTGTAAATATGATCTGTACAACTGTTGTGTTGTCCTTTAGGCGGTTATAATGCTCGCAACAGTGAAGTGAATGACTGCTAAGTTCTGTTACAGAGCCATGCCATGTCCTTTTCTCCTTTTGGCCATGCTTTTTGTTTAATGCGGTTGTTGGGGATCTAACTGTTATCAGTCAAGCAGAGCTGGTCATCTCCTTACTTGGGCAACAGAATGGACGTATGACATAGGGTGCATGGGTAGGTGGACAGTTGGGATGAGCGAGAGAGATGACCGTCAGATCAGGGAGATGAATGGCGGAGATGGCTCGATGAAGGCTATCGGCCGAAGTGGGAGCGGGGTGTGTCAGGGCCGTTGGATCTTCAGCGGACAAATTGGATGATCATCGAGTGATGGAGCTGCACGGGCGTTAACGGGTGAAGGTGGTTTACTTGGGCAGTAATGGTTTTCATTGCACCGCTTTCGAGCGCTAAGTGGTAATTTCTAGGGGCAGCGCAATTCCACACAACGAACAACACATAACAACAGATGAGAGAGAAAAACCGCCCTCATCGCGCATTATTGTTCGATCTAGTTATCCGCACGATATGTGCGAAGGCCGTCAGATCTCGGTGGAGATGATTTGATGGTGGAAAGTGGTCGAGCAGGTCGCCTTTATCAGGTGCGATGTGAGCCATTGGATTGGCAGGGGTTGATCAACGGTGGGGATGCAGCGCGATGGGTTATGAGTGCACAAGGCATATGGATAAGGTTTTATGGTTAGTTTAGCTTTGCGCTTAGGGCTAAGGCCAAAGGGAATTTTGTCGGATTTGGAAGGTTCGTTTAGGAAATGGGGAAGGTTAAAGGTAAGAGGGGTGAGGGAAAAAAGGGAAAAGTAACCAATGTAAGCCCCTTTTGGGACACAACCAAGCAGACCAAGCTTCTCTCTATCATTAGAAAGTCAACGTTGCATAGCAGAGCTAACATTCACATATGTGACATATCATTTCCATCCATGGTGTTTTAGGAACTACACAACGACCTCTTTCACTATGGAGCTCATGAGAATTTGTTCTAATCTTTGCTATATTAATTTTCTTCTTTGAGCTAGTTAAAATAGAGAGATACTTTTGATCTTCTAGGGTGGGGTTGATGACCTTCTTATAATAACTTAATTTTCTTTTAGCCGCTAAATCTTTCTCACACCACATTTTTTCTTTGAACTTAGAAGTAACAATGTCTTTAATGTTATTAATGTTATATGAAATAGGTAATGGTTTTTGGGCATGTGGTATTGGTAAGCTATAATTTTGATTGATATTGTAACAAATCCTATTTATAAATTAAAAATTCCCATGATACTTATTTATGAAAAGACCAAAAATGTAGTAATTTCCATCATCAAAATATTACGAAAATAGAGGCATATTTATGTTTCGCATTCTAAAAATATGAGAATGCGAGCATATTTATGTTTGGAATTCTAAAAATAGGAGAATGCAGGCATATTTATGTGTGGCATTTTTGCAAAGGAGATGAAATGACAAAAACTGCAACCTTTAAAACATATTAGAAGGCTAAGGCAAGATAATGTTAGGACAAGATTGTCTATGTAAAGGTACTTGTTAATGGGGTTGCATTACCGAAGGAATATATTGGTATGAACTACAAGATGGGTACGTTGATGGAAAGTGTTTAGATATGGGATAAATAGTTTACAAATGAGCTCATGAAAGAAAATCAAGAAAGGAAAACTAAGAAGTGATGTGTAATGCATATAAGAAAGCTTTAATCCATGTGTACAAGTATGCACAATAAAAGTAGATGCTTCGTGCATATAGATGTGTATTGGTGCTTCAAATTCCCTTAGATATATATCATGTTTCTGGATTAAGATTAGTTTCTTATTATATATAAAATTATGATGTTCTAATAGTTGAATATGATAAATGATGGATTGCAATTTTTTTAAGTGATTTTTTGAAAAGGTTTTTGGTTTATTTTCTTATTAATTTGTCTAAAATTTAGTAGGGATTTATTGAACTTTTTACAATCTAACTGTCTTAGGAGTTTTTGAGAGTGTTGAATCTATATATGCAATAAAAAATTCAAAAAATGCCTTGGGAGTTTTTGAGGGTGTTGAATCTATATATACAATTAAAAAACCAATGTAAACAACACAATTCAAGATTTGACCACAATATTTTTAGGATTCTGACCAAAAATTCTTGTGTAACTCTAAAAAATCACACTTAAAAAACTACTCATTTTATATACATGTAAATATAAATGAAATATATTATAAAATAAATATGTTAATATTTATCATATCACCCACTATTTAATTTATATAAATAAAGTGATTAATATTTCACACTCTAGAATTAATATATCTATCCCATAGCCATTTAATTTTTAATTTACAGAGCTAGGTCAGTTAATATTTCACCCTTCACACTTAATACTTCCATCATATGGTCGTTAATGGTTAATAAAGAGATAACAATAGTTGTTAACATTTCCGTCGGATAGTCGTTAACAGAGATCACGAAATAATTAATATTTCTGTCCTAAGATTGCTAAATTGCTTTTAGAGAGATCACCAAATAAAATTGACTCGGCTTGCTTGAAACATAATTAATATTGCTGTAGTATGGACGTTAATTGGTTTTACACGAACATTACCAATATAAGTTGCAGTATTGATGCAACGAGCAAGATGCAGTATTGACTTTCACGTCGGCTCTTCCGCCTCAATATTTGTCACCACTCGTTGGTTCTGTCAACGGAAGTGGTCCAGCAGAGAGCGATGTATAGATGGAGTAGATAAAACAGGTTACAAGTAGTTTTGCTTAAAATTGTATTTATATTTCCTTTATTTTTAAAATTTTAATTTAATAATTATTAGTGGATGGTATAATTTATAATTTAATAATTATTAATTATTGGGTGGATGGTACTATGTAGAATAAGCTTAGTAGTATATATTAGTAATCATATTTTAGTTATGTATTTTCTCGGTTTTTAATTAAATTGATTAATTAAAAAACATGTATGAACAAGTGTTATATGAAGCAAGTTATGGTTTTTTGGGTAAGTGGTATTGATAAACCATGATATTGAAACAAAACCTATTGATATATTAAGAATCTTCATAGTAAAATGAGATTAAATCTCTATAATTAAGAATCTTGTTCATGTTTTTAAAATATGTTTATGTTTAACTTATATATTAATTGTTTTTATAATTAATAATTATAATTTAAAACAAAATTATAATTTAATTAGTTCTTATGCTTTTTAGTTTTAGTGATATGAAATATATTATAAAATAAGTGTTTAGATGTTTATTACAAATTGATCTCTATCAACCTTGACTAACAATTTAAAAGCCCTAAGGGATAAATCAGTTCGTTGAGTTTTTGTTGCTAAGTCAAATCTCCTCCACACCCTTGGGATTATGCCTTGCTAGTTTGGTTCATGATATGTGCGTAAGTCAATTGTCCACATAAACTTGATATGGATGGATGATAGATACATTATGATTGATAAGACTATGAGGTGGGTTGTGCATTTATATATATGAATCAACCATAAGATCAGAAAGTGTGGGTTGTTTATATAAAATTGCATTTATATAATTTTGGTAAAATATTTCTGTTGGGCGCGGGATCCCCCAAGGGCAGTTTTGGGGCTAAGAGTCCATATTTTGGTTCAATTTTGTAATTGCAATATAAAGACTCCGCATTTTGTGGGCGCGGAGCGCATAGTTGTTAAAGAGTCATAAAGTTGTTTGCCCTTATTTTGATAATGTAATGTCGGCTGTAGAAAATCTACCCATGGTTCGCGGACCATGGGATTGTATAAACAGAGCCAAGCTCTAAGTAGTTAAGAGGAGACAAAATCAGATAAACAATGAAAATATGATGTATGAGAGATAGCTCTGAAGTAGAAGTCTAGTTTTGAGTCGTAGCATAGATAGAGGCTCTACCGTTGAGTGCGCAGAGGCCTAGAAGTTTGCAGCTGAGTACGCGGACTCCTACAGCTGAGTGCACAGGGCGGGTCGAGTATATAATCATCTGGAAGTATTAATAAAGAGACGTTTTCTATCAATTCTGCGTCTTTATTTCCTGCTTATGCATCTGTTATATTGGGTATGAATTTCACTTCTAATGCTTATATGATACACGAATGTGTATAATTGTATTGGTTAAGTGAACGCAAGTAAGAACATTTGTTTTCGTGAAGCTAAATAAGATTTGTTAATAAGACAAGTAAGATACTTAGCGTAGTTTAGGAGATATCGCAGTTCACTGCCTTAGCAGCGTGAAAGGACTTCAGCCCCTGGTTAAGGCTGCACAAAATCCGATTATAACACTTTGCTAAGGTACTGACGGGTGAAACAGAGAGAGAAGCAACCTGTGCGAAGCCAAGTATAGTTGGAATAAACCGACATCACAACCATTTGAAGGGTGTGGAAACTTGGTTCCAGCATCTCCCCATATTGCTTCGGGTGAGACTATAGTCCGCGCTCTGTGGGCTGATGTCGAAAGGGCCAGTGGTGTAGTGATTTGTTTGGCTAACTAACGTTGAACCTGGGTTAGGCACCCTCAAGCCAACAAATGGTTTCGTTGCCGGGACCGGAATTTGCATGAGAGATGTGTGATGTCGTATCATTAGAATCCAACTAAGAAAGAAATCGAATGCTAGTTGGACAGAAGGATTCACGAGTTCGCGGCACAAGAAAATAGAACCCTGTGACTATCAAAAGAATAGTGGCTAGATAGTTACTTGTACACAGAGATCCACGAAATCATTTTTTCGTCCTTCCCTACTGAGCTATACGAGTGGATCATGAAGCTAGCAAATAGCCAAGGAAGGTGGAAACTTGATGGTTCTATTGTGTGGACCCCAGAGCTAGTGCGAAAAATGGAAGCATCGAAGGATAAGATCGCACCACCGTTGATCATTGGCTCGATCACATTATAAGAGGATTTGTTACTAAGTTTGCAATTGAAACCTCAGTCAGCTATAGCGAGGCAGAGCGATGCTTTTTTAAAGGACCGCGAGGTAAGTACGTAAAATCTTTGAATACTTGGATTAAAATGTTGTTGTTGAAAATGGGTTATGCAATTACCTTGATGTTCAGGTCTACGCGAAGTGGAAGAATTTACAGAAACAAAGGAAATAAGGGTCCAGAGCATAGCCCCTTGATTTCACCTCCATGAGGGGCCGAGAAAGGGATCGTGAAGGTATCTCTGCAAAGTGTTATTCATCTGATAAGACAAGGATTTCTGTGAATACCACCTCTGCCTACACCACCACTGGCTTCACCTCCATCACCTCCAACTTCACCCGTACCACCTCCACCACAACCCTGATTCAGTATGGCGAACACAGTGAAGTTGCCTTTGTTTAAAGGCTTGGGAAATGAGGATCCGGACCAATTCTAGTTCAATTGAAGGCTGTATGGGAAGCTCAAGGTGTTATAGATGACCATATAAAGAAAGAAACACTGGTTAGCGCCCTGCACGATTGTGCGCTGGCTTGGTATATTAAGTACTCCAACGATAACCTGAATGGGAGAGTAGCGGACACCGAAGCAACACTGAATAGGGAATTTAGCACGCCTAAATCTGAGGCGCAGTTGATTATTGGATTCAAAGAGATCACGATGTTACTAGGCAAGATGCCTTGGGAGTTAAATCAGAGGATGAAATGTACAATCCGCGAAGTCAACATGAATTTGACAGATGGACAACATCGCGAGTAGTTTGCGGCTTCGCTACTACCACACTTAAGAAGTGCGTTGTCACAACAGACGATAACAACTCAGGCAGAGGCCTTGGAGATTGCCATGAGACTACATGAGATCCCTAATGCAATATCCTAATTTGGGATTCTAGCAGATCAACGCACAGTTGAAGAATCTGTGCCTTGAGATGCAAAGCTTGAAGCAGGATAGGACAGTTCAACTAGAAGTGTGCGAAGAAGTATGGTGCGTGAAATGCAAGAGTCAAGGTAATGACAAGGACCACTACCCGGTCTTTACAAATTACATTCCAGGAGGAGGACCGATGCCTTTAAGGTCGGAAGCTCAAGCAGGACCTAGTGCGGCCCCTACTTTATGGTCCGTTATCTGTCAAGTAGTTGGAAAACATGCCACGGATAACTGCCACTTGTTACAGAAGTATACGCAAGCTCTGCAATAGTTGTTTAGCAACTTTTGTAGATCTGTGGGACATGATGAGCGTACTTGGAGGAGCTATGAATTGATGATGGATAAAACGCTCGCCTACAGAGTTCAAGCTAAAACGCGGCCCCTTGACCAGAATGCAGGGTGGGCGCAGACGAGGCCGAGGCGGAGGAGGATCTGGTAGAGGTCGCGGATAGTTAATTTGCTACAATTGTGGAGGACCAGGACACTATACTCGTGATTGCACTAATCCAACGCACCCATCGTGCAAGTATTGCACACTGTTTGATCATGAGACAAAAGATTGTCCTATGTTGATAGCTAGGATACGTAACAAAAGGGTGCTACCACCTCCCCCGACTCAGAACCTACAGATGATGAGGTCTGAGCCACGCGAGGAAGTTCCAAATGTAAATATAGTGCTCCGAAGTCGAATCGCGATGGGAGATTACAAGGGGAAACAGCTAGAAGACAACACCTGGGTTCACAAAGCCCCGGCAAAAGAAGCTAAGTTTGATTTGGAGCACGCTTGGGGAACCTTCATGGAAGCTAATAAGAGCTTCATTAAGGCCTCCACTTCAGAGAGCAAAGATAAGCCTGAACCGGAGATGTACCCCTCTATGCTCATAACTTCTTGGAAACCTTTATGAAATTACTACGCGTCAGTAAGGCTATGAAAGGGTTACAGGAACTCATCAAAAGATGTGTTGGACCACGCCAGGAGAACCGCACGTAGTCCAGAAGATCGGAAAACATAAAACAAGGATGGGGCGTGAAATGAGACTCATCGCGCAGATCGAGAATACGAGATGGATCAAGTCATTCTGGATTTGGGATCAGATGCGAATGTTCTACCAAAACAGACATGGGAGAGAATGGGGAGACCTATGCTGCAATGGTCTCTGAATCAACTGAGAATGGAGAATCAACAAAAAATCATACCCATGGGGCAATTGCAGGGAGTAACCATGGATATTGAGGGAGCGAGCACATTGGCAGATTTTGAAGTAATAGAGATTGTTGATGACAACAATCCCTACCCTGTGCTCCTGGGAATTGACTAGGTTATTGATATGAATGGGGTAATCAATCTGAAGAAGCAGAAGATGATCTTTGAGAAGAAATCACTGCGCGTAATAATACCCCTGGATCCTGTTGAAGGATCGCACTATACGGAACCAGTCCACAACTATGAGAGTGAGGATTATTTGGACTGCATCTACAAGATAACAGCACGAGACCAAGACTGGGTGAATCTCACTGCGGATGGTTGGATTACATGGGAGTGCGAGAGTTCCTGCACTTCGGATTTCGACGAAGAAGTAGAACGATGGTAGAACCGGTTACACGAGGTAACTACATTGAATTGCAATATGATGACCCGGTCGCTGCGCTCTATGTCATCAAAAGAAAGAAATCTGCCTACTTATGATGGCCTAAATGAGTAGATACCTTCTTGGATGCATTTGAAAGGAAGGTGGCAGAAAAGAAATGCTTCCAGGCCTTGGACTGGGTACTGCGCGCTACGCCCACAAGATGGTGGGGTATGCACAAAGGAAGATTTGATGATTGGCGCGAATGTAGGAGAATGATGTGAGTACGATTTGGGAAGCCTAAGATGCAACTGATAGATAAGTATGATGGGCAGGATGATCCGTGTGTGCATTTGGCCAAGTGGATGCAACCCTATGGAGAAAAGCCCCAACCTAAGCAGGTGCACCTGCACTCCACGCTAAGGTACCTGGTCAATAAGCCTATGTTGGGGGGCAAATTTTCAGGTGGATTTTATTGTTCCAAGAGTACGATTTTGATGTTGTTGTAAATCCTGGAGAGTTGAACGCAGGACCAAATCACCTGTCATGCATTGAGACAGGGGAGGAACCTACTAATTTGGAGGAAGGATTACTTGACAGCTTTTTGTTGCGTGCGTCGCGGATGGAAATTTCGAGGATATAATACACTTACTAACGACTGGAACTGCGCCAGAAGGATACTTTGTCCAGCAAAAGAAGGAATTAGTGGTACACACGACAGACTTCTCTGTCATTGCTAGGCATCTATGCAAGATGGGCAATGATGAAAAACTGCGAAGGTATGTACTTGAGTTTGAACGAAGCAGCATCCTTGCAGACACTCATGGGGGCGCCGTGGGAGGACATTATGCAAGAAGAGCAACCGCGCAGAAGATTCTACACAAAGGTTTGCGGTGGCCAACCCTTCATCAGGATTCAAAAGCATATTGCAAGGCATGTGATGTATGTCAAAGAATAGGCAGGCCATCGCGGAGGGATGAAATGCCTTTGAATCTGCAAATGGTGTTGCAACCTTTCGAAAAATGGGCAATAGATTTTGTAAGACCCATTAAACATCAAGGAAAGACAAGCACGAGGTATATTATCACTGCGACAGAAGCGTAGTCGGTGAAGGATTGCATTGGCGCGACTGCCACGAAGCTTCTATTTGAACATGTACTGATGCGATTTGGATGTCTGAACATCTTGATGAAGATTGTGGTACGCACTTCCTGAATGAGACGATCAACGCACTGACGGAGGAATTTCAAGTGTATCACAAGAAGAGCACACCTTATCACCCACAGGCTAACGAGACAGTGGAGGCATTCAACAAAGTGATTGAAAACCCACTAACCAATGTATGAAATGCGCAGCGAAGTGATTGGGACCTACACATACGTGGAGTGTTATGGGCTTATCGGATGGCATGCAAGACATTGACGGGACAAACACATTTTGGGCTTGTCTATGGAGTGGTCACCGTAAAGCATATGGAATACATCATGCCTAGTCTGCGCATAGCAGCGCTCACAAGTATGACAAACCGCGAAGCCTTGAAGGAGAGGCTCGTGCAGTTGGATGAGCTCGAAGAAGAACGATTTTTGGCTGGATTTCACCAGCAGGTCCAAAAGCAGCCTGAAAAGGCATGGCACGACCGACACATGAAGTTGCGCACATTCAAGGTAAACAATCTGGTGTTGTTGTATGATAGTAAGTTTGATAAATTATCAAGGAGGTTCAGGATGCACTGATTAGAGCCATATATTATTAAGGAGATTACCGACGAAGGCATTGTACAGCTGGTCAAGTTAAATGGAGAACCCTTCCCAGGAAAGGTCAATGGCAGTTGCTTGAAGCCATACATCGGCAATCTGGCGATGTGACTATATGAAAGTGGCACAGTATTAGTGCTCCAGGCAGCTGAAAGGAGGCGCGGGACTATAAACTACACTACCCGGGAGCTGCACGATGTCAAGATTGTGCGCAGTAGCAAAGTGTCACACGATAGTGCGAAGATAGTTGCGCTAGCGCGCAAGTCTGCCAGAAATTGACTGTTAAAGTCACTATTCATGATTTGATGGTTGGTTTCAGGCCAAATGGAGCAGGCAGTAGGCAATTAAGGCGAACTTTATGGGTTAGATTCTTGGAAACTTGCCACCAATCTAGCATTAATGGACCAAATGTGAGGGGAACGGTCGAATTCAAATTCAAAAGGCCCTATAAATTACAAGTGGTTGTAGAGTGAAAACACTTGGCAATTTGAGAATTGAGTTGTTGCATTATCAAGTGTTTATGGACCTGTCGAACTTTGAGGCTTTGAGAGCGAGTTCAGTTTTTGAAACATTTCCAAAGGAGACACAGGACCTTCTAACTAGACTGATGTCGACACCCACGGAAGCCGCGCAGGAAATTACGAAAGTAGAAGCCCCAGAGAGCATCAGAGCGATAGTTGAGGTCCCTAAATCACCGAGAACACTGAGACCTAAGAAGGATAAGCAGGATATGATCCCGGTGCACATCTCACCCAGAAACCCATAGAGGACCAAGCTCACCTTGCAGGAAAAGGGGAAGGCCATTAACCTGGAGGCCGAAGAAGAGGAGGAATTTGAAGAAATCTTGGTGGAAGAGGAGGATGTAGAGATGGAAGTTGAAACCCAGGGTGTGGACCCTATTACCTGGTTACCTGAATATGTTCCTCCACGCAAGGGTAAAGCCAAGGTGCCAAAGGATATAAATGAGAGCAAGAGCTCTCTGCAAACTCTGCTACTCCCAGACGATATTATTTTTTAGGGACCGCATCTGGGGTGAGTTTCTATGTTGAAATTTGAAGATTGGGACCTCGTAGACCACCGGAAGTTCCCGCATTTAGCAACTGCGAAGTTAATGCACTAGAGAATCACTGAGACTGTTGGGACAATTCAATTGGAGTCACGCACATGGCTCAGACGTGTAGAGAAAGCAGGTTTACTAAACCTGCTCTCGGTGTTGCATTACCACCACGCCCCAATGACCGTCTTCGTCATCAGGTAGCTCCTCTGCTTGATGCATGATGGGTGCTTGTGGTTGGAGGAGCCCATCCCCATCACAGACCATTTGATTCACCAAAACGTGGCGAGTTGGCCCTCATGGAAGCAATGAAGAAGAGGTTCAAGTTGGAGAAGAAAAAGCGAGGCTACGCCATCTCCAGCATTAACAACCCTGTCGTCAAGGTCGCAACACAGATATTGGCAAGGAAGGTGATGCAGAAGTGTCATGTGGATGAGGTGCCCGTGCCAGTGGTTGCACTAGCAGCCCAATGCTTAGAAGGAGTCTAGTTCAATTGGGCGAATGATCTATACAGTGAGTTCCTTGCGAACTGTTGTGAGGCACACAAGCAGGGTAAAACATTTCATTATGCATGGCTCCTATTGTCAATCGTACTAGTGGCATGGGAGCTACCTGAAGATAGCCAGTTCCCTTCGGTCGTGCTGGACCTTCCAGAGGCAATGAAGTTCGCTTCGCTGTGGGAAACCAAGGACGTGCAACGTATTAGAGAAAGCAAGATATTTTGGGTACTAATAGAGATGAATATCCAGATGGGGATCAATCGCAAGCCAAGGTTATCGCCCACAGTCTACAACAGTTTGCAGAGCTTTACAGAATTCAATGCAAACTTCCACCATGTCTTCATCAGGGCGTGGAAGGACCCTATGAAGACGTGGCATGACTTACCATACTTGGCGATTAATGATGTAATATTCGTAGTCCTTGAGTCTTTGCCGCTGGTGTGGCATGCTCTAGCTAGCTACTTGGTGGAAACAGACAAGTTTGCTGCACAAAGCAAGAAGGAAGAGACAAAACTTCGGACGACATAGCTGGCAGAGAAGCGCACAAAGGAAGAAGTAGCAACTAAGGCCTAGTCATCGCGTGATGCTACGAAGTTGGTGAAACAACAGAAAAAGGGAGAAGAAGAGCACGAAGGACAACAGTCACCTTTGCCTAAACTAGAGACAGACACAGAACAAGGTGGCGCAGACCCGCAGAAAATATCCACCCAACTCAAGCATCCACAACCATGAGAGAAGATAGTGTCGTGAAAGAAAACAAAGGCATCAAAGACGTCTTTCGACCCAATCACCCTCACTGAGGGGTATTTGTATGATATCGGTGAAATGGTGAGGGATGTCACCGCGGAGGCCCTCCAGGAGTTTGAGGAACAACAACAGTTGGTATTGGGGGCTCTTCAGACAGAGTTGTAGGAGTTACAGGTTCACACTCCACAGGCTAGCATAATGTCCACCAGCCTCGCAGTCGGCACTTCAGCTGTTGAGGAGATGTTGTGCACAAGGGTGACCAACACAATAGTGCTACCAGATGGAGCACTCACTACATAGAATGAGGTCAACAGGCCTATGGTCAGCAGTTTGAAAGGAGTAGGGTTGAACATGGTTGCGCTCCCTCGGGAGACACTCTACCTCTTACAAGATGGAGTCACCACAGAACTCAGGGCCAGGGAGAATCGCGCTCTACAGGTAATGAGCGAGCAACGCGTGAACATTGAGCAGTTGGGAATGCAGCACAATGAGCCAATGGAGAAGAAAAAACAAATAATGCAAGTTCTAGAGGAAGCTTGCCAAATGGTCCTGGAGTTGGCCATTCAAGCAGAAGAACCAGTGGAGGCGCGCGTCCGTAAGTTAGCCACCGAGGTGGGTGACGCAAGAGCGGAAATGGCCAGGGTTCAGTTGGAGGTGAACCTTCAGATAGTAGAATTGCAATTCAGGGCTCAACCTTCAACTCCACCGGAGGTCATAGACCAGCACACCACCGCGGTTATGACAACAATTGCGGAAATTGACAGTGAAGTGATAGACTGCATGCAGCGCTTTGAACAATCAATCGAGGTCCTAACCACTCTGCAGGAGGACACGAATGTAGAGCGCCTAGAGACAGAGGCGCGCGAGTTGCAGTAAAGGTACGACGAGGTAAAAGGGACCGCGTAGATGGTTCCCCTTAGACAAAGGCTTGCACGGATGTAGTAGGAAAAGGTGCTCAAGGAACAGGTGGATGTCGCTCGGCACAAAGAAGTGGTCTTAAAATCATGCCTACAACCATTGATCGACGAGGCTTATACCATTACAACCTCCATTGAAGAAAAGAAACAAAGCTGGGAGGTCTTCACGCTAAGATCTCCACACCTATAGAGTGACTCGAGGGAGAGTCATGATGTTTGTTTTGGGGGCCTGTTGGCCGTGGGATCCCCCAAGGGCAATTTTGGGGCTAAGAGCCCATATTTTGGTCCAATTTTGTAATTCCAATGTAAAGACTCCGCATTTTGTGGGCGCAGAGCACGTAGTTGTTAAAGAGTCATAGGGTTGTCTGCCCTTATTTTGATAATGTAATGTTAGCTGTAAAAGATCTACATATGGTCCGCGGACCATGGGATTGTATAAATAGAGCCAAGTTCTAAGTAGTTAAGAGGAGATAAAATCAGATAAATAATGAAGATATTATGTATGAGAGATAGCTCTAAAGTAGAAGTCTAGTTTTGGGTCATATCATAGGTAGAGGCTCTGCAGTTGAGTGTGTAGAGGCCTAGAAGTCCGTAACTGAGTGCGCGGATCCCTGCAGCTGAGCGTGCATGGCGGGTCAAGTCTGTAATCATCTGGAAGTATTAATAAAGAGAAGTTTTCTATCATTTATGCGTCTTTATTTCATGTTTATGCATCTGTTATATTTGGTATGAATTTCACTTCTAATGCTTATATGATGCGCGAATGTGTAAAACTGTATTGGTTAAGTGAACGCAAGTAAGAAGATTTGTTTTCGTGAAGCTAACTAAGATCTGTTAATAAGTAAGATACTTAACGTAGTTTAGGAGATATCACAGTTCGCTACCTTAGCAGTGCGAAAGGACTTCAGCCCCTGGTTAGGGTTGCGCGAAAGCCGATTGTAACACTTTGCGACTGACTGGTTAAATAGAGAGTGAAGCAACCTGCGCAAAGGTAGGCATAGTTGGAATAAACCAACATCACAACCATCTCAAGGGTGCAGAAACTTGGTTCCAAAATCCCCCCATACTGCTTCGGGTGAGACTTTAGTCCGCGCTCCGCGGGTTGATGCCGAAAGGGCCAATAATTTAGGGATTTGTTTGGCTAACTAACATTGAACCTGGGCCAGGTCCCCTCAAGCCAACAATTTCTTTGTTAGATAGATTAGTTTTTTTTTTGTAAGCTTGGAAGCACTATATCTTTATCATGTCCAATATATCACCCCAATCGGGGTGGGGAATCAAACCGGTGACTTCACATCAAGGAGTGTCTTAATAGAGCACTCGATCACCATCTATCCAAGACCCCATGGACTAAATAGATTAGTTTTTCATTTAATATACATTTTTATTTTTGCTTAAATATAAATTTAATAAATAAAATAAAATAAAGTAAAAAAACTAATACTTGGTGTAAATAAATTTTCATTTAATTATATATACATATGGATGATTAAGATTAAGAGGTGGGTTGTGTACATAAACTTGTGGGTTGTGTAGGTATACTTACAATTTTATTGATGGATAATTGATAAGGCTAATAATGTGTGCATAAACTTGTTGGTTGCATAGATAATGTAACAACCCTTTTTCTATATCTCTTGTGAATGTCATTGTGTAAATTAATTCATGTAAATTATGTGGAAATACAAATTATGACTGAGATTCGGGAGAATAGGTTGCTTGGGAACTAACCTAACCACTTCACTCATTTCATTCTACCTAAATGTTGACTGAATCACATTGTTTGCACAATAGACAAGGAGGTGGAGTATGGCTCACATGAGAAAATTTTGAACCCATATTGCCTCTATTCTCATGGGGTGGGTTGGTTAAGTTAACACACAAGGGAAGGGAATGAGAGAGGACAAAAGAGGGGGAGCTTGCAGAGGAGTAGGTGATCGAGCATGAGCATGTGACCATAGTGTAGTATGAGGAATACAAAGAAGACCGATGCAGAGAGTAGCCAATCCAAGAGCTCGCAGAACAAGAAGAGAAGAGAAAAGAGGACGAGACGATTATCCCTATATTTTTCTAGTGGATGGCCAGTGTTGTTTATTAGTTCTTGATGGGCTAGTGAAGACTTTGTGGAGAAAGTGACTCACTAGTGCTTGTTGTCTTAGCTGATAAACCTCTAAGTTATTTCCTTGGGGTTAATAAACCATTTAGAGCTTATTGAATGGGTTGATAGAACACTAGGGTGCTTGTTGGAAGGATGATAAACCACTTGGTAGTTGGAGACACTATGGTGCTTATCGTTGGAGGTAGTTGATAACCCACCTGGATAGTGTGCTATGGATTCCTGCAGTAATTTCCTTGAAAATCAAGTTGATAAAACACTTTTAGAATGAGATCAAACTCCTAGACTGGGCAGATGTTCATTTAGATTAAAGTGAATCCTTGTGATTTATTTCTGAAAGATATAGAAGAGTAACTATGGTGCTTACTATTGGAGGCAGTTGATAAACCACCAAGACAATGCACTCTCTCTCTCATCTTGTAATCTTGATATCGGTGTGAAATTTTCTTGAGCATTTAAACTCCTAAGACTTTGAATCTAGCTCAGGGGTGGTCAACTGTAAGAAATATTGTATTGTAGTAGGCCTATGGTTGGGTGGATAGTTTCAATCCCTCCCTTGTTTCCTATCATTCAAGTTAATAAAATAAGTGTATTTACTTGTATATAAGTTGCACCACAAATTATGAATATAGTTTTGATGTGCTATGACAATGTATGTATTAGCACTATAAATGGATGAATATGATATTCCTATTTGTTCATGATAAGATACTTTATATGTATGTTCTCATGGTTGTGAGGCACTGGTAGGTCTCTATGTTTGGTGATGTGTACGTGAGTTGCAAAGTTATTTACATGGTTTTCTATTTGCCTAATGTGATCAATTAATCTATTACATTGTGTGATATCTATTAGCTAATATTTTATGAGTATCATAGATCTCTATTTGTTGAGGACTATTGAATTCCTTTCCTGGAGAAGGGATATGGTTGGTGTTGTCTAATATATGTTAAATGATTTACACTTAATAGTATTTGTTTGAGATCAATGAGATCAACTATATGGTTATGTATGATACTATTGTGTTTGAATTACAATTTGGTATCAAATATAACTTAGCTTGTTTTAGTGTACGATATTAAGCAAGTTGATGGATTTATTAAATATGTTTTGGCAGAGTGTAATGCTTGATTTTTTAGTGTGTAAATGTGCGTTTCATCCTTGTGTAGTTGGTGTTCTAGAAAATTTCTTGCTTCAAGGAAACTCTCGTCAAGTCCCTTGAAGGTTCATATTTTATCAGCCTAAGTAATGGGAAAGAGTCGACACTTGTATCTGAGGTCGGATGGATCTTGGATGGGCCAAGTATCTGGGCTAGATGCATTTTCATGTATTTGTCATTTAGTGCATACGAATGTGCCAAAGGGGCAGATGCATTTGGACCTAATGTATTTATCCAGAAATATGAGCATCTTGCTAATAAATGCTTGTGAACTTTCAAAGTGCATTGGATTTTACATAATCTAATTGTTCCATAGTTGAGTGAATTGAGTGGTGATATTTGGTGAGGTTCTCACTTAGGTAGAGCTAGATGTTAATTCATTGGACAGAGACTATGGGATCTAGGCGATCTGGGTGATAGTGCATATTCTAAAGATGAGAAATGTCGTATATCAATGTTGGTGGAAGAGTTATCTTATTTTCCTCTATGGACCAGATATAACATAGAAGGGCAATGATAGCTAAAGTTCATGGGTGTTATGGGACCCACGAGTCGAGATGAGGCAATGGATGTCGCAAGGGCTATTGTGGCCATGTGGACACCATCTGGGTTATACAACATACATCATGAAGGGAGAAGATCTAGATATTTGGAAGATCCGGGGCTCTAGGAGATGTTGCACTTTGGCTTATAATGTGCACCATATATTTCCTTCAAAACTAGATGCAAAGGAAAACAACATAAATCTCAATGGGGTCAGGTCTAGTGGGACCTATGGTCCTGACTCCACATGGATATCCCTCTTGGTGGTGTCTTGCTGATGTGGCTCCACTTAATTAGTAGAACTTTAGAAGGGCGTAACTCTAAATTTGGGAGTCATATCAAGGTAAATTTTATATCACCAGAAATATCTTGATGAGTTATGTGTGATGGTGGTGTCATAAATTAATTTCACGAAGTTTGAAGGAGGATTTTTGTGCCCCATTTTCATAACAAACCATTTAGATCAGGTTAATTAAAAAGTAATAGTTCTCCCGCATCCTGAGGAGGTACAAGAGGGTGGGAGGGAGCATTATAGTGTGGTATTAGAGGAAAGGTTCAATATTAGACCCCTGGGGAATAAATTTGGAACCTTTTTACAAGGTGATCTTGGCGCAAATGTTCAATACTAGATCTTCTGTGGTAAATTTGGAAGCTCCATTACATTTTGGCATCAAAGAATCTAGGTTCAACACTTAGATTGAATGGGCCTAGGAGGATAATGTTAGAATATTTGGTTAGGATTACATATTACATTATTTAAAATGATAATTGTTTGTTGTGTGCATATGTATGCTGATTGTAGAATTTAAATTGATGGTTGTGTGTTGTATGCATATATGTGTTGATGTTAGAATTGTAAAATTATAATATGGTTGGCATGGCAGATTCTGATGTGTTATCTTATTTTCTAACTAACATACTGACCTGATATGTGATGTTACAACTAGCCTCACTTCAGTATGCTTAATATGCCAAGGTAATGGGTAAATATATTTATCTTTATATTTGGTTGGCTAATAATTATGTGTGTAATAACACATAAGGAGAATATAAGGAATAATAGGGAAATCAAGAAAAGACCAATAGGTTGTTGCGGTAAAACACTGGTAAATCCCAATATTGTTAGGAAGAAGACTCAGTTGGGAAAAGGAGAGAGGAATACTCCCTTGACTGGATAGAGACCCTTAGAAGTTTAAGGGTTGAAGTGAGAAGTTGTAAGGATGAAAATGAAAGTATTATTAGAGCTTAGGAAAAATAAGTAGAAATAAATGCAATAATATTGTAGATATTATCAAACATGTAAATTCAAAAGCATCATGAGCTAGGTTATAGCTACCTAAGAAGGCATAAATCCAAGCATAACCAATCAAGACTGTGGAGGCATGATTTGGAAGTTAATGGTGCATAAAGTAGAAAATATAAGAATAGGAAAGCATGCCAGTGAAGATACAATGAGAGGAGGAATTCCACTCAATACTCTAGAGAGAAGAACATGAATTCATGAGAAACTATCTAGAAATACAACTAAGAGACATCACCAACAAAAAAATAATTATAAATATTTAATGCCAGAAGAATTTAAGAAGGAAAAACCACTTACATTTAATAAAGAGGTTAAGAAGGCTGAAGAGGTAGAAGCATAGTTATTGGGAATGAAGAAATATTTCAAGTGCATGATTACTTTAAGAATATGCAAGTAGTATAGCCTTTACATTTATGCAATTAGGGTTAGAATTTACATTTGAGAAAGCAACATTTCCATTTTTACAAATAGAGTAACATTTCCACTTCCGCAAAGTAGGTTAAAGAAATTTCCTTTCATGCAATTTATTTCCTTTCAAATTTAGAATCAATTGATAGAATGGTCTCTATATTCCTTGGTCTAGCTTATTGATTCAAAGTAACTTGAGAAGAGTTAGCATATTATGCATATATCACTGCCACCTCTTAATACAAACCCCAAGTTGATAATTAAAGCCGATAGCCTTGGGAGTTGCAACACTCTTGTTGTGATAATGAGGCTCATCAGGATGTTTGATGGGTAATTATCACATGTATTCACCACAAAGATATGTATTCATTGCACCAGGGCTATAGAGATTAATTTGCCACAAAGGATGTTTGGTAGGATACATATATGTATTCACAGGGGACACAAATATGTAGATCCATATTAACTTTGAATTTACCAAGTGTCCAAAGGAATAAAATCTCTCGAGGTGGAAACCTTTCCTCAAGTATTACATTCAAAAAGAGGTTTGCATCTTCATATATTTTATCCCTTTAAATACTTTCTAAACCGGAATTAAAAATGGATCTATACTGGTATGTAAATCAACTGTCTTGTAAATAGATGAATTATTAATAAAAAAATTAGGTGGATTGTACAGATAAACATGCATTTATATAGATGGATCCTCCATACTTAACTTTTATAGAAACGTGTACGATTTTGATGAGAGTATTTTTTGTTAAATAAATTATTTTTTAATTCAACATATATGTTAATTTTGAAGGAAATATAAAATGGATTAGCCATATAAATTAAATCATCACTAAACATCTATAGGAAGCAAGAGATAATAACCATCAAAATACTTCATTATACATCTCATTTGCTAAAATTAAAAATATCATAAAAACTAACTGAATTATAAATTTATTTTAAAAAGAATGGAACAATATTCTTGACCATCTAGATTTACTTCCACTTCAGAATGGAAATTCTTAATATGTAAATAGGATTTTTTAGGATACCCTGGGCCAATACCATGACTCATCAATACCAAATGCTCAAAAAATCATAATTCACTTCAACATCATAATTAAAAGAGAATAAAAAACATAACTACCTTTATTATTTGTATATTACTATAAATATGCTAGAATATTCTTTGATAATTAATTCCCTATCAACCACCGAGTAATTAAGTGATCATACATGATACTTGATAGTGGGAGAGTTATTACTTTTATATGAGACTCGGTCATGATCTTAAAACTCCAATAGAGACAATAGAATTACTTTGATAGAATGTTCATTTTTTCTTGATACGTGTGTGGTGGGCGATGGGACCAAGAGTGACCAGAGATAATGATATAATAAGGACTCAGCCTACTTATAACATAAAATAGAAATTTTAATTTAATTAATTTTTTTGTAATTATTTAACTATATATTTTATTGAGTATTGTGTAAAAGAATAAGCTAGACATGTGAAGGAATGGATGATTTGATATCCCCTCCGGTGAGTTTCTCCAACCCTCCCGACAATTTTCTCTGACCCTCCCATCACCCTCTACCTCCCGTTAGGCCCCACCGTCCATGTCCTCCCCTCCTCCTCGTTCCGCCCCATCATCTCCTCCTCCCCTTCCCACACCCTCCACCACCCTACATTAATTATTTCATTAACTTATAATTCTTATTCAAATTGCTCCCTCTAAATCACCAATTCAAACGGAGTGTGCCTTCTTCATTATCCCCTGCAACCCCAATGCCAAAAAACTGAATTCAAATTACTCCCCTGCGACCTGATGCCACAAAAACGAGCTCACATTCAAACCACTCCCCTAGGACACATGTTCTCCCGACACGACACCAATTATCTTGTTCCCTTTCACTGTGACCAAAGAATTCACTAGTAAGTGTCGCACCAATTCCAGAGGTATCATTATATCTTGGTATCATGAATTGACTTGGTCTAGATAATATATAAATATGTAGATATTTGGAACACCCTTAAAATTTTACAATGTATTACAGTTAAGAAAATCCCTGATGCCTGGTTATTTGAGTATCCAGATAATGAGAACATTTGTTCTTTATTCAGCTTCCACCATTTAGCCCCTTTTCTATGTTATCCCTCTATCACAGCCACTACCAATCCATGTGACTAGGAGATAAGGTCAAGACATCAAATCAAAAACTAATAGAGTTTTAGGCTTTTTGTTCTCTCCACTAACACATTAGTTTGCAATGTAAATGAGTTGGTTGAATTATCTAAGGGAAAACTCCATGTCCAAAGAAACACATGAATAATAAAATATCACAAGAATGACAGAAGCAAGACATGAAATGAAGCAATTTTATAGAATGAGAACCTAATATACTTTCAAATAGCATTATCATCAAACTATATAAGGAAAGAAAATAAAAACTCTATATCTTTGGAAAATACCAAGAATGAGATAGTCCAGATTTTAAAAGATGCATCATACTAGAAAAGAGAAGAACAAGTATCTGATTCTCATTGGTATGAGAAGTGCAGAGTATATTAGAATAGTGAAGGGTGTGTTGGTTCTGTCCTCTAGTTCATACTTTATAGAGAGATAGATAAAAGGGTGAAATAAGTGTTCCATTGTAGATTCTTCGAGCAATCCATAGTAGGAGACTCTTGGTCATACTACATTTCTATTCTCATTTCTAGATTCTCCCATTTGAAGGCACAAGAGGAGGACAAACACAAACACAAACTCTTGTCTTTTCCTTCACTATCCCAACACATGCAACACTCGATTGATTTTTAGTTTTCACCAGCAAGATTGAATTTAAGCGCACCATTAATTGTGCATTTCATCTTTATTTTTGAACTCAACTCCTTAAGTTATTGTGATACCAAACCCTTGTGGATGTGATATGTAAACCCCCAAAATGAAATTTGTCTCCCATTCACTACACAATGCTATATTCATTTTTGCTATCCCTAGCTCATCATTTGTTTTTCCTTCTTTGGTCTATTTCCATGCATATGATATGATGTGGAAATTGTTTTTTTTTAGAACTTAGCATTGATACCACTGTCAATGGCATGACTTTATATCATTTTTATTATGCATTTTGACATGCTCCATTCAAGGGTGAGAGAAGTTGTATACATTGACTTGTTCGGAAGTTGTATCTCTTCTTGAGTAAATTTTCTTATCTATTTGTTGTAACTGTTAGTAGAGGGTTTACATTATTCTACATTACCTAGTCTAAGGACCAATATTAGCAGAAATCTAGTTTAGAATATGTTAATAGCAGGCATTTATAGTAATTCTACTTGTTAATCCTTAAATGGTAGTTCTTCCTATAATTATGGAGCAAAATTTCATGAATCTGTATGATTTCCTGAGTTTTCTAGTGTCATACATTATTCTGCATTACTTGGGTGGAGACTCGATTCTCCAGAATCTAGTTTAGCAGAATCTTGTCAAGAATATGTTTGGTTTGTACTAGAAAGCATGCATAGTAATGCATCATGTTGATCCTTTACTGGCCATTTTATATAGTTATGTAGTAGAATCTGCTGAATTTGTATGCTTTCCTGAGTGATTTCCTTCTATTATTACCCTAACCTTAGTGCCACTTCTGAATGACCGATAATTTGATTATATGTTTTTCTCTTCTGTTCTCCATGTAACCTTACAAATTATTCATATTTTATTATTCTATTCCAATGTTTCAACATTCATTTTGGCTTTCTGCTTATGAATATTTGGATAAATGTCCTTTTGAATGGCTAAAGGAGTTATGTTTTTGTAATGTTCTCATGATTTTTTTTGGCAATATGCATTTCTTCTTTTTTGCTAGGGAATATACTTTAAGGAATTGTATCCTCACTTATTATTGGCACTACAAGTTGTTTATTGTTAAAATTTAAATGCCTAATTTCTAATATGATTATGTTTTTAATCTTATTTTCCATCTCTTGTAAGCATAAATAATGGTGCAATAGTGGACCATGTGCATTGAAGTCTCTTGTTATCCTAATCCAGGATGAGCTATCGTTCAATTTGTCCTTCATAATAGTGCAACAAAACATGTGTTGCATAGAAAGAAAAAGTGCATGGAAGGACTACAAATAACGAGACATACTATATTACCCTTATCGAAGGCTAAAAGAGGCAAACATGATTGGTGTCAATGATATTACCATATTCACAAATTCAAAGTTAATTTACAATCGGATGAAAGACACGTAACAATTTTGAAAGGACAATCTCAAACTCCTTTACAAAGAAGCCAAAATCTGTAGTTATGAATTTCAATATTTTAACATAGGTTACCATGGATATATACAAAGAATTTCCACTCATCTATTGTGTGGAGCTATCAATGATGACATTGGATCATCGTCTATTACACTAGAAGTCATTGATCAGTAGCAAGATAGGTCCCCATTATGGGAATGCGTGTTTGTTGTCATTTTTGTGGGGGCTCTCATGGCATGGTTCTTTCACTAAAGAAGAACCCATTAGTGTACTATTTTCCCCCAACTTGTAATGATTGGGTTCTCTTGCATGGATGACAAGTATATGGAAAAATGTGATATATTCCATGTATATGGAGAAATGTAATATTTGCATGGTTTGTGGATAAATAATTGAATTTTTTTGACGTTATAAATATTTTCTTTTGTGTTATTTTACCATGTTAGTGACTTTAATTTTCTAATGCATTGAGGCAATTATGTCCATATTTAAAGTTTAAATCAGTTAGGGGGCCTAAAAATGTTAACAATTTCAATGTGAAAATGTCATATTTTTGTGAGTTAAAACACAACACCTGGCAACCTCCATTTCCCTCTTTCATGTTTTTTATTGGAATTAGAAAATTACGCTTAAACGATAAGCAAGAAAACAATATTAAAACATTAAATCCAATGAATTTCATATCCATAAAATTAAACAAAATGTGTGGATTACGTTATACATTTAAACCTTGTATTTAAATTGTGCACAACTTTTGCATTATGAAAACCATAATTTTATCTATCAAATACATGCTTATGCTCATCTTCAAGTTGACAACCCAAAATTGTATCCATAGAGTATAGAGGTAGTCATACCTTTAAGTCTTCAATCTAGAAATTTTATCTATGAAGTACAATTTAAGCCTCACAATCCAGCTTTAGTCTCAATTTTCACATTGCAATGTGTTATGTTTCCTTGGCATTTGCAAATCGTAGGAAAGATGGCTTAAAATGTTTTTATCTCTTCTTTTAGTGGGTTTGTTTCAGAATTTGATTTATCTCTTTTTCCAGAAAACACTAAAACATGTGAAATGTAAGAAAGTGACCCTGAAAATATATAATTCACACTGTCTCAATCACAAACATGATTAATTTGTCAATGTAAGTACTATTATGATGAAGTTATCCAAATGCTATGTATTATTCAAAACATCTATATTAGTCTTTGGATAGTTGCTTACAGATTTCAATGAATCACAAATTGCAGTTCAAATTAACCAATAAAGATGTTGTCTGGATGCCCATATCATTACATGAGGAATTGAATGGCTCATTATGACCCCTATAAAATTTCAACTTGACAACTTGATAACTACTTGGCCTAACTATCATGGTCCCTCTTCAGCCAAGGATTATATTTTACATGTAAAAAATACAGACTGTAACAAAATGAATACTTTTTAAAATAGAATCCTCATTAAACTTACTTTACTACGAAATTTTTGTAGACAATGATAAATTCAAACACAAGAAATGTATTTCCTAAAATTCCAAAAGTATAAGATGGTTTTCTAATAATCAGAAGATCAGAAGCAACAAACCAAGTATTAAAATCTGGAAGAATCACAACAATACCTTCTTTACATCACCTATCAGTGGTGAGCAATAGAAAACTACCTAAGCATTATTTGTTACAAGAATTACCTACCATCAATATGAATGCCAAAAAAATGGCATGTAAAATATTCTCAAAAAGAGACAGAATATTGTAGGAAAAGTAGAGCAATGCGAAATACAAATTGCACAATAAATAAAGAAAAAAATTAACCACCATGGGAACTGATACAGAGATAGCACATAATGCATAAAAGAAAAGGAACTAGCATTTTTCAAAAGGCCCTTGTTAGAAGAAAACTATTGTAAAGGGGGTGCATAAGTTACCATCCATCTCCAAAAAGCAATTAGTGTAAATATTTTTCAAAAAAGCAGTCTTAGAAAATAAATAAATCAGTTGATAATATAAAACCCACCATGTGTAGCATTCAAGGTAATAGTATCAATTTTTCTTCACTCACTTTATTATTGAAATTCCCTTTGTTGACTTGATGTATGTGACTCTTTCATTGGACATAACTATATATTTCTATGCCTAAGGGTTAAACTCGACTTTTATGGGTGAATGTTTGTACGTCACTATTTGCAGACTCTAGGCCATCTCTTGAGAATAGGAAGACCTTTGTAAAAGTACTTATGTAACAATGATCGTTTTGTTCCATATCAAGGATATTCCTTTCCTTTCCTTGGCTAACTTGAATAAAGTTAATCAATTGTAATACATACCAATTCTTAACATGATGATTGTTGATAAAAAAAATCTTAACTATATCCTCTCTTTTGTGTTTCTTGAATGCATCCATTCCCTTCTGAGTTAAATTGGTTTTATATTTACATTTCACATTCTGGGGTTCCATTTTAACAACTTATACATCCAAAATTTTGACATGCAATTTCCATGTCCAGTAGCCTTTGCTAAAACAAAAGTACAAATTCAAAGGCCATTGGCACATCCCTTAACAGACTCAACCTGATATAGACAATTCTTGAGAGGTTGAATGGGAAAACACCCTCTTAGAGACCTGGACACTCCTTTAAGAGGCAAAAATATGAGGCCATCTAACATGATCCTACGGAACATTCTTGTACAGGGAATGGCTTGAACTCAAGCACGTTATCTTCAAACAACATGTAGTTAAGAAAGATAAATACAATTTCCTACAGGGGTTGGTTGGAAGAAACTAGGCCTTTTGGCAATAATTGCTTGCAAATGACATTGCTAACAGACACACAGTGAATATCTTCAGCACCATGCTTATGTAAAAACACCCAAAAGTCATTTCATGTGTTTCCTCTACATGTCTTACTTCCTTTTTTCTTGTTTGACCAACTTTCGTCTTCAGCATGTTCATTGCTATGTCATGCTTGCGACATTCTTCTAGTGATGTTTAAGATTTGTGTATGAGTTGTGTTCGCTATGTAAACATTTATCACACTCACACACGATGTTGTAAGAATTGCCATGCAAGTGTCATCACGGTCGTTTGAAGGTTTATCCGAAGTGTCTCACTTGTCGCTTTCACCATTAGACAATTCCGCAGTTAGTCACACTGAGCATATGTTGTCTTGTTGGTTCGAGATGTCTTGTCGTCAAGTCATGTTGACTGTGTGTTCGTAAGGTCATGTATACATGAGTTCACTCGCTCACACACTTAACCATTTTTTCGAAGATCTATCGATTGGAACACCCTCCATCAGCTGGACCTTCGTTGAGCTGCACTACCTAGTCTTAGCCCTCAGTGACCAAGTATTGCTGCCCAGAATTGTGCAAAGCTTGAGGTTTCCTCCGAGGAAGTCTGCACTACGTGATCCTGGAATCAATCTAGCTGACTATCACTTAGAACAATGCAGAAGTTTCCCAAGAAGCCATCTTAGTCTGTGCTTCCCACAAGCCGATCCATCAAGCCACCCATTGGTCAACCAGAGAATTTGACAGGGTAATGACCATGGGCTTCACTCCTCCCAAAAATTGTGCAGAAGTTGTCAGCATGCCTCCCTGCACTAAGTGAATAATTGCGCATACAAGAGGGACTGGCACCTGCTGCCTGTCACTTCTCTGTCTCTGGAAATTGTGTAGTTCTGTCAGTTAGTCCCCCTACCAACCATCTTGCTACTCGTCGTAAAAATTGTGTAGTTTTCCTGGACTATCCACCAACTGCCTGACACCCCACTTAGCCCGAAAACTATGCACACATGTTCAGCATGACTGCCTCCTAGATCTGTGCAGTTTTGGCTAGCAAGCTCTCGCATCCTGCTCCCAGCCTCCCCTGAAAATCTACACAGTTTTCACTGCCAATGTCCTTTGCTGCCCGCATTGCCTTCTCGATAAAAATTGTGCATTTCTACCTCCCAACTAAGCGAGATCCCACAGAATGTCATTGTTGTTCTATATTGCTCATCCCAGCCTCCCAGTGACCTCTACGCAATTTTCTTGGCAGTCCCCAGAGCCTCGCATCCTGACCTGACATGTTCTTTGTGTTGTTTTAGAGCCTTGTCCTCTCTCCCGATCACCTGCACCCAGAAACGAAAGACAATACATCATGGTAAACTACAGGATTTTGGATTTGATGTCATCTCATCATGAGTGATTGCAGAAACAGGTACATGGATGAGACATGGCGCGATGATGAACGGGATGAACAAGGAGCACATGCTAGAAGACTTGCTCATGACTGGACAAACACACAAAGCATACCAATTAGCAAGCAAAGGAGACATGTGTGCATGCATGAACCATCAAGCAAACACCAAGACCATTGAAGACTCCGCGCCTTTTTCCATGCGGAGATGAAGCTATGGCACAGCACAAGCACACTCATCACTCAGTAGCACAGCAACTCGACACGAACAATGTAGCCAGCATGTGTATACTAGCAGTGGCATGGGTCTCCTCGGCCACATCACTACTTTGGGTCATAACTGTGTAATCAATGTAATGTAACCTGGAAGTCCAAGAGACCCACGGATGAAGTTGAAGAGTCATGTAAGTCGAACAATCATGAGGGAAGTCGAAAAATCACAAGGTTCAGTTTCACCCTTGGCTATATATACCCCTGATTTGTACATGAAAAGGACATTTCACCTTGGCTCCTCCCACATAGACTTGAGAATATGTAGTCTTTTCTTTGAGGAGCGAGTAGTGGCTCCAACGCACCGCTATAGGGGTTAGTGATGTAATGGTGTACGGATGTGTCGTGGAACTTTCTCTTAATTCATAAGCATGTTAACAGGCCAACATGTTTTTACACATGTATTTTATTCATTTGTAAGACTATTATTTGGACGCTTGTAATGCATGTTTATTTAACCTGTATTAAGACAGTTGAACTATTTCAGTTGTTTTAGTACATATGTTGTTGAAAATGTGTTATATCAGTTGTTAACGATGTCTCACCCATGTGGAATATTCCATCAGACAATCGAAAGATTCATTCTCATTAACTTGTTATAACAACCATTGCACTCGTGTGGACTATTCCACTAGGTGTTTTACGTGATATCTCCTCACTTTGTGTTTGTGATTTCTGCATTTTTGTGGACTACTCTGCCAAAAGTTGCACATGTCTTGTTGTGTTGTGTGTCTCTAACAGAGTTGGGACTATTCTCTTTTGACTTGAGACTCACTCTCACCCTCTCCCTCTGCAGTGAAAGAACTTAGACACAAGTTACACTAAGCATTCACTAGGAACATGAACCTCATTGTTTGAAGACTAAGTATATCACTTTCATGTGTTGACAAGCAAGAGCTAAGGCATATCTTTAAGAGAATGGCAATTGGGCCATCATACCGGGGAGATCCCCTGAATGTTGGCAGGTCCATCACGTCAACAGGACGATAGAATCTATCAGATTTGCAATACTAAGAGGGTTGAAGATGAAAAAAATTCCTTTTAGACTGCTTGACTCTTACTCACATCCGCTCTCAATTCTGTAACATCTCTCACAATTTCAATCTTCTTGACTTGTTAAGTCAACCGAACTATAGCGGTTTTGGAGCACTTCTTTCCCTTCTTTTAATCATAGAAATAAGATTTTGGAGCATCACAATTAGATTATTTTTCTTTTCTTAAGGTCCAATAGACCACATTGGTCTTAGTGGACGTTAATCATCATCATCATCAATTTAATATTTATTTTCATCATTAATTTTCTATTTAGAATGGTTCTAATTCTTATTCTTACAACATTATTCTATTAATTTTAATTTTCAAATAATTCTTATTTTTCTTATTTTAATTCTTATTCTTTTTTCATTCCTTAAGCTTAATTTATTTTCCTCCTTGATTTTCAATTTGGATTGGGTCTATTTAGCTAATTCTTATTCTTATATTATTATTTTCTTATTAGTTTATTAATTTTATTTTTGAACTAATTCTTGTTTTATTTTAATTCTTATTCTTATTTCATTCCTTAATTTGATTGTTACTCCTCTAATTAGTAAATCTCTTTGATTTTTATTTTCTATTAATATATATTATTTTAATATTATATGGTAATTCTTATTTTATTTTTAATTATCACTTATTTTATATTTTTGAATTGTGAATTTGGAAAATTAAAAATGATTTAACTTAATTTTGACAATGACGAGTTTCACTTATCAATTCATTTTAATAATTTTTATGAATTTTGTTAAAATTGGAAGACATGAAACATATTCATCAAACTGAGCAACTCAAAGGTGAGGAGCTTCACCTGGAGACTGCCTCTTGCAGAACGCTCTACCCATTCATCATTAATCATCATGAATAAATAGTTTACATGCAAGTAGGAGAGTTAGAAAAAACTCCTAAGATGTGGGAACTAAATCCTAATATAAGGCTCACACTTAACTAATGCATGAACTCTCTCAAATAATACATTTCTCCATTAATTTCAAAACCCCCCCTCAATGGAGATCACTAGCACTCCTAACATCTCCCTAAATAACTCAAATTTAATTCTTCCAAGAGGCTTAGTAAAAATGTCTGCAACATTATCACAAGTATTACAATATTCAATATGGATTTCCTTTGACTGAACCTTCTCCCTAACAAAGTGAAACTATGTATCAATATGCTTGTTGTTTTTATGAAACATTGGATTATTTGCAAGTTTGATTGAGCTCTAGTTATCACCACTGATAACTGTTGCATCTTTTTATTCTTCTCTGGCATCCTAGAAAAGTCTTCTCGACCAAACTGCTTCACATGTTGTTGCACACATTACTTGATACTCTGCTTCTGCTGAAGACAAGGATATAATGTTCTACTTCTTGCTCCTCCATGCAATGACCCCAGACCCAATGCTGAATGCATAACCTATTATGGATCATCGGTCATCCAAATTTCCGGCCCAATCTGAGTCTGAGAAACCTATCAATCTAACATCAACGAATCAATATATTTAATACCAAAGTCTAAGGTTCCTTGAAGATACCTTAAGACGCCTTTCGTTGCAACCCAATGATTCTCAAGAGGCTTTGACATGAATTGGCTCAATACACTGACTGCAAAAGCCAAATTTGGCCTAGTTGTAGTCAAGTAAATTAGACTCCCAACTAGTTTTCTATACAGTGTTGCATCGACCTCCTTAGAACCATCATTATTCTGAAGTTTGGTATTCCGTTGTAAAGGCACTGAGGCAGCTTTTCACTGATCCATTCTGAACTTTTTCAATAAACTCCTAACATACTTTCCCTGAGACAGAAAAGTCTGGCCAGAATCCCTCTAGACTTGAAGACCCAAACAATAGTGTAACTCTCTGAGGTCTTTCATCTCAAAAACCTGTGACATGTACTCTTTGATTTTGTTAATGAGTTCATCAACATTTCCTATAATGATAAGATCATCTACATATAAAGAAAGCAAAACAATTTCCCCCTTTTCATCAAACACGATATACAAATTAGGGTCGTTCTTGCTTCTTTTATAACTATGTTGTAGGAAAAATGAATCAATGTTATCATACCATGACCTAGGTTCTTATTTTATTCCATACAATGCTTTCTTCAATCTATAGACTAAATGTTCCTCCCCCTTTTTAACAAACCAGGTTGCATTAAATACACTCATTCTCTTAATTCCCCATTTAAGAATGCATATTTCACATCTAGTTGGTGTATCATCCAATGATGTTTGGTAGTTAAAGCAATAAACACTCTAATTGTGTTTAATTTAGCTATAGGGACGAAGGTTTCCTCATATTCTATCCCTTCTTTCTACGAGTACCCCTTTTCAACCAACCTAGCTTTATATTTGTCTATGCTCCCATCTTCTTTAAATTTAGACTTATATAACCATTTGCAACCTATGGGTTTTTTGCCTTCAAGTAGTTCAACTAGATCCCAGGTTCTGTTTTTAAGTATTGGTTCATATTCCTCTTCCATGGTTGCCCTTCATCCACTATATTGACTTTCTTCTTTATAAATAGAGGGTTCAACAACATTTAACATTCTATTTATAAGAGCATGATCCCTATATCTTGTTGGAAAATGAATTTGCCTACCTGATCTCATGAGTGGTGGTATGGATTCAAATCTATTCTGATCATCCCTTGGTGGACTTGGCCTACTAACTGCATTTGTACCATCCAATTCTTCCTATTTTGTTGTTGTTGTTGTTTTTTTTGTTATTGTTGTTGCTGCTCATGGTTTTCCCTTGTTTCATCACTTCCATCTTCCACCAGCAAAGACATGTGCCATTATTCATTGCTTCAACATGGTTTCCATCATCAACCTACTCATGGAATTCTACATATCTACTTGCAAACACTTTATGAGTAGAGGGATTAAACAAATTTATAAGCTTTAAACTGTGTGCAGTACCCAAAAAAATGCATTTAATGGCCTTTGGATCCATTTTCTTCCTATCCTCTTTTGGAACACGAGAAAAAGCTTTGGAGCCAAAAACTCTTAAATGATTAACTGCAGGCTTAAAACCTAATAAAGCTTCGAATGGAGTTTTAAAATCAAGGCTTTTTGTTGGACTCCTATTCTTCAAATATACTGCAGTATTTATTGCTTCTGCCCAAAAGCCATTAGACAAGTTCTTACCTTTTAACATGCTTCGTGCACACTCCACAAGGGTTCTATTCTTCCTCTTTGCAACCTCATTCTGTTGAGGAGTGTGGGGTACTGTGAACTGCTGAACTATCCCATGGTCCTTGCAATATTTGATGAAACCACCCTTCTTGTATTCTCCCCCTTGATCCGAGCGGAGAATTTTGATGAATTTTCCTCCTTGTTTTTGAATCATGCTTTTTAACTCTTTAAAATATTCAAAAGTATGACTCTTCTTGCTGGGAAAATATACCCAAGTAAACCTCGTGCAATCATCAACAAATAATAATAAATAATAGGCACCTCCTAATGACCTTGTTTGCATCGGCCCACACAAATCAGTGTGCACAAGTTCTAGTATATCTCTCTTCTTTCTATCTACATTTGTAGGAAACTCATCCCTATGCATCTTCCCAAAAGCACATGCTTCACAATCAACACGAAAATTCTTTAAAACAGGAAGACCATTTACCATACCTCATTTCTAAAGTAGCAACGGGTCATTAAAATTGATATGACTGAATCTTTGATGCAATAAGTCTTCTACAGTCATAAATGATGAAGTCAAGGCTTGGTGTGGTGTGCTTCTTACATTCATCTTATACAATCCTCCCACTCGAATACCTAATGCAATTGGCTTCATACAATCCAGCAGATCTTTAGTAACACAATAAGACTTTAAAAACTCTACCTTAAGATTCTAATCTGTTATCATAGAAATAGAGATCAGATTATTTTTTATTTTGGGTACATACATTACATTTTGAATATGTCTAATATTTCCATCAGGCAAAATGACAAGAACATTACCATACCCTTTGATTTGGTACCCTCTATCATCACCAAGGTAGATATTTGCACCACTATTGGTTTCTTTAAAATTTTCAAACTAATGTCTGTTACCTGTCATGTGAGTGGAAGCTCCCGAGTCCACAAACTAAGTTTTTGTTTCATCATCCTCAACAGAGAACACATAATTAGATATAAACAATTTGATATTTTGATTTTGATCTTCATCAACAAAGTTCCCTACATGCTTCTTATGTCTATGTTGACCTTCATCAAACTTCTTCTTATGGAAATTTTTGGCAATGTGGCCAACTCTACCACAATAAAAACATTTGGGTCTTGAATCACTTTTGTTTGAATACATACCTTGGGGTGGTTTTCTTTGTGGTGTTCTTTCGCCTTTCTATCCTACACTTTCCTTCCCTTTAAAGGGCTTCTTCTTCGCCTTTAAAACAAGATCTGAACTTTGGGGTTTCAGAGTCATGAACCTTTCTTCCTCTTGCATCAAGATTCATGACAATTCTTCAAATTTTGGGGATTTCGCTCTCGCATTCAACCCTGTGATAAACATCTGATAGTCATAAATCATACCATTCATGGTAATCATAATAAGATTAGTGTTTGACATTGTCTCCCCTATGTCGCCCAACTTACCTCTGAGCTCCTTGATTCAAGATATGAACGCATCCAATGATTCATTCTCCTCCATTTTAATGGAGAGAATCTTTATTTTCAGGAACAACAGGTGATTTTTTTTTTGATCTTGTACAGGTCCTTTAGGGTTATCCAGATGTCGTTTGTTGATTTACATTCATGAATGTGAGGGATAATACAATCTTTCACTGACAATTTTAACAACACCTTTGCTTTATTCTCCATCTTTTTCCAGTCCTAGATTGTTGTTGTTGTTTTTCCTGTAGCTATGGTCGGCTTCAACTGATCACCGCTTGCAATCGCCAATGCATTTTTCCCCTCTAGTAGGGTCTACAACTCAAATTTCCAATTAGAGTAATTGGATCCATCGAGCTTATTTCTCTCATTCAGGTATGCCTTTGCCATCTGGTTATTCATCTTGACAGGTCTACCTAAAAAAATTTAGACCTCCAGTAACTAAAAACAAATCTATCTCCAGGAGCATTCTGAAAAAGAAATGGGTGCTCTCTCTTAATAAAAAAACAACTCCTTCAAATGGATACTCAAAAAACAAATCCATTTTTTAAGGATATAGAAACCCTCTTAAAAAAAAAACCCCTTTTTTAATGTGCCCCAAACACTTTCCTCTCAAAAATATTATAACCCCTTTAACAATATTCAAAGGAGAAATATTACTGGAAATCGGAAATACTTGCAGTCACTCCTCCCCACAGGTGTCCCTTTATTTTTTTATTGCGCCTCCAAAATTTGATCAACACCATGATCTGTTGCAGTTAACAAATCGGACCCCCTACCTTAGATTAGGTTAGTCCACCTATGCCAACTGGGCCCTCCTCATGTTGCTCCAAACACCTCTGATCACTCATGCCCGGATCATGTCATTTTTAGCAGCAAAAGGAAATCAATTTGGATAATAAAGTCAATATAAGTATGGATCGAGAACTAGCGCTCTCAGCTTTCAACAATAATATTGAATCTCCATCGTCTACTCAATGGAACCACTACCAAAGCATCCTCTGCGCAAGGACGCACCTTAGCCCCTCTGATCCGGCCATAGAAAATCTTAGAGTTTTGTACCCAAAACCGCATTAACAGATAATCTTGATTCCCATCATATCACCTTTTTTTTGCACCATCTCAATGGCATGTCTACGTTCACTGATCTGATATGATCATATATTAAATACTAATGTAGAGTTAATTAGCCATTAGTGAATTGAATGAAAACTGAAAGCATGGAAAACGAGGAAAATTGCTAGAGCAGAACACTTTACGATAGTTGATAAACCATAAGAAAGTTGCAAAACATAAGTGTAAATGGTGAAAACACAGATATACCAGACAACGATATTGATTACGGAGTTTGTCCCTGATGGACTACGTCTCCGGGTCTGCTTTCAAGATGGGCGACCATTTTATTAGGAATGAGAAGAAGAAGTGGATTACACAGTGATTTAGTTAGAGTAAACTTGCACACAGGAAATTCTGACCACTATCATCAATTAGCTTTCTGAACCAACTTCCAACGCCGCTTACAGTTTCCAAATTCGATTCCCGATGCTCCTGAAACTTAGAAAACAAAATCGCCTCTATCCCTCCAAAACCTGCATACAAAAGTTGAAAAGTACTCCTCCTCTGTCTTCAATGAACAATACTGACTTTATAGGCCTGAAAATACATTAACCTCCATGGCTAGATGTATGATGAATTTGGCTGCAAATGGCTGACCTGAAGGGTCGATTTTTCCACCTAGGGTCTAGTCATGGTTATTTAATTAATTAAAATCAATTAAAACCATAAAAACCCACACAAAAATTTATAAAAAGGCCGAACATGTTAGCAGTTAGCTAACCGGGTGGAAGCTGACTTCCAGCTCATGTGAACGACTATGGGATTGCTTTTGGTCGGCGGAGGTTCTACTGGCTGGTGGTTACATTAACGATGGCGGTGAACATGTGACAGCACATTCCCCGACAGATTCGGTAACGGCTCAGTGACTGCCAACTCACAGTTACCCTCCGGCTCTATTCACATGTCCACGATTGCAGTTCCGACTACGCGGTTTATAACCTGACCTCCGATAGTTACCTTTAGCATGCGTTCACATGACCTCCGACGTGGTTTGGCTGACTGCGCGGTTAGAGGATTGTGATTTTAATTTATTTGCATTGTTTTATAAGGTTTTAACATACAATAGGCTGAGAGGGGTTTAGGATAGGTTTATAGATTTGCAATGTATTTTAATACAAGGATTTTTACAATGTACTTTGAATGCATTTGGTGATAGGTTGCAAAAGTTTTAGGTTAGGTTTAGAGCTTTAGGATTAATACATAGATTTAGGATTTATTTTAAAAACCCATGTGTAAAACATTGTCACAATGCGACGTTCACAACTTTGTCACATGACGACAATAAACCCATGCCGATCGTCGACACACGACGATATCAATCCTCTGCCATGACGACAATCCACGCACATCATCAACTCTAGCTACCTTTGCAACGACAACTCGGATGACGAATCTATGCCACTGCTGACACTGATGTTGACACTCCAAACCATGCAAAGTCAATCGACAAAACACATGTTTTCGACCAAACCGTGGGGAACTGTCAACGAAATCAAGTCGACAACCAGGCGCTAAACCACATCTCTGCTGAATGCCATAAAACCATAACTACGAACATTACCTGAACAACCTGATCATTACCAACACTGTCAATCTGTCGAAGCTAAACTAAGGTGATGACACTGAACGACACCCATGACACTGACGATGACACTTTGAACATCTGTACAATTGGATCGATGGATCCTCCTGGATCATTCCTCTCCACTTGAAAGCTTTTCGACCACAAAAGTTTGACTAATTAAATAGTCGATTAGGGTAGAACTCCCTCTCTTTCCATATTGACCTGACGATGTACCAATGCATTTGTTCAATCATCTGCATGCGATGAACCTGATGATGTTGACCATGATACATTTTGATTCGGTGACCTATTTCTTCCATCCGCAGTAAGTACAATTTGCGACGATGGGAAAACAACCTGTTATCAACATGGAAATTGAATTCTTTCCATGAAGAATCATGAGTTAGTGATTCAGAAACATCTTTGAAAATAGTATTTGTAGAACTTTGTTCAATACATCTGATGGGTATTAACAATCTAATTTCTAGAATAACTGAAATATTCAAAGACTCCTTTGATTTTGATTTCATCTCAATTACTTAACTTAATTTACTTTCATGTTGACTGGTTACTAAGTGAATTTGCTATCCATAACTCATCCAACTATGATGAAAAGATTGTTGCAACTTAGTTTGATTCTAAATGTATCTAAGTAATTGTTGATTTACTTGAATCACTATGTCTATTAACTGATATTTCCATTGATTAACACTTTCAGTTAATGCATTAGTTTTCAAACCATGGTAAGGAAACTTTATATCTGCTTTCGAAAATTCTTTGTCATGAAAACTTATAGACTTCCTCTCCACTTGAAGAGAGGCTTCATTACTTCTAAAAGCATGAAATGATGATGCAATACTAAAGAAATGCGACACTGATTTTCCCCAATACTGACCTGCACCCCTGAAACTGAAAATAAACATACCATCTGAAACAAGTCTCTGATTAGACTCACATGTACCATTCCTTGCAATACACTAATGATGATGATAGTTTCTATAATTCAGTTCAATGAATGAATTGAGATTCATTATGTCTTTAAGGAGATGTTCATAGGACATTAAATGTATCTCATGTTGCTTATCATGTTCATGAATAAGACTTCTTGGAAAAGAATTAACCACCTTAACTAATTGATCTATAAACTGAATCTCGCATCTTGAACAATCAACCTGATGTTGTTCCTTAATAACCATGAGTACATATTATTAAATTGAACTTATAAACTACTTAACTTGATTTGAAACAATTAAATCCAAGTTTGATTTGACTTTGTGTGCCCTAACAATAAATTCGACCCCTTATTTCTTTAGGTGATATTTATGTTCTCTTCTATAAAAGACTGCATCTCTATCATAAAGATAAGGACTCCCTAAGACAACTCCACAAATGTCTACTGGGACCACATCTAACTCCACTTCATCAATGTACTTAGATGTAATTGCAAATTTTAACCGACATTGCTTTTTGACATGTATCTGATTTGAGTTATTAATCCAACCTAATGGGTATGGTCTTGGATGATTCTGTGTTTCCAAACCTAATTGATTAACTATATGTTTAGATATTAAATTTGCTTGCGACCCACTGTCAAACATTGTGTCAATCTTTGTATGCCTAGAAGTTATCCTTATGTGGAAGAGTTCAACTCTTTTATCCTCATGTGGAGGATTTATCTTTGAAGAAGGTACATTATATTTCGAACTTGAACTAGTATCAGAAGTTTTACCTATCATAACCATGGCAGTTATTTTCCGTTCATCACCTGAATTTGAACTGAGGTCTTGCTGGACTGTTGCTATGGCCTTTTTTTCATCCTTCGCCTTAAGGAACTTTTGGGGCTTAAGTTCTAGATGAAGTTTCCAACACTTTGATTCATCATGACTGATTCTCTGGAAACGAGAACAGGTAGGTCTTTCCTTCTGAACGATTGCTGATTTTTTCTCTTTGAAATGTTCCCCTTATTGTCTTTGGATTCTCTATTTTCCATCTCCTTAGATGACTGAGATGACAACTTGAATGGTCTGCCACCTGATTCAATATGTATGGCCTAAACACACACCTCGTCAAAATCATCAGGATTAAACATTAATAAAGTATGCTGAAAATATGAATGTAAATTGCTGATGCATTTTAACAAAGTTTCATGTGTATCCAATGAAATACCAAGCACCAATGCTTTCTTCCTGAATTCCTGAGTAAACTCCTGAACACTCTACCCTTTACCTTGCCTCAGATGCTGCCAATCAATAATAGCTTGCTGCATGTATCCTAAAGGATAGAACTGTTTCCTAAGAGCTTTCAAAAACTTAGACCATGAAGAGATAACTTTTCTTGTATGCTTAACATCTAACTGAGTTTTTCTTTCCCACCAGATTAAAGTTGTTCCCCCCATTCTAAGTGTAGCTAACTGAATTTTAGTTTTATCTTTAGAAATGTTCTGAATGCGACAATACACTTCTAACTGCTTTATCCAGTTATCTAACTTTTCAGGATTCATTTCACCATCATAAATAGGTAACTCAAATTTAACATCAAGTTTCAAAAGAGATGATTTCTTAGGTTTCTTATCCATTTCAGATGTTGCACTGGAAGAAGAAGAAGAAGAAGAGGATGATGGAGATGATGGAGGTGAAGGAGGTTTATCATCCTTGCCTTTACCTTTGTCCTTCTTCGAGACCTTTGAAGAGGATGCTGCATCTCGCGCCTTCTTGTCTTCGTACAATTCTCCCAACATCTGCTGCATAGTTAAGAATGCCTGCTGAAACTGTTCCTCACTCATCTTAGTCTCAGTGTTTTCACCTGCATCAGATCCTGACATGGTCGCTTTCCGAACGACTCGTTGCTTTCCAATTTCTGGATTGATCTACTCAAGGATTCCTTCTCCTCATTGCGACTTAGACCTGGTTAACATTCAATGGAAACTCTACAAATGAAAACCTGCTCTGATACCAAATTATATGATCTGATATGATCATATATTAAATACTGATGTAGAGTTGATTAGCCATTAGTGAATTGAATGAAAACCGAAAGCACAGAAAACGAGGAAAATTGCTGGAGCAGAACACTTTACGACAGTTGATAAACCATAAGAAAGATGCAAAACAAAAGTGTAAACAGTGAAAACACAGATATACCAGACAACGATATTGATTACGGAGTTCGTCCCTGATGGACTACGTCTCCGGGTCCGCTTTCAAGATGGGCGACCATTTTATTAGGAATGAGAAGAAGAAGTGGATTACACAGTGATTTAGTCAGACTGAACTTGCACATAGGAAATTCTGACCTCTATCATCAGATAGCTCTCTAAACTAGCTTTCCAATGCCACTTACGATTTCCAAATCTGATTCCCAATGCTCCCAAAACTCGGAAAACAAAATTGCCTCTATCCCTCCAAAACCTGCATACAAAAGCTGAAAAGTACTCCTCCTCTGTCTTCAATGAATAATACTACCTCTATAGGCCTGCAAATACATGCTAACCTCCATGGCTGGATGTATGATGAATTTGGCTGCAAATGGCTGACTTGAAGGGTCGATTTTTCCACCTAGGATCTAGTCATGGCTATTTAATTAATTAAAATCAATTAAAACCATAAAAACCCAAATAAAACTTTATAAAAAGGCCGAACCCGTTAGCAGTTAGCTAACCGGGCAGAAGCTCGCTGCCAGCTCATGTGAACAGGTGTGGGCTTGCGTTTTGGTCGGCGGAGGTTCTGCTAGCTAGCGGTTACATTAACGGTGGCGGTGTGTTAGGGTCCCACCCTAACCCCCTTATTTATGTAATGGGATCACGTCATAGTCAAGAGTCAATAAAGCCCATATTAATAATTGTAAATGGTTAATCCGCAATTAATGACGGAACCACAGTTAGTTGCAAATGGGCCGTAGTATTAGATAGATGGTATTAATAAAACCCACGGTATTGGCCCGTGGTATTGCATGTATGAGTGATATATAAGGGATAGAGACTCCCTGCGAGGAGCATCGTGTCATATTTTGTAGTCGAGCTCTGCTCTATTGGAGGTTGCCCCCTCGAAGAGGCAAGTGAACATTACTCTCTGAATAATAAAATCATTGCTATTCTGTGTTCTGGGTATCTTTTCTTCGCATATTCTATATTTGGGTATCATTTTGCAAGTTAAGAGCATAACAAGTGGTATCAGAGCACTTTCCAGGGCCGGTGGGATCTCCATTTCTTAGCAAAAAAAATTTTGGCTAGAGACGTGTTCCGGCGTCTTTAAACCACGGGATCTGTCATTGAGCGCATAAACCTGCGGATTTGGGGAGGCATGCACGTAGGAAATACAAGAGGTGGTCACGTCTGTTGGACTCCCTTGTAACCCCTGTGGGTACCCCTTCGAGTAGTAGCGCATTAGACAGAACCGTGCACGGATTGTCTTCCACGTACCCTCTGGGTATATCAGAAGCCCCCTAGGCTCACTTGAAACCTCTCCATAGATAAACCATCGGCCGTCTTGAGGCTACAGTACACCGAGAACAGTACTCGGGGAGATTACTCGCCCGTACGATAGGGTAGTCGGGTTGTACGGCTAAGGGTACGGTCGATCCTCCTTAGTTAGAGCCTTGAAACATTGGGCCGAGTACTACTGCCAGACCCTTATGTATATTGCGATCTGTAGCACCTGACACTCCTCAAGACCATAGTTCCCTTTTCTATTGGGGGATCACACAGCATCTCTTCCAGATCCGCTTGTGCAAAGGGGTGCAGCAGCAGCAGACACCAGTCCCGCAGTCTCGAGTTCGTAGATCAGCCATTCCGATCTATTAGATCCATCAGATCTGTAGAAGCAGTCTGTTCCGCCATCAGATCCGCCATTCAGATCTCTCAGATCCACCAGATCAGAGTCGTGTGAAGGGTTCCTATATCGGGGTATAATTTTCGCAGGACTTTTGGTCGCATTGATATTTTGAGGATTTGGCCACTGCAGTATTGATAAGGAAGGAGTAAAACTCCGTTAGGAGTTTTGAAAAAAAATTCTGAGATCTTTCGGGGTGCTTATTGGTGATCTAGCCCATCAGAATCAGGACGACGAGCTGAGCATGGTGGTACCATTCACTTCTTAGTGAAAATTTTTTTAGGCGGTCCCAATTTTCAAAAAAATCCGGTTGGTGTATGGTAGAAACTAGAGCTCAAGCGATGGCCAATGAAAGGATGGACAAACTTGAAGAATCAATGCACAACCTCCACCTTTAGCTGACCGGACTATGTAGCATGGTCGAGAAAATAGTCCCGAAGGGCAAGGAGCAAGCCCACGAGGAGGAGTATAATGGCACTAAACAAAATGAGGGTGAGTCTAGCCACTCTCCTCACGTCTGGCACACCCACCCACCACCCAGTCAACGACCTCCCAAGTTGGCTATGCATAAATTTGACGGTTCTCACCCGTCGGCTTGGATAGCACAAATGGAGCAGTATTTCAAACTGAATCACATCTTCGATGATGCGACTCAGCTTATGTTGGGGAGCATGTAATTGGACAATGAACGGTGACAATGGTGGGAATGGCATCAACGTTGCACTGGACCTTTTAAGACTTGGACCAAATTCACCAAAGCTCTTCAAGACCGCTTTGACCAGGAATCATCTTTTTTGGGTCGTCTTACTAAGCTCCGACAGACTGGTACAGTGGATGAATATATTACAGCTTTTGAAGCCTTAGCCTTCCGCACTTGGGGTCTCTCAGATGTGTTCTACATGGAATGTTTTATCAGCGGTCTTAAAGAAGCTATCAAAGCCCAAGTCCTACTGCACCACCCTCCCACATGGACGGAGGCTTGCAAGGTAGCTCGTAACGTGGAACGTGCATTAGCAGCCCAATATAGTCGCCCAAATTTCTCCGCTAAAGGTCGCCCCCCACAGGCTCACAACACGACTCAAACACTTAAGGTCCAAAAGGTGTCACCTACGGAAATGGCCGAAAGAAGAAAGCAAGGCCTATGTTACTACTGTGATGAAAAATACTCCCCAGGTCATAAATGCAAGGAGCCCAAATTTTTTCAAATTGATGCCACTGACTACAGCTCAACAGAGGAAGATCCACCACTGGAGGAACAGGAGCCGCTAGAAGAAGACAACCAAAAGGACAATGTCTCTGACGAACCAGTTATTTCGTTGCATGCTTTGGCAGGGATTTCTTCCCCTAAAACTCTCAAAATCAGAGGTTTTATTAAACATCGCCCAGTAGTAGTCTTGATTGATAGTGGAAGTACACATAATTTCATCCATCAAAAAGTCGCAGAAGCAGTGCATTGTTTTGTACGAGCAGTTTCTAACTTCCAAGTTCAAATTGCAGATGGAGGCATAATGAAATGTGAAGGCCGCTGTGAAAATGTCAAACTTCAAATGGGGGATTATCAGTTGAAAACCCACATGTTTGCCATACACATGGGGGGTTGCGACATTGTCCTCGGCGCTGAATGGCTCCGCACTCTTGGGCCAATCACAATGGATTTCCAGGAGTTATATATGAGTTTTAAGCAGAACAACTACACACATACCCTCCGTGGACTCCAGGCGGGAGCCCCCTTTATCATCAGCTCGCATAGGATGGAAAAAATTTTAAAAAAGGGAAATCATGGAGTTGTAGCTCAATTTAATGCCATCCAGGCAGTCGAAACAAAGCCTCTGCCAATTCATCCTAAAATGCAACAGATTTTAAATAACCATCTGCCGGTCTTTGACAAGCCTCATGAGCTTCCACCCTCGCGAGGGGAACATGATCATAGCATCACCTTGGTTCCAGGGGCCAAACCCCCAAATTTGCGCCCATACAGATATCCGTTCACTCAAAAGAATGAAATAGAAAAAATCATCAAGGAACTTTTGGAAGCAGGTGTCATTCGTCCCAGCATTAGTCCTTATTCATCCCCAGTGGTCATGGTGCTCAAGAAAGATGGGGAGTGGCAGATGTGTCCCGACTTCAGGGCCCTCAATAAGTTGACAGTCAAAGATAAATTTCCCATCCCGGTGGTTGATGATTTGCTGGATGAACTCAATGGGGCTCAATTCTTCACTAAGCTGGATCTTCGCTCAGGCTACCACCAAATTCGCATGAAGGAAGTCGACATCCCCAAGAGTGCTTTCAGAACTCATGAAGGCCATTATGAATTCCTGGTCATGCCATTTGGTCTTTGTAATGCCCCCTCTACTTTTCAGAGCCTTATGAACCACATTCTCAAACCATATCTCAGGAAATTTGTCCTTGTCTTCTTCGATGACATCCTCATCTATAGTTGCACTTGGGCCGCACATCTTCAGCATGTAGACCTACTCTTGCAACTGCTCCGCAAGCATAAATTATTTGTCAAGATGTCCAAGTGTTCATTTGGCATGGCAGAAGTAGAGTATTTGGGCCACATTGTGGGGCGTGAAGGTGTCAAGGTGGACCCCAAAAAGATCCAGGCAATGCAGGAATGGCCTCAACCTAAGACCTTGAAGAGCTTGAGAGGATTTTTGGGTCTCACAGGCTATTATCGTAAATTTGTCCGCAACTATGGTCGCATAGCGAAGCCCCTCACCCAACTCCTAAAGAAAAATTCATTCTTCTGGAATGAGGAAGCACAACAAGCCTTTACAGCTCTAAAAAATGCCATGTGTTCCACTCCAGTCTTAGCACTACCTGACTTCACCAAATCTTTTGTCATTGAATGTGATGCTTCAGGTACAGGTATTGGGGTGATCTTAATGCAGGAAGGGTGACCGTTGGCCTTCACAAGCCAACAACTCAGTGGGAGGAATCTGGGCCAATCTACCTACGAGAAGGAAATGATGGCCATCTTACATGCAGTCGAGACCTGGCGACCTTACTTATTGGGGCGACGTTTCCAAATCCGCACAGATCATCACAGTCTTAAATATTTTTTGGAGCAACGCCTATCCTCCCCACAACAAAATAAATGGCTAGCCAAAATGCTGGGATATGATTATCAGATCATTTACAAGAAAGGGAAAGACAATAGTGTAGCAGATGCATTATCTCGCCAATTTGAGGAGGAAAGTACTCTGCTAGCAATTTCCCTCCCCATTCCAGAATGGATTGAAGAGGCTCGCAGGGAATGGTTTTCACACCCCGGGCTCTCCCAACTCATTTCTCAATTGCAGGTAGATCCAAATTCCACCAAGGGCTACTCGTGGCAGGATGATATTCTTCGCTACAAGGACAGAGTCGTAATATCACCAACATCCACCCTCAAAAGTCGCATTTTGGCAGAATTGCACTCATCTCCCATTGCAGGACATTCGGGCTTTCAGAAGACGTATGCTCGCACCAGAAGATCATTTTTTTGGACAGGCATGAAAAAGGACATCCTTACTTTTGTAGCAGAATGTGATGTCTGTCAATGCCACAAAGGGGAAACCGTCAACATACCAGGCACATTACAACCATTGCCCATTCCGACATCAATTTGGACGGAGGTTTCTATGGATTTCATTACAGGTCTTCCAAATTCAGGGAACAAGTCAGTCATCATGGTGGTTGTGGACCGACTATCGAAGTATGCTCATTTTTGTGCCCTACCCCACCCATTTACACCCAACTTTGGTTGCTCAATATTTCATGGATCAGATCTTCAAATTGCATGGCATGCCCACTTCTATTGTGTCCGACCACGACCCGATATTCACCAGTAATTTTTGGTAGGAACTCTTCAGAATACAAGGCACTCAACTCAAACTCAGTACTTCCTATCATCCGCAAACAGAGGGTCAAACCGAAGCCATCAACAAATGTCTAGAAACCTACCTTAGGTGTTTCACTTCAGAAAAGCAACACCTTTGGGTACAGTGGTTACCTCTGGCTGAATGGTGGTATAACACCAAATATCATGCCACCACCAAAATGACTCCCTATGAAGCAGTATATGGTCAACTCCCGCCTTCACCTACTTCGTATCTCAAGGGATGCTCAAAAGTACAAGCAGTGGATCAACTCCTACAACACCGCGCAACCATGCTCGCCCATCTTCGAGAGAATCTTCATCAAGCTCAGAACCGCATGAAGCAACAGGTCAACCAGCATTGCTCAGAGCGCCAATTTCAAGAAGGGGATCAGGTCTTTTTACGACTACAACCATATAAGCAAACATCACTCAAGGACAAGGGGTGTCAGAAACTCTCTCCCAAATTCTACGGACCATATCAAGTACTTCAGCGCATTGGAGAAGTGGCCTACAAGTTGGCCTTGCCACCTACTGCAAAAATCCATCCAGTTTTCCATGTCTCATGCCTCAAGAAAGTGATTGGGAACAATTGTAGAATTCAGACTAGTCTACCTGAATTGGACGAAGAAGGGTCCATCTGGCTTCAACCTGAACAGGTCCTAGACACATGAGACAAGCAACTGCGCGGCCGCATGATTAAGGAAGTCCTCGTCAAATGGAAAGACACCTCTCCGGAAGATGCAACTTGGGAACCAGCCACTATTCTTCAGCAGTTTCCGCAGCTCCAGCCTTGAGGACAAGGCTCGTCTCAAGGGGGAGGGCATGTTAGGGTCCCACCCTAACCCCCTTATTTATGTAATGGGATCACGTCATAGTCAAGAGTCAATAAAGCCCATATTAATAATTGTAAGTGGTTAATCCGCAATTAATGACGGAACCACAGTTAGTTGCAAATGGGCCGTAGTATTAGATAGATGGTATTAATAAAACCCATGGTATTGGCCTGTGGTATTGCATGTATGAGTCATATATAAGGGATAGAGACTCCCTGCGAGGAGCATCGTGTCATATTTTGTAGTCGAGCTCTGCTCTACTGGAGGTTGCTCCCTCGAAGAGGCAAGTGAACATTACTCTCTGAATAATAAAATCATTGCTATTCTGTGTTCTGGGTATCTTTTCTTCGCATATTCTATATTTGGGTATCATTTTGCAGGTTAAGAGCATAACACGGTGAACATGTGACAGCACATTCCCCGACAACTTCGATAATGGCGCGGTGACTGCCAACTCACGGTTACCCTCCGGCTCTATTCACATGTCTGTTTTTTCGGTTTCGGCTGCACAGTTTATAACCTGACCTCCGATGGTTACCTTTAACATGTGTTCACATGACCTCCGATGTGGTTTGCCTGACTGCGCGGTCAGAGGACTGTGAATTTAATTTATTTGCATTGTTTTATAAGGTTTTAACATACAATAGGCTGAGAGGGTTTTAGGATAGGTTTATAGATTTGCAATGTATTTTAATACATGGATTTTTACAATGTATTTTGAATGCATTTGGCGATAGGTTGCAAAACTTTTAGGTTAGATTTAGAGCTTTAGGAATAATACATAGATTTAGGATTTATTTTAAAAACCCATGTGTAAAACATTGTCACAATGCGATGTTCATGACTCCGTCACATGACGACAATAAACCCATGCCGGTCATCGACACACGACGATATCGATCCTCTGCCATGAGGACAACCCACGCACATCATCAACTCTAGCTGCCTTTGCTACGACAACTCGAACAAGGAATCTATGCCATTGTTGATAGTGATGTCAACACACCAAACCATGCAAAGTCGATTGACAAAACACATGTTGTCGACCAAAGCCTGGGGAACTGTCGACGAACTCAAGTTGACAACTAGGCACTAAACCACATCTCTGCTGAATGCCATAAAATGATAACTATGAACATTACCTGAACAACCTGATCATTACCAACACTGTCGATCTGTCGAAGCTAAATTGAAACGACGACACTGAATGACACCCATGACATTGATGATGACACTTTGAACATCTGTACAATTAGATCAATGGATCCTCCTTGATCATTCACATCTCTATGTGGAAATTTGTTGTAATATAGAATTAGACATTGTTCCTTTGGCTGCAACTAGGAGCCCCATGAGTCTGTCGCTCTACACAGACCACTCCACTGATTCAAGATCCACACCATGCAGATAGATCCACCACCTCTATCACCATTCAGCATGCAACCTCCAGCACACAACTGGTAGATCAGACACTTGGCCCCCTTCGCAAATCACAGGCGATCTACATTGGGCACCCTCGACCCCTTCTCTCTAATCCCAGTGGCCACACTCGATCTACAGTGGGCACCCTCGACTCCACAGCATGGTAGTTTCGCAGCCAAAAAACGGTGTGTTAGGGCACCACTTCAACCTTGCTACACTAGGACGCAGATCCACCAGTCCCGTGCTGCCATCGCTGCAACCACTCGGCTTCTGGCTTGACCTCTACATGACTCAGACAACAGGCCAAATCAATCCACAAAGACTTAGAGCAGAGAAACACCCTTTTTCTGGTGAAATTCATGTTGATAGCCCGCGCCGAGGTGAATCGCATAAAGGAATAAGCCTAAATTTTTATGTCTAATCTCATGCTGCTCCAAAGCTAGGGTGACGCTACTTCCAGCTATCAATCCAGTGTTGCTTCAATTATCCTAATATATATATATATATATATATATATATATATATATATATATATATATATATATATATATATATATATATATATATAAATAAATCTTGTGCTATACTTCAACACTTTTCCTCCTCACCACAAGGCCTCCTTAATATCACTCAAGGCCACAATCCTACCCCAGGAACTCACCCGATCACCAAAGCACTCTCACTTTGACTCACTCAACTCTAGTGCTCTACCATGTTAAAAATGGAAGACATGAAACATATTCATCAAACTGAGCAGCTCACAGGTGAGGAACTTCACTTGGAAACTGCCTCTGGCAGAAAGCTCTACACTTAACTAATGAACGAACTCTCCAAGAATACATTTCTCCATTAATTTCAATAGGCATTGGATCCAAAAACCGCTCACATTTGTCTCATTAGCCTTGGTATTGTCCATTTCATAAGAGTGATAAAACCAATAGTCTTCATTATCACATTGGTACATTATATATAATATTAGTTTTGGAAATATGATATCCCACATCCACAAGGCGGCAGTTTCACATTCCTTTTATATTTATTATCATTCACAATATTTTTTGATGTGTTGTGCACACAAAGCACTACTCCCACTCAGTTGTTGGCTCCTCCTATTGGTGCATTATATGAGCGCTAGTTAATGTCAAGATATATGGCATAGACTTGGGCACCAATTTTTCTTTTAAAAAACGAAGAGGCTCTTTTCTATATAGGAAACTCAAGAAATCAAGAGCGTCAATATAGCTTATAAAAACCCTTTTGGCGCAAAATTCAATTTTTCACAATTTTATTTTGAAACAGATATTATAAAAACAATCATGTGCCATAGCCAACTAGTGATGCTCCAAAATCTTCAATAGCAAAAAATTTGGCTATTTTTATTTTTTATTTTGTGGAAATATTTTAGCTGTGAAATCATTGATACCTTCACTATACATGATTAAGCTACAACATGGCTCCTTTGAGATATTGGAGACGGTGGTAGATAATTCCTATAGACTCAATATACCCATACATGCTCATTTACTTAGTTTTGAATGTTGAGTATTTGGAAACTCTATGAGCCTTCCACACTAAATTAGGAAGAGGAATAGGTCCTACTTTCTATCAAGGATTTGGCACCAGATGCTCAAGTAGTGTTGATAGAAGATATATTTTTGCAAAAGAGCTCTAGAACTATAATATGGGGGAAGCACTACCTTTGGTAGTTTGGGTTGAAAGGATAACTTCCAGGCAACGCTAAATGGTACACTTGAGAAATGGTGGAGGAAAATTTCTTCACCTCATTTAATAAAATCTTTTTGGGACCAAAATCCTCCCAAAATGAGGAGGTGTGATATGGATTGGATCATTATATTGTTTTTAATCCATCTCGATGGTTTTAGAGTGGAAAAGTAAGAGGAATTGGATCACAGGACCAGTTTTATCGGTGAGAACTAGTTTGGAAAATTGGGGTATAAAACCTTCTCGAAGCATTTTGAGGCATCAAATGACATTTTTTGGGGGGTATAACTTTTCCACCTTAGTGAAACACCTTTTTTCCATATTCTATGCATAGGGACCTTTCTAATGGCATAATAATAGCCTCAATTAGAGTATGTATGCAAAAGTTATGCCACTTTGAAGTTGACCTTCCTATTTTGGCTAGCATAATTCGAGAGGATGTCACATTAACCCGCATTGTTCGTGGAAAGAGGACTATCCATGTGATTATGATGAAGAATAATATAGAATAGTATATATTGTAACTTTAGTTAATAATTGAGGTAATCAAACCTAACTATTAGTAGGCTATCAGGTTGTGTTATAATTGGGCCACTAGGAAGAAAAGGGGTTCCATTCTTTTCAAGTGCATTTGTTTCATAAATAAGAAAAATAGCTAGGGGGGATAAGGGATATAGTGCATCGAGAGGATTTATGCATTGCAGTAGACCATATGCCACATAGCTTACTTCTTTATACTTGCAACCATTTTCTAGCAAAGTCGCCTCACCTTCCAGCTGGGTTTTCTCGCGAAAGGGTTTCCTAGGTTATATCTTGTGTCAAATCATGCTTTATGAGTTTTTATTTCATTGTTCTCTATTTTATGCATAATTTTGTTTTGCATGCATACACAATTAATAGTAATCTACAAATCCATAAATCTAAAGACAAATAAAACCCTTATAATATAGATTTCATATTTTTAAATATAGTTTTATCAGATCTGTTGTGACGAACTATCCAATGGAATATCCATGACAATTTATGAATCAATCACAATTGTCTGCAAATCATTAATGAATTAGAAGACCATGTCACAACATCATTTTTAATAACTGTAGGCAAAGCTCCTAGCATGACACCATCAAATCTACATTTCATCTTAGTGGATTGGATTCAAATTAGCATTCCTTCTAAATAAGAGATAGTGAATGGTCTTGGATTTTGGCTATGTTATACCCTTGTATCTATCAATTTAATCCACCATCAAGCTCTGATACCAGTATTGTAAAAAGGAGAGTTAAATAAAAACATAATTAGAATAACACATGTAAACCATAAAATATCATAGGAACCTTGTAAGAAAACTAGCTTCTAATAATAGATCTATTGTTCTTTGGCTCAAAGGTGTGTTACAATGAAGTCATCATATAGGCTACATTACATGAAACTATCATAGTTAAAACCATGGGTTATCAAAACCTTAAACAAGTGAATCAACGGTAAACCCATCATTAAAGGAATTTTGAGGTCTAAAATAGTTCTCCCAAGGAAAATAATAAAATAATAACTATAATAATAAAATAATAGTTTACGACCTTACTTGAACAGGATTTGTTCTATAGGTTGTACATCAAAGTCTGCGTAGATTCCTATTCAGACAAGCACAAAAATCCAGAAGATGAACGATGGCTCTCGGGCCAGAGCGCGAATGCTGTGATGGTTGGGAGTTTCCACTCCCACCCTTCTCCAGATGAACGTCTCGTCTATGACATTTCCAGTTCCACATGGTGAAGGCCTGAGAGAATTCTGACGGATTAAAAGAAAAATTGTTGCAAACAGAGGACTGGAGCGGAGATGGCGAACACAAACGATTTGGGTTAGGGCATCGAGCCTAGGGAACGAACCTGTTGCTAGGACCTAAGAACAACAGGAGGAAGAATCCGTCACAGTATATGGTTCATTTGCAGCTTGCTCACGTTATTCTTTAGCTATTTACGGTTTTGTATGGTTAAGTTTTTTTTTTTCCCCTAGACGGTTTTGGTCCCCCACCGACATACCTGTAGGTAGATGTCAGCTCGGTTTCTCGACAATTATGGAGGTCAAAGACGTTTTTTCCGCGGGTTCTTCGGAACATCTGCTGATATGGCCTCAGACTTGGTCAACAGTGGATGATTATTTAACATTTGAGCACGAACTTGCTGCAGAGGTTGATGCCCTACCTTCACTCTCTCGGCAGCATATACCCTCTGTCTCGATTGCTTCAGAAGCAACGGCCATTGAAGAATACACAGGCCCTTAACCTCTCAGGGAACCCTTATCGGAGGTCTTCTGCGGGCGAGCGGCAGACACACAGACCCTAGGGCCGGGTTTAGTTTCAAATCCTGTGGGGATTGAGCTGGATAAACCCTTGGAAGGGTTTCCTCCTGCACCAGATAGCAGGACGCCGGTCCTTTCTGCTCCTCAAGACTCAAGGAACCCTCCACAGGGAAACTTCACGGGGATAGGCATTATCTCAGGGTATTTCAACAATCTAAAGGCAAAATGACCATTGACAGGGAAGGACAAGGCTGCACTTGCGGATGGTCAGGAGGATAGGGTGGCGGCAGACTTGAACAAGAAACAAACAGGGATTTCAAAAAGAAAAAAGTGCCTCCCTCTAAGCAGCAATGAAATCTTCTTAAAACTGGTTGAACACACTCCTTTCAGTGAGGCAATGGACTTGGCAGAAAAGGTTCTGGTTGGGCATGTTAGAGGCAGACATTACAACGTGGAGCGGCTTCAGAAGTGGACGATGGAGGTCTGGGGACACCATCTGTCGGAACCCCCTCGAGTACAAACCTTTGTGAGGGGTTGGTTTGCCCTGCGTTTCAAAAGCCTTGCCCACACCAATTGGGTCCTCTCTACAATATGGCACATTGATCAAGCACCAATCCTTCTTTGAAGGTGGACTTCGATGTTTGATCCAGAGATTGAAAAGGCGGGGGCTGGACTGATTTGGGTATGACTTCCGGGTCTTCCCTATCACTTCTGGACAGAGCAGATATTTAGACAGATTGGGGATGCCATGGGTACATACCTTACTCATGATGAATCTTTTATCTCGACAGGAAGAATGGATTATGCCAGAATATTAGTACACATGGACCTCTCGATAGGGCTTCCGGAGTATATCAACATTCAGTGGAGGGATGCGGTGAGGAGGCAAATGCTGGACTATGAAGGGGTACCTTTCCGATGTAGGCACTGCCATAAAGTGGGCACCTTTTCAAAGATTTCCCTCTGAACAAGTGGAATAGCAGGAACTCAGCGAGAAAATTTCCCCAGGTATCACAGGATCAGGATGCTCTGTCACATGGAGACCCTACTAGAGAGGAACTTCCTCGTGCCTCTGAGGATTTTCATAGGATTTCCACTCCACACTCTGGGGGAACAGGCACATTATCGAGCCTTGGTTTACGATCTGCGAAACTAGCTCAGAACACTCCGAGGAAGCGTGGTCGGCCACCTCACCGTCCCCCTCCACCAGTTCCTGGCATTGCTGCGGCGACCTCGGGTGATTCCAATACATCGGGGAGCAGAACACAGAGGCTAACCGTCTTTCCAAAGAAGGCGTGATCCGGGAGCAGGGCATCTGGCTGATCAATGAACAGATCGATGGAGAACACTACCAGTACTATCACAGACCCTTTATGGACATTTTGGCTTAATCTTTGGACACTGTTTTCAGATTATTGTACATATATATTTTGTTGTTTATGAACTGTCATGCGGCCATTATGATTGGCACTGCACATATTTTTGGTATTATCTCCCTGCGTGGACCAAGATAATATTTACATTGTTGTTCGTTTGTAATATTTTTGGACTCCTCCCTGACTCTGTTTGGGCTACTACCTCGATGTGTCATAGGTAGTAGGATTTGATGTTTCTTTGGATCTGTTTTATATCGATAGAAATATCGGAATATGCATATGCATCTACAAAATGTAATTTCTTACTCATTAATGAAATTACGAATTTTTCCATGGGAAAAAAAATAAAATAATAGTTATGAATTTTCAGAGGAAAAAAAATAAAAATAATTTCTCCTTATAATTTTACTCAAATGTCAAGTGTAGACACCCATTGGATATGGAAATAGATTCCACATCCAATGAATACCCACTTTGCATACTTCTGAGTAGACCCCACGTCGAAAAAAATGAAAAAAAATATGATGTGGGGACTACTCAAAAGTATGCAAAGTGGGCACTGATTGGATGTGGAATTTAATTCAGCATCCAATAGGACATTACACTTGACATTTGAGTAAATCTATAAGGAGATAAGTAAAAAATATAACAAAAAAATAGTTGCCTTCTTTTCCTTCTAAAATATTTTCCTTTAAGGATTACAACATCATCTTGAATCTTATTAGTTTTTTTAAAGTTAATTTTGTTAGTACATTTTTTTTGTTTCGAGACTAAATTTTGACCTCAAATTTTTCTTAATATAATAATCCAATCATAATTTAGTTAATAATTATATCAAGTTAATTTTATGATCTAGTCAAATTTACTCTATCTACTTTAACCTCTAAATCAAATCAAATTTAACTTTATTAATGGTTATATAAAATTAACTTTATGATGAATCAAATTTACTCTAGCTTCTTGTAAATCATATTTTAACTACTTTAACATTTAAATTAATGAAATTTCCAATCATATTTTAACTAGTCTAACCTTTAAACTAATGAAATTTCCAAATTTGTAAAGTAAATCATTTAAAGTATAACCATTGTCTCCAAATAAATAGATTTGTATCTTTCAAAATAGGATAAGTAGAAAATGAGTTTTATTGACCACGATAATGTTCCTTCTTAAAAATATGTTAAAAAAACAAATATTACATACATCCAAGTTTTTAAAGTAAATCATTTAAAGTCTAACAATCCCATTTTTTAAAGTAAATCATTTAAAGTATACAATGGGTTTTTTAAAGTAAATCACTTAAAGTATAACCATTGTATGCAAATGAATAGATTTAGAAAATGAGACGATTATAATGTTACTTCTTAAAAATATATTAAATAAAACAAATATTACATACATAATTATCCTCAAAAACCATAACTATTACATTTACTTCTTAAAAATATATTTAGGCCGATAGGCCTTCCTTTGGAACAGACTTTCGTCGTCCCTTTGTCTCCCGTGCTGACACGTGGAGAGTTATGCCATCGCTGTCGTGCTGAGTTATGTTTTCCCTGTTTGTTTGTATTATTTTGGGTTATTCTTAAAAGCCCAAAGAAACGATGGGTTTCTCCGGAGAGTTAGGCAACCAATTCAATTCTGCATATTGAGGCCCCTCTAATGCCCGAAAATGCCGATGAATCGCTGTCGTGCTGAGTTATGTTTTCCCTGTTTGTTTGTATTATTTTGGGTTATTCTTAAAAGCCCAAAGAAACGATGGGTTTCTCCGGAGAGTTCAATTCTGCATATTGAGGCCCCTCTAATGCCAGAAAATGCCGATGAAGTGGTGTTATATATTAGCCTCTGGGACCTTGTGAGCGTCGAGAATCAAAGCAAACCTGAGCGAGAATGTAGGTAACCGTCACACAAAGCCCGGCACTCCAGAGTAGGGTAGTAATGGCGCATTCTGTTGCGGTCCCTGTTTTGCGGTGCACAGCTGTTCTGATGCACGATCAACTGTTCTGCGGTTTCCGTGCTTCCATGACCGGGAGCCTTCTTGGATCAAACTACCGGCAGTCTTGGATCAATCTCACAGAGTATAGCACTGTTCACGAGCGGGTAACGGAGCTGGAAATCGAACCGGAAGAGAACATCTGCAGGACATCATTTCTTCCAGATCAGGTCATCGTCTCTCTCAGTCCTCTTTAATTTTGAAGCTCTCTCAGTCCTCTTTAATAGATGCCCACTATCGTTTGGCTGGAATCGAATGAAGTGGAAGTTAGAGGCATAGAAACTTTGTACAGAAACTAAATGATTTCTCATAGTTGTCATCTTCTGCATTCTCTGATTGTCGCTGCTTATACTCAACATTCAACGGTTATGGTCAGCTGTTTGATGTGGAGTAGTCTTTAGTTCCAGTGTCGAAAATGGTTGGCGATATTTCTCTAACTTGAAAGGATATGTGTCACTAGGACCAACAAAATAATACCCATGCTGCCTTGATTGCCAGTGTATATGCCTGCAGCCATTCTAGAACTTTTACTTTGACATCGAGTTGATGTAATTCCATGTTTATTAGGCACCGACATGTTCTCACCATGGCTTGGGAGGTCTGTACTAGCTGCTTAAATGTTTTTGAACATTACCTGCAGCCTGCTCCCTATTTTGTTCAGGTTTTTCTGTTATGGCATCATATTTAAGCTGTGATTTGGGAGCTATCATAGTGCCTTCATGCACCACTTCGTGGAAGCATAGATTCATTGACTGGAACTTTTACTTTGACATCGAGTTGATGTAATTCCATGTTTTTTAGGCACCGATATGTTCTCACCATGGCTTGGGAGGTCTGTACTAGCTGCTTAAATGTTTTTGAACATTACCTGCAGCCTGCTCCCTATTTTGTTCAGAGGCATATTTCTCTGTTTTTCCAGGACACAAATGGGTGCTAGAATGGTTGACTGGCCTGTCTCCATCGTCTCCAACATAAGTAGGAGCTCATTTAGACACCACTCTGATTCGGCATAATGAGGAGAGAAAATTGCCTAAAAGTCTCCAAATCAAAACCATTGGGCTATGGTTGCAGTTGCAGGAGTCGCAACGCAAACACATATGGCAGACAGCATTTGTAAATGGATAAACAAGAGATTTTTCTTCCAACTTTCCCCCTTACAGTGCGGGGTTTAAGTTGAAACGATTTTAAGTAGTTTCAATATCAACACATGAACTTCGAGTTTCACTGATTTCAATTCTCTTAATCCTTTCTGATACATTTTTTATTTTCACAGCTTCAACTGATATCCTAGAGGATAACATCCCCAGAATGTTCTTCAGCCATCCTTCCGAGTCTATACTTAACTCAGTAGCTTCAACATTACCAAAATATCCTGCACGGAGAAGCTGAAACCTTCATATATTGTTCTTGGCAAAAATTAATCTACAGAAGAGACTGTTATGGCATCATATTTAAGCTATGATTTGGGAGCTATCATAGTGCCTTCATGCACCACTTTGTGGAAGCATAGATTCATTGACTGGAGAATACCCTTCCTGTTTGAAAGATAATTGTTGTGGATACAAAACATATGCTCTTACAACTTTTCAATAGCATAAGGTGTGCACTTCAAGGTATACAAACTGTTTGCTATGCACCCATTGTCTCATTGTGCATGGGGAGTTCAGCACTTGCTGCTTATGGTTTTTTTGTCATCCTCACTTAACACCTGTTGTGTCAGCACAATTGTGTTCATGAATCGTTAATTTATTTCGAATATTCAAACAAAATCGTCAAACATATTCATTGTCACTTACAATGTTTCCTTTTTGGACGACAACAGGTATGAATACATGCTACCTACGAAGGTTGTATGAGTGTTGCGAAGAAATTCAGCAACAAGAACTTACACTACAAGATATGCAGACAAGGATCCTGCCACTTTACCGTTTGCGCCCAGCCATCAAGTTGTTAAAAAAAATAAGGAAAATACTTAAGATAACAATTCACATTCATGAAAGGGACGCACACAGGCAAATGCGCCATCAATTGCAGGAACAGCTCGCACAATATGGCACCACAATAAACACTCACTGGTGTTGCCGATGCCATGGCCCATCATGCATATATGATTAGCTGCACATGCTCAATCACATCTCTACATAATAGAATGCTTTTATTGTACATATGTTTAGAAGCCAACAAATACTTCCATTGTATATATGTTTAGTTATATCTTTCCAAACACATCTCCATGTCTAGATTGACTTGTCCCTGTCGACTTCAGGATCTTCAGATTATTACGGAAGTTGAGCATTTTAGCTCTGGACCAAACTCTGTTGTTTTGTTCTCGTTCTGTCAAGATCTATTTATGCAAATCATGGAATTACAGTGTTTAAATTTCTCTTCATAGTTTACAGGGATTACATTCTCCACAGAGTTTTGTATGACTGTGAATGTAATCAGTAAATTGGTTGGGCATTCTCTTTTCCTTGTAGTATACATATATGAACTTTGGTATTTTATGGCTAAACATTTGGCTTGAAATAGTTCTGCAACCATCTCTTGCATGTTCGGCATGTAAATAATTCCATTTCTGAAATCACAAAGGAATCTTGTCCGTGCAACAAATATGCATACAGTTTTTAGACAACAATGCCATTTCTTCCTCATCATGTTGACAATCCATTTTCTCATAGATTTAATAGAGTCTTCTTATGTGTTCTATATGTTTTTAGGAAGATATTCTGCAGACATGAAATATCTTTGGGTATTGTTGTTAATGTTTTTCTCATAGATTTAATAGTGTCTTCTTTCGTGTTTTTCCCTTAGAACTGCCCTTTCTTGCCTTTCTCTTGGGGAATTAGTTTTTCAATCATGGAGTAGTTCTTTTTCCTCAGTAGGATTTTGATACTGCTTTCTTCCCAGTATATTTCTGTATAATCAATTTCTAAATGAATTAATGAAATTTCATTCAGAAAACTGTTATATGATGTTTTCTCAGCTTCTCTAGCCCGAGTCTGTGAATGTCGAAGAGCATCCAATAAGTCTGACTTCCTGGTATAATCAGCTTCCAGATATTCTGTTTCTCCATCGGAGCTGGTTATCCTGCCATTGTATCTGCCAAACAGTAATGACTAGCTTGAGCCACCAAGAAATTAAGAATAAATTACCAATACCCAGATTTATTAGCAAGAAGCCTTTGTCAATGACACCTTCATGTTATGGTTATCACTATATCTTTAATGCAGGGTTCTCCATGTATTGCATGTTTATAAACTCTCTAAGACTCAAAAGGAACTGAAAATTGTATGGCAACCCAGAATATGGAGGAGCCGTATGAGTTTAAAAAAGTGGACATTGAATGGATGTGCCAATATAGTTTGCCAATTTATCATGGACTTTTGTTCACGTTCTGTGAAAGAGATTTTTTGTAAATATACATATTAGCTTTTGCAAAGAACAAGAATTACAAAGACAAAAATGCCCCTGCTTATCAAGTATATTTTACGCACCTTTGAAAAATAGTATTTTATGAGACATCATGGGGCAACCAAACTCACCTAATGATTCTCTCTCGGTAATCAGTGGAGGATGATTTATGGGAAACTTGTGATTCGGTGGCTTCTGAAGTTGAGGGTGAATGGCCATAAAGTAGCAAGGAGTTCAAGCCCTTCTCTTCGTCAATTTATCCATTGTCCATGCCTGATCTTGACAACCATCAACAGCTGAAGCTGTATGATCTTTACTTCCATTCACTTTCTTGACTTTGTTAAAGGCAGAGTTTTCCTCATTCACTTCCCGTGGGCAGCATGTATCATTTATGCTTTGTCCACATGTTTGTCCATTGGAACAATTACTCAAATCTGAGTCTGTACATGTAGGTAATTGAGCTTCAGTGATGCTCAATCTCCTATTGTACAAAGAGTCACAACCAAAATTGATCTTCCCTTGAAAGTCAGGCTGAAATTGTAACCACCATTTCTCATCCAGTGAGAGGCTTGGATTCATGTTGATCCAACTAGCTCTGTAATCAGATATTGCACCAACGGGAAATTATATTTGAAAGCAAACGGGTTCTGAACCACCAACTATAATCTATCTGCAATAGTGCAAAGCATATCAAAGAAAAGAATTGCATTGAAGGTCACTCCAAAGCAGCTTGGGCATTAGATGTCAGCAGCAAATATATGCAATCCTTCCTTATCACCTGCTACCAGCAGTCAAAACAATAATAGTGTGAATAGTAGGCTGCTCACCCATAAGAAATTTTCAGGCATGAAAAGTCAATCAGGTACCACTAAATTTAGCATCAAGCCTAAACGATGGCATCCTAGCTTACTGAATACAACTATCTGCATAGCATTTAGATTCTTTTTCATCAATTTCTTTACATGGATACTATTTTCTGACCAGAATATTTATAATGCTTGCTATACAAATGAGACAGGCTACACACAGAGAGAAATAGGGGCAGAAATAAGCAGTAACACTAAACCTAAACAAGAAATGAGATGAAAAATATCAAAGGCAATAACTCAATTTCAAAATCTCAATAATAATGATGTATACAATTAACTCTTAGAAGCTATAATATATATACAACTGAGTCATGACTCAACTAAGTCCACTCTCAATTTATTGACACATGTAATCCTACTCATCCTACATGATGCACATGCACATGCTAAATTATGAGGACTTTAGGACAGGTCTTCCCCTGTTAAGATGCTTTGTCCTCAAAACATGGGAAGAGAAGAATGCTTGCTGAGCCAAGACACCTAACACTGGGGCATGGACATTTAGATCACCTGCAAGAGGTCATGGGTAGGACCATAGGACAGGTCTTCCCCCATTAAGATGCTTTGTCCTCAAAGCATGGGAAGAGAAGAATGCTTGCTGAGCTAAGAAACCTAACAATGGGACATGGAATATTTAAACCACCTGCAAGGGTTTAAGGGGACACTAATCTCTCTCTCTCTCTCTCTCTATATATATATATATAGTTCAATGGGTTGGTGCCAGTATTGCCAGGACATTATTAGTACTCCAACAGACTGTGCAAGTCCCAAGTTTGATTCCCACAAAGTCAGGCATGCTTAGAATGGGGAAAAGTGTCTGGGAGTATCCTAGCGATTTATTTCCGATGATGTGTGTATGTGTGCAAATTATAGAAATAAAATATAGACATGAAAATGTAAAGTTCTAGAATATTTAAAACAAAGAATTATAACACATAAAATGTGCAAGAATACACCATAGATCATACATATAGAATCCATGAACCACAGCTTTCTCATTCAGTGTCATCAAAACATAATACATAAAGAATATGATAGATGGCAGTACTGATGAAATTTAAAAAAAAAAGAGGGTAGAAGGTTCTCATAGCTCATCCTCCTGGATCTCATAATCAATATCATCAATATCACTACCACTGAAACTAAAGTTGCTGTGACACTTTCGATCACCATTATCAAAAGTGACTGGCACTAGGACTAGTGCATTAAGATCCAACTATTGATAGTTTGAAAATAATTGACAAATGACAACATATGGGGACATTAACCATTGGCCAACATCAGTACACATGCGACTTGAGTGTTGGACACACAGGGCATGTACCCTACTCATGATATGTGCCCCATGATTGACTAATACTCAGGGCTCAAGTGTTTAAGTGCTTAACATATATTCATGGACTGAAAAGTAAAATATATTTCTCATTTTATCATCTGAGATATCGATCACCTTAGGAATCCAGATTATGCACCATTTCTAAATTTCTGTCTTTAGTGAAATCTTTTGACTTTACTATGCTGTAGTCTAAATATCTCACCTTAGGAATCCAGATTATGCACCATTTCTAAATTTCTGTCTTTAGTGAAATCTTTTGACTTTACTATGCTGTAGTCTAAATCCAGCAAGAATCGTTTTGGTTTTGATGGAATTGCACATATCAGATGTTAATTTTTACAATCTGTTTGCAGTAGAAGTGTTAAAGGGTGCCAAATCCATTTCTGCATTAAAACGAACAATTTTACTGATTCAAACTTGCAATTTTGACAAAGATTGACTGGCTCGATTTGGCTGATGGCAAACTGGAAAAGGATAAAAACCTTCTTCCTTTGATATTCCCCTCAAAACCACTTTTGTGCAGGACAACAATAGAGAATGACAAATGTTACCTTTGTTTTGTTTATGTTAGTCGATTGTGAAGTGCATTTCCATGTCTGGGTTTCCGTTCTACAACTAATGCTTTTGCATGGTAACTTTGGAAGATTCTCAGTTTAGGTGAAAACTTAAAAGTCAGAGCCAATAATGGTATATGGAATAGTTACCTTTGTACAGGATGATATTTTTTCTTAATTTAGGAGACTAATTGTATGTCATGATGTTGATCTAAGTTATCTCTATATGAATATCTGTCATATCTATTTTCCCTGATGAGAGTTCACAGGAAATGTTGGAAAAGTTTCAAAATTCTACAGATTATACTAAAAAAGATATACGATATCTGTTACTACTGTTTCAAGAAACGTTTTCCTTGATGTTCTATTGAATGTGGAAGAAGGAGCATTTTCAAAAGGGAAATGATCATCATCGTTTCTGGTTTTCGAGCTTCTTTATGTGACGGGCATGTGTGCACACACCCATCAGTGCCTTATTACATGAGATATACGTACAAACCCAAACACATCTAATATGCAAATACCCATTCTTTAAACTGAAAACAGTGTGTTTCAATACAAGAAATGAGGAAATAGGAGGACCTTGTTATGACAATTTATCACATCTTTTCTGATGCAGTTATAGAATCCAAAGATGGGACCATTTCTGCAGCATCGGCATACACAGGTCATCATGAAGGTCAGATTTTGCTAGGTTCAGCTTGATAACAATATTTTATGCTACTTTTCAATGGATTTGTTCTATTTGGGATCATGAAGATCGGTACAGAAATCTGCATATAATTTGCAGAGTGATGTTCTTTTACGGTGAGAGTGCATTGATGCTCCCGTGAACCATGCTAGAAACTAGCCAATTGCTCTTTGTTCCATGGAAAACAAGGTTCAGGTGCCAAAGAAACAGAGCAGGGGAAGCAATGGTTAAATGACAATCCATATCTGACAAAGTTTAAAATAAAAATTCTGGAACATGCAAAGGAAGCAATTTTTAGGCATGGAGGAGGAGAGGTAATTCTGTTATTTGTATCTTGCTTCAACTATTTAATGAAGTTACTAGGGTTCTTGCAATGTGTGGTTCTGTGGTCAAGAAGGATGAGATGCTTTTTTCCCGGATTGGCTTTTTGTCCATTATTTCGCATCTTATGAAAAGCATCTTACAATTACTTAATGTTTTAGTTATAATGTGAACCACTAATGTAAGTGATTTGTTTTAATATTTGCAAATGTAATTCGCCACTTTTCAATTACCATGTTCAATAGTTTAGTTGCCTATCTATAGAGGTTTCCTCCTAATAATCCTATCGGCCTCTCATTGTACCTTTTGGGACAATTGCTAATAAATCAAACAAATATTACAGACATAACTATCCTCAAAATCCATAACTATTACATTCGTAACTATCCTCAAATTCAACCTAGAGGAAGGCCAAATTAAATGGCGGTAACTAGCGACAAGAGGGAGGCCATTACATGGTAGTAATTAATGACAATAAAACTTGAGAGAAAATGGAGTAAATGACAGTAAAACATGGAGTAAATGGCGTTAAAAGTTGGAGAGGCCAAGAATTATGATACAATATCTAGCATTGACACTAGGAAAGTCCGAACCCAAACCCAACCCCATCATCGTGGATTGCTCTACTTGTTATCACAAGCAGACTTGTTTGCACTGGACTAGTGTTGATTCATATTCCAACAAATGGCATGGCATTTGCAAGTAATTTTGTTCTCCTCAGAAATTGAATTTTCTTGATCAGTTACCAGATTCGGCCATATAAGTCTTCGCCCGGGATACAGCCTCCTCCGCCGTGGCCAACTGGACCTTTGAGGAGTAGTAGTAGTAGTTGAGGCCACTTTAGAACTATTCAATTTCCTTCGCACCATGAAAAGCAACAATATTGTGACTGATACCAACCCTGATATAACGAAAAGACCCCAGAAGTGTTGAACTTGAAGTTGGATGGTTCCCGGCTGATCACTGTATTTGCTGCAATCACTGTCATGGTAATAAGGCAACCAATGTTTTTGCATCGTGTGGAGTTGGCCGTTTTCTGATAGCTCTAGTATTTTGATAGAAATATCCTTTACCAGTTCATAATGCACACGATCAAACGCCTGCCCAAATTAGCAGCCTATCGGTATGCACAAATGAACTTCAAAATAGTCATGAATAATAATTTTTATGAAGGTTTGGGATACTGAAATCAAATTACAGATTCCTATGTTAATCACTTACGAATCTCCAGTTTAGTGGGGTGAACGTTTGGCTAGCGAAGGCGAGGCGACAAGAGATTTCATGTATGGAAGTTCGTCTACAACAGCACCCACATCACCTCTAGACAACGCGTTATAATAATTATCAGCTTTTCTTCTTAGAGACACTAGTCTGTGATTGGCGATTCCGTAATATTCTACAAATGACTCTGTGGGTATGAATTTCTTTTGATACCCAATTCTTACGTTACTCTCCACCACACTTCTGAGGTCTTTGAGTGTTGGTTCTAAACGTGGGGCTGTTAGAATAGCCGATAAATTTGCTGTATAGCACGAATACAGAACTCCAATAACAAAAAGCCAGGCCACAACCACAACGCGCGCCATAACAGTTCGAACATCATCTGCTATCCCGATTTTTTTCAATTAAAATAAAACAAAATCAGAGAAAAAGGGAAGAGAATCAAGGAATTCGCGATAGAGAAGAAACAGCGCAGCTTACCCTGATTAGTGAACCAAGTTGAAAAGCCAAACCTGCACACAAACAAACCATGTTAAATACAGCGCGTTTTCGAAGCCTGACTGTTTTGTACATATAATAGAGGCCATGGCCAATCTTGTTACTTACCACAATACGTTTCCAAATTGCTTTCTTGGCTGCCCTTGGAAGCGCGGATTTTTTGTGCGCTCCAAGAGATAGACCACCATTCCTACGGAGAAGAAGAAGCCCGCTGTTAGTAGCCACATCTCAGCGGTGAAAGGCTTCAAAAAGGCCCAGCCAAAACTAACGATATCCTGATCTTTCAATGGAACAACCGCCACTAAACCAGAATCTAAGAAAGGTTGTGCAAACAGTACTTCTTGAGAGCGCTTTGATGTGATGGTGAAGTCTCCTACAACTGCATCGAGTTTCTGAAATGCAAAATCACAAGGACAACGTGAAAGATATGAGAGAGCTATTACTTGTAAGATCGATAAAACAATCGAAGCACCCACACATAGACAACACCTATACCTTGAGCACAATTTGATGAATAATATAGTCGTAGAAGCTCATGTTATGAGGATCTGTATATCGGAATGGGATGTAATGGATGGAATAATTGAGAGTTTTAATGGCCGCTTCAAACACCTTCACGCAGAATCCCCCAACAGCGAAGTTTGTTCCGTTTCTTTCAACTGAAACGAATTCAGTGAACTCTGTCCTCCAAGGCACGCCTACTCTCAATATCCTTATGCTTCGAGAACTCTTAGAGAAAGATGGCATGGGTTGATTCTGTGCGTATACATTCTCATAAAATGTATGCAGAGAAATTACAAAAAACAGGCCAGAAACACAGGAGGTCAATAAAACACTCCTCATTGCGTGTAGTTCACGAAAAACCTGGACGAACCACTTGTGGAGAGCAGAGGCTTAAGTTGTCATTGTCTCACTTGAATAATATTACCAGGCTACCGAGAATGTCTCACTTGATTAATATCAGGCTGTAGACTTTTGACCGATCGGCTACCACTTGTGGAGAGCAGAAGATTAAGTTGGCATTGTCTCACTTGAATATTATTACCATGTGACCGAATGTCTTATTTGAATAATATCAGGCTGGAGACTTTTGACCGATTGGCTACACCTGAACGTAAGAGTGCGGCAGTCAAGCTTGGGATTTGAAATCCCGACAACCTTAAATGAAATGAAATTTCCGTGAAGGTTGTGTGGTCTAGATAGTTTTCTCTATACTTATACGTATAGTCTCACTTTGGGGAGGAACTTCGTTGGGTGTGGACATTCCTACTAAAGTGGCGTATGATTATATCCTTGTTCTGCCTTGGTTGGACCCCTTGGACACTTGGCTTGCCGGATGTGGAGATGGGAGACTCCGACTAAGTTGAAATGTTTGGTCTCGCTCGGTTTATAATATGAGTTTTATTTGGGATATTCTCACTAAAAGGGGTTTTTTTTGGGCCTTAGCATCTACGAACTCTGTAGAGCAGTCCCGAAGGGCACTCACCACTTGCTTATGGGCCGTCCTTTTGCTCTTTCGGTTTGGGAACGTGTTACTACCCTCCTAAGCATCGTCCTTCCTCCCATCAATACCTCTATTTTGGAGTGCCTACATCGTTGGACTACCAACCTTCTAGATTTTTGGGTTCTTCCCCTCTACATATTTTGGGGTATATGACGTTGTAGAAATGCTGCCATTTTTGATAATCAGGGGCTTATATGTGGGAGCACTGTCATTTGTATTGTTAACAATTTCATGGAGCTTGGGGCACATAAATTTGCTTGCCATGGGCGCCCTTATGCTCCTAAGTCCCTAGATAATATTTATTAATCGGGTTCTTTGATGGTGCCTTGGTTGGAGGGAAGTGTGGTTGTGGTAATTTGATTTCTCTTTGTCCTTCGCGTTCCTTCCATTTTTTTTGGTCTGCTAGCCGAGGTACCAACATTCAAGTAGAAGTCTTGACTATGTGGGGAGCATTCGAGCAGAAGTCTTGACTCTGTGGGGAGCACAGGGGCTTCACTCAATGAACCTCTCACATATCACATTCATTTGTGGCATATTAAACAATACCCTTAATTTGTCTGCATATTGGAAATTACTTCTAAAAATCGCATATTTTAACTCGCTACCAATAGGAACCCAATACACCTTCCCTATTTAAAAAAACCCTACTTTCACTAGATATTGTAGGTATCAATTTTCTCATTAACATTTTTCATACCCCTTTATATTCTTTTATTAACTTTGAGCTTCATTTTTTATATTTGTCAATATAAAAACCCTTTACCCCCTATATATCCCCCAATATATTATGTCATTTTTTCCATATATACCCGCAATATGAATGCACGTGTTATGGTATTGCTTCTCTAGTGAAGCCCCCGTGGTGGGGAGTTCTCAAATGTGTTATGTGGTTTGCAGTGGATGAAGTTGTGATGGTAGGGGACTCTAAGGTCACTTTCGATTGAATAAAGGGAGTGCATCCTCTCTCTGTGTCGTCTCTTTCCACTAGATCATCCAAATTCAATCGTGAAAGGAATCTTTCCAATTGATTTCTTTCTACCATATCTTCAAAGAGCTGAACTTTCAGGCGGACCCGTTATCCAATAAGGGGATCTCTTTGTAGATTGGCTTGATCAGATATGAATGTTATGAACAAGGTGACATCATCTTCATCAGTGAGGGGTCCTTTGCCATTGTGTGAGGGTGTTCTCCCTCTACTTAGAAATTTCCCTTGGGTCTGATTTCTCCTGAGCACTTTCCTTCCACTCGGTTCTATTTGTTTTGTCGCAAGTATCTATGGCTCAAGTTCTGGACTGGTATTTTTGTTGACAGTTTGACCTTTGCAGGTTTTGAGTTTTGGATTCGTACTTTTGTTGGCAATCTCGCCTTTTGATCATGTTTTGAGCTTTGTTCATGTTTCTTTGGTCAATTCTCTAACATCATGTTTCTATGGTCAATTCTCAATACTTTGTGGCATCTTGTGGCCAATGTTGACTCAGTGATCTATGAATATGTAATTATCTTTTGTTATTTTTCAATGAAAGAGGTTTTTTCTTTCGTTTGAGAAAAAAAATGTCTAAACCGTTCACATTTTCCCCGGAAAAAAAATAGAAATTTTGGGAATGGTTTTGAGAAAATCTGGTAGAAATTTATGAAAATTAAAATTACAACGCTTAAACTTTAGGATTTGGGTGCATGGCGCTGAATTCATTTCAATCATAACAAAAAAAAAAAAAAAACAATTTAAACACTGTTAGAAATGTATTTCAGAATAATCACATCATAATTTTTTTTAGTAACGTTTCAAACCAACTGTTATGGTTCATCCTCATGACAAGGATGAAAAAACAAGATCAGCCATTAGGTTTAAATAGTAGAAATGCCTCAGTTCCCAAAAGTAGTCATTGGAAATTTAGTTAGTAAATTAAATAATTTTAGTTTTAGGATGAACGTTAATGTATAGTTAGCTCAAAATACTATTCAAATTAGTTAGGAAATTATATTAATAAATAAATAATAATACTACTTTTAAAGAGCAAGGAAAACTAATTAAAGAAAAAAAGTATAAAATTAATAATTAATTAATAAATTACTAATATATATATTACATGTGAGACGGCGGAGCGATGGCAAAAGGAGTGTCTAGGGTTTGTAGCTTGGCTTTTCTGGTTTGCGCCGGCTCAACCTCTCCAAGAGCTGGCCGCCTTCCATTCAAGAGCCAGACTACAGACTTTAATCCACAGGATTGCAAGCTTTTGCACAGGGCTTTCCATGGAATAGATGATGCCGCTGTCTGGACGGCTGCATTCCTTGCATTTGATCCAGACTGCTTTGATGCCATCTATTTCACAGTTGTTCACAATGCAAATAAGACCCACTCTGGAAATCCCACAGTTTTCACCTCAGAAGCAAGCCAACAACGGATTTGCCTCTCGAACCTGCCAGATTTGCCTGTAGAGGTACCAATAGAGGAAATACACATCGACTGGGTTGTAGATCTGAAACGGCAGGTTAGCATGCCTCTACACAGGGATTTCTTTGGCATAGATGGTGTCGTTGTCTGGGTGGCTGCACTCCTTGCAAATGTTCCAGATAGATTTAAAGCCGCCATATTTACAGTAGCTCACATCGCAAACAAGATCTACCCTGAAGATCCCTCAGATTTCATCTCTGCCGTAAGCAAGTAGCAGATCTGCTTCTCGAACTCGCCAGATATGCTTACAGAGGAGAAATCCCCTCCCTATCATCGCCATGGCAGATCTGCTCTCGGACGCACAAGAGGCCCTGGCACTGTGTCTAGGCACTTCTTTGACTCCTTTCATATCCAAAATTCTCAACCTACAGGTAGAACCATCCTGCAATGGGTCAGTTCTTCAAATTTGGTGCTGGATCTCAAACTGGAGCTAGAACGATGGATTGGGATCCCTTCAGGCCTTCAGAGACTTCTCTTTCAAGGTAAACAACTTGAAGACCTTCCTCCCCTCTCTTCCTACAACATTACCAGAAACTGCTCTTTGGTGTTAACCCTTCGTTTGAGTGGAGGTGCAGCGGGATAGTCATCCTCTGCTCCTCCTTTCTCTTACAAAGATGCAGTACACTCTGAGAACCCCAATCCCCCGGAAGCCCTTAAACCTAAGCCTTTTTTGGTTGACAAGACAAAGGAAGTTCCCTCTGTTGAAAGCACCCATGAAGGTCTTGCAAACCAATTTCAAGAATTTGCAGAAAAAGCCATTATTTGTAGATTTAACGGACTGTGGCCGCGTTCTCAGGATCTCTATGCATGGATCCATGCAAACTGGACTCATCATTGTAAGATCGGTTTCTGTTCAAAAGGATACTTCATTGTTCTATTTGATGACAGTAAGCATTATGAAAAGGCTTTAGAATAAGGTCGTTGGTTCATGGGAACTGCAGGGCTCTTCTTGATTCCTTGGTTCCCAGATTTTGATCCAGCAACCGCAATCATTACCAGAACACCTGTATGGATCAGGCTTCCAAACTTACCTGCCCACTTATGGCATGTTGTAGTCTATAAAGCTATAGGCAACACCTTGGGCAGTTTCATTATGGGAGATTACTGGCGGGAAAACAAAGGTCTGTACACATATGCCAGAATATGTGCGGAGTTAGATCTGAGCAAAGGACTTCCAGAACAAATCAATCTCAAGATAAACGATTTTGTCTGTACCCAGACACTGGATTACAAAAATACTGCATTCCGTTGTCGCCATTGCCACCAATCAGGGCATCTGCAGAACACCTACCCATCTCTCCTGGCAAAAAAGAATAAGGATAACCTCTCCAAGCCCAAGTCCAAACAATGGGCTCCATGCTCTCCACCTCTAGTTGTGGATTCTGATTCCTCTAGCTCTGAAGATGAAGGTAGTGATGCAGAATTGGATCAAGCCCCTCATTCAGTGGTCCCTTCCACCGATGGTCCGGCACATTCCTCCGATACAACCATCGCCCAAAAACGCGTCCATATGACCTCCTCCTCTGATTCAGAAAAGGAGGGCCCCCCTGTGGAGAACCCCTATCTTCAAGTTGTTTTTTCTCATTCACCCCAGGATGGTTGGGTCGAAGTCAAAAAAAGGAAAGGGAAAAAGCTTTGTGTTGAGGCTTCTGCCCAAACTGGGTAGAAGTCAGTCTTTTTGCTTCCAGCCATATGTTGTAGCTTCTTGCTTGTTTCACTCCTTCTCCGGAACCGAGGTTGATAGTCCTATCATTTCCGGTTGTCGGTTTCCTGTCTCTCTTACATTGGTGGTTCACACTATAACTAAAACATTAACTAATTGTAAGATGCTTTTCATAAAATTCATTTAATAAAAATAATTTATTTAATTATAGAAATTAGAATTATTAAAATTTTGAAACTCATTTCTATAGATGAACCAAAAAATAGTCTTGTGCAATTGGATGAGAAAGGGTTCATAGAAGTCTATTTAAAGAGAGCGAAATAATGGACAAAAAGACCACTCAGGTGATTCCAAAATCCCAAAAAAAAACATAACAAAAACATAAGAGATAAACCCAATCAACTCCAAAAATGTGAATTTGCAATCCTGCATCTCGAAATTGCAAGGCAGACGTTCCTTTTTTCTGAAGGGAATTTTTCGTCAGCAATCCTTCTTGAACATTTTTATTTAGTTGAATCTCCACATAACCACACATTTCAAGAACCCTAGTAACTTCATTAAATGGTTGAGGCAAGATACAAATAAGAGAATTACCTCTCCTCCTACTCTATGCCTAAAAATTGCTTCCTTTGCATGTTCCAGAATTTTTATTTTAAACTTTACCAGATAAGGATTGTCATTTAACCATTGCTTCCCCTGCTCTGTTTCTTTGGCACCTGAACCTTGTTTTCCATGGAACAAAGAGCAGTTGGCTAGTCTCTAGCATGGTTCATGGGAGCATCAATGCACTCACTTTTTTCTATTGTGGATTAGATTTCAAATCGCAGAATTCATCTTTGAAAAACAAAAGTTTGTCTAAAAATCCGTAAAAGAACATCACTCTGCAAATTATATGCAGATTTCTGCACCGATCTTCATGATCCCAAATAGAACAAGTCCATTGAAAAGTAGCATAAAATATTGTTATCAAGCATAACCTAGCAAAATCTGACCTTCATGATGACCTATATATGCCGATGCTGTAGAAATGGTCCCATCCTTGGATTCTATAACTGCATCAGAAAAGATGTGATAAATTGTCATAACAAGGTCCTCCTATTTCCTCATTTCTTGTATTGAAACACACTGGTTTCAGTTTAAAGAATGGGTATTTGCATATTAGATGTGTTTGGGTTTGTACGTATATCTCATCTAATAAGGCACTGATGGGTGTGTGCACACATGCACATCACATAAACAAGCTCGAAAACCAGAAACGATAAATTATGTCGGAATAAATTAACTTTCAGCTAAATAAAAAGGCAAGAACCAGAATGCTTGCTTACCATTGGCTTCTTCCATATCAATGATCCAGGTGACCAAGAAATCAAATTGAACTATAGATTCCAGACAAAATAAAAACTGGCTCGCTAGATTATCAATGCAGGAAACCCAAAAAGCTATACTGCAACAACGCTTTAGTCTTCCACATTTACCCAAATCTGCACACTCACAGACACCCAAAACAGTTTGATGCCCCCAAAACTTGCACTCGCATTCCTTACAGAAGTATTAGGGAATTTTTCATCAGCAATCCTTCTTGTACATTTTTATTTAGTTGAATCTCCACATAACCACACATAGCAATGTCCTCAGCAAACATGGTATTGGAGTTTGGAGTGTGGAAGCTTAGTTTCATTAGAGAATGTTCCTTGTTATCTTCAACTGCAAACTTCCAGTGGCCTTACAAAGACTCCAGTAAACTGATCCATATTTTGATGTCGAAATTTTCTTATGTCAACTACAAAAATAATTCTCAATCTATGGGTCCATATCGTCTTAGACTTTTCACAACATTGTGTCTAGTTGAAGCCATGATGCCTTAACCACCTCTCCTTGTGGATCTTCTCTTTGATTATGGAGTAGTATATCATTCAGACACTGCAAATCATAACCTACAGCTATGATTTGCTGTATGTGCTTTTGTGAACATGGACATTGCTGTTGATAAGAAGAAATATCATATGACCATTCTCCATACAACTGTTAGATGATATGACAGCAACATCCCTTCCACTTTTTTGTATCATTTAAATGATTTTCAATGCAGGGAGGCTAGTGAAGGTATAATAACGTTTTAAAGCCATTGGTCAAATATTGTGAATGATGGATGAAGATAAGACCTCTATAAACTACATCTGTTGGGACATGAACAAGGCCAAGGATGTCATTTCAGTAACATTTAGAGGAAAGGAAGAGTAATGCATGTGGGACTGTTGATTACAGGTAGCAACTTCAATTACAGAAGCCATTGCATGTAGTTTAGGCTTTGTCAATGCTGTGAATTTTATTATAGGTGCAACAAAATATATATTGAAACCTTCTTGATAAATAGTTGACTTCAGCAGAGAGATTGGGATTTTGGATGCTATCTTAAAGAATAAGTTGGTGCCACGTATTGGTACTTACAATTTTCTGATTAGTAACCTTTGCTGTCATGGAAAACAGGCAGATGCCACTACTGTTATTGAAGACAGAAGGGAAAAGAGTTTGGAACTCGATTTTGAGATACAAAACCCCTTATTCAGGGCCGGGTCCAATATATGTCACGCTTTTCAGTCAAGCAAGCTTCTTAATCAATTGTGTTCACTGAAAGACTAAACAGCGAAGCTCAAAATTTGTCAAACATAGTGGTCCAGGTTTGATCATGATGATCATTTCCCTTTTGAAAATGCTCCTTCTTCCACATTCAATAGAACATCAAGGTAGTTGCATGACTGACATCTTGTGGGAATCATATTACCACTATTGCTTTCAAGGCAAACGTTTCTTGAAACAATACTAACAGATATCGTATATCTTTTTTAGTATAATCTGTAGAATTTTGAAACTTTTCCAACATTTCCTGTGAACTCTCATCAGGGAAAATAGATATGGCAGATATTCATAACAATTAGTCTCTTAAATTAAGAAAAAATATCATCCTGTACAAAGGTAACTATTCCATATACCAATATTGGCTCTGACTTTTATGTTTTCACCTAAACTGAGAATCTTCCAAAGTTACCATGCAAAAGCATTAGTTGTAGAACGAAAACCCACACATGGAAATGCACTTCACAATCGACTAACTTAAACAAAACAAAGGTAACATTTGTCATTCTCTATTGTTGTTCTGCACAAAAGTGGTTTTGAGGGGAATATCAAAGGAAGAAGGCTAAACACTATGTTTTTATCCTTTTCCAGTTTGCCATCAGCCAAATCGAGCCAGTCAATCTTTGTCAAAATTGCAAGTTTGAATCAATAAAAGCCAAAACGATTCTTGCTGGATTTTGGGATAAAAATACTGGTTTCCCTTCTTGCTACTTTAAGCAGCTGGAAAAGGACCATTTCATAACACATTTAGACTACAACATAGTTAAGTCAAAAGATTTCACTAAAGACAGAAATTTAGAAATGGTGCATAATCTGGATTCCTAAGGTGATCGATATCTCAGATGATAAAATGAGAAATATATTTTACTTTTCAGTCCATGAATATATGTTAATTTTCTTCCAATATCTCCTAAAATGGCAAAAGAAATGGTACCAAAGTGGAGTTGGCTTTTATGCCCCAAGAAAAGCCACTCCAACTCTAAACAAAGGGCAACAAGTACTACTGTTTCTGAAGCCAAAACATCATATAACAATTTTCTGAATGAAATGCCATTAATTCATTTAGAAATTGATTATATAGAAATATACTGGGAAGAAAGTAGTATCAAAATCCTATTGAGGAAAAAGAACTACTTCGTGATTCAAAAACTAATTCCCCAAGAGAAAAGCAAGAAAGGGCAGTTCTAAGGGAAAAACACAAAAGAAGACTCTATTAAATCTATGAGAAAAACATTGACAACAATACCCAAAGATATTTCATGTCTGCAACTCATGAACCCAAAAGAAAACATATCTTCCTAAAAACAAATAGAAAGGAAGAATATAGAAACTCTAAGGGAAGAACACAAAAGAAGACTCCATTAAATCTATGAGAAAAACATTGACAACAATACCCAAAGATATTTCATGGCTGCAACTCATGAACCCAAAAGAAAACATATCTTCCTAAAAACATATAGAAAGGAAGAATAAATAAATGAATAGTAAATCAGAACCGTGAACCTTTTTAATATTTATATTCCATAATGTGAAGAAACTTGAATAGCAAATTACAACTACGTATTCTAATATTTCATCATATCCTCATTATCACTGTGAACCGGCCGCTGAACCACACAATTAACAATGAAATTTAAATAGCAAATTCAAACTGTGAATTCTAATATTTCATCATATCCCCATTATTATCATATCACCCAGTATTTCATAATATCCTCATTATCACTGTGAACCGGCCGCAGAACCACAACAATTAACAATGAAATTTAAATAGCAAATTCAAACTGTGAATTCTAATATTTCATCATATCCCCATTATTACTCTAATATTTCATCATATCCGCATTATTATCATATTGCCCAGTATTATTGTTGACCACTAAGCCTCGCCCCTATCCCACTCTAAGGTGTGACAGTGCCTTAGCAACAAACAAGGAAAACTATTTTCGTATTCTTCTTTATGAAATGTAAACGAAGAGGAAGGATGTAACTAACCTGTGTCTTGCACTAGTTTGTTGATCCAATCGCTCTCCTCTTTGTTCGCTTCCCGCTGCTTGCTCTCTTACTTGCCCAGCTTCACCAAGTTCCTGCAAGATCACAGAAGAGGAAAACTACACAAAAGACATAGATTTACATTCATAAATAGCTTAGGATCAGATTTAAGCTAAACATGCAAATATAACAAAACATCATTGATACACAAGCATGTAGGAGAAACTCAAATAGTTTTATTGATATAATAAGAAGATCCGAGAGGAGATACAACCAAGTGAGTCCCGATCCAGCATCTACCTCCCAGCAAAGGAATCCCTTCCTCACCTCCAGCAAAGCATAAATCAGGCCTTCAGAGACTTCTCTTTCAAGGTAAACAACTTGAAGACCTTCTTCCCCTCTCTTCTTACAACATTACCAGAAACTGCTCTTTGGTGTTAACCCTTCATTTGAGAGGAGGTGCAGCGGGACAGTCATCCTCTGCTCCTCCTTTCTCTTACAAAGATGCAGTACACTCTGAGAACCCCAATCCCTCGGAAGCCCTTAAACCTAAGCCTTTTTTGGTTGACAAGACAGAGGAAGTTCCCTCTGTTGAAAGCACCCATGAAGGTCTTGCAAACCAATTTCAAGAATTTGCAGAAAAAGCCATTATTTGTAGATTTAACGGACTGTGGCCGCGTTCTCAGGATCTCTATGCATGGATCCATGCAAACTGGACTCATCATTGTAAGATCAGTTTCTGTTCAAAAGGATACTTCATTGTTCTATTTGATGACAGTAAGCATTATGAAAAGGCTTTAGAATAAGGCCGTTGGTTCATGGGAACTGCGGGGCTCTTCTTGATTCCTTGGTTCCCAGATTTTGATCCAGCAACCGCAATCATTACCAGAACACCTGTATGGATCAGGCTTCCAAACTTACCTGCCCACTTATGGCATGTTGTAGTCTATAAAGCTATAGGCAACACCTTGGGCAGTTTCATTATGGGAGATTACTGGCGGGAAAACAAAGGTCTCTACACATATGCCAGAATATGTGCGGAGTTAGATCTGAGCAAAGGACTTCCAGAACAAATCAATCTCAAGATAAACGACTTTGTCTGGACCCAGACACTGGATTACAAAAATACTGCATTCCGTTGTTGCCATTGCCACCAATCAGGGAATCTGCAGAACACCTACCCATCTCTCCTGGCAAAAAAGAATAAGGATAACCTCTCCAAGCCCAAGTCCAAACAATGGGCTCCATGCTCTCCACCTCCAGTTGTGGATTCTGATTCCTCTAGCTCTGAAGATGAAGGTAGCGATGCAGAATTGGATCAAGCCCCTCATTCAGTGGTCCCTTCCACCGATGGTCCGACACATTCCTCCGATACAACCATCGCCCAAAAACGCGTCCATATGACCTCCTCCTCTGATTCAGAAAAGGAGGGCCCCCCTATGGAGAACCCCAATCTTCAAGTTGTTATTGCTCATTCACCCCAGGATGGTTGGGTCGAAGTCAAAAAAAGGAAAGGGAAAAAGCTTTGTGTTGAGGCTTCTGCCCATTCTGGGTAGAAGTCAGTCTTTTTGCTTCCAGCCATATGTTGTAGCTTCTTGCTTGTTTCACTCCTTCTCCGGAACTGAGGTTGATAGTCCTATCATTTCCGGTTGTCGGTTTTCTGTCTCTCTTGATTGTATCATCTTGTACCATATTTTTGATTAATAGAATTAGTCCAATTCAAAAAAAAAAAAATAAAAAATAAAACATAAATAAAAGAAAAATAAATAAATTAAAAAAAATATATATATATATATATATATTACATAAGGGAAAATAAAATTGAATAATAAACGTGAAAAAGAAAAATAAATAAATTGAATTAAATAAAAATGAAAATGAAAATTTATGAAAAACCAAAACCAAAAAAAAAAATTATAAACAAATAAGTTAAGATGAAAGGAAAGTCATATAAAAAATAAAATTAAAAAAAAAAAAAAGGTCTTAAAAAAAATAAAAAATAATAATAATTAATATATTATTAAGGGACAAGTCATAATAAATAGATTAAAGTAAATTAAAAGAAGGAACATAGAAGAACTACAAAATAGAAAAGAGGAAAAGAATGGAAAGGATCAATAAAAAAACGAAAACAAAAGAATGAAAAACCTAAACCAAAACAAAAAGGAAAAATAAAATAATATTAAGAACCAAGATGTCAAGACAAAAGGGCAGGAACCCAGCTCGTACTTAATTTCCAACCATCATCCGTATTGAGATTTCTCGCATGCTTTTCAATTTCAATGGCCTCCCGTATCTTCCTATGGTGAAAGTGATCAACCCTAGTGATGACTTGGGAGTCCTCAATACAGACATGGTGCGTAGTTTTCTCTACATGCTCAACTATAGCTGAGGACTGGGAACGCCTGTGTCTGATGTCTGCAGCATGCTCTTGAATACGAAGATTGATGGAGCGACCTGTTTCCCCAATGTAGGGAATCCCACAAGAGCAAGGAATTGAATAAACCCCTTTCATGTCTTTAGGGTCAACCGGGTCCTTAACAGACTGAAGGGAGCTTCTGGTGGTATGAAGGGGGTTAAAGCTAGCAAGGATCTTATGCTTTTTAAGGATATGAGCAATCTTGTCAGTGGTCCCATGGATAAATCTTATCATAATGAGATATCTTGGAAAAATATTTAGCAGCCAAAAATTTACACTCTCGACAAAATTGTGACCTCCGTGGACATAACTTATTTTTTATTTTGACTCCACATATTATGAATCATAACGAGAAATTCATTGAATTTAATATCATTATTTTATTTTTCATATGTTAATAAAATAAAAAAATTAAGATTTACAATACGTTTCAGTCACATTTAAATCAGGAAGTCATGTTACCTTTAATAATAACATCGATTAAAAGAGTATGTGGAAAGGGTTAAAAGTATGTGGAGCGAATTGGAGCACATAGCATCATGGTTCAGGTCGCTTTTAATTGTGTCGAGAGGCGCATTCTATAGCCCAAAATGACTCTGATGTGTAAGTATGTCACGTCCTCAAAAAAATAATAAAATTATTTTTTACTAATGTAGGCCAAAACATTAGTTTGAATCTTAAATTATATATAAATTTTTAATTTTATTAATGGATTACGATTAATTATTAAAATATAACTATGTATTATTATATATAATTTGAATAGATAATAAATTATCTCATGCATTTAATAGTTCCTTTATCATATTTAATACTAAATATATTTACTCATATTTACTAAATCTAATTGCATCTCTTATATCAAAGGAAAAAGGTTAATTCAACACAGAATGGAACATCCTGCTCCAAAATATTTTAATATTTATTTTGATTAAATATTTGTAAAATGGGAAAAACCATGTCCTATGGATATATTAAAGTCTTTAAAGATATAAATATTTCCACATCAAAGTTCTAATATTTGAAAATATTAATTTGATGTAGTTTTATAATAATTTTTGTTATCATGCCATAAAAAACATTATTAAAACTAATATTAATATTATTAAATTTAATAACTTTGGATTAATACAATATTAAATTTAATATGATATTCAATTTGTTATATTATAATATATATTAATATATCATGATATATATTAACTCTATATATATATATGGAAGGAAGAACAAAGACATAAAGTGATAAAGGTGGAGAGATAGAGGGAGTGACAAGGGAGAGATGGAGAGAGAGTGTGTATGTTTTGGAGTGAGATAGAGAGACAAAGAAGGAGAGATGGAAGGAAGGGGGGAGAGAAGGAGAGAGAAGGATAGAGGGAGGGAGATAGTGACATGGTTGGAGGGTGCAGTGTGTGTGTGTGTGTGTATATATATATAGATATGGAGGGAGGAACAAAGACATAAAGTGGTAGAGGTGGAGAGATAGAGGGAGTGAGGAGGGAGATATGCATATAAAATGAAGAAAGACATAGAGAGAGAAGAGTGGAGAGAGAGAGAGAGAGAGGGAGTGACAAGGGAGTGATGGAGAGAGAGTGTGTATGTTTTGGGGTGAGATAGAGAGACAAAGAAGGAGATATTGAAGGAAGGGGGAAGAGGAGAGAGAAGGAGAGAAGGAGGGAGATAGTGACATGGTCGGAGGGTGAAGAGAGGGAGAGGGGGGAGAGAGACAGAGGGAGGTGAGAGAGAAAGGGAGAGAGAGAACATGAGAGAGCGAATGAGAGAGGGATGAAGAGAGAGATGGAGTTGGAGGGAAAGAGAGAGGGAGGTAAGAAGAAATACATAGAGAGAAAAAGGTGGGGAGAGAGAGAGAGGGAGTGATAAGGGAGATAAAGAGAGAGGGAGAGAGGAGAGCAGGAGGGAAGAGAGATAGACGGGGGGAAAGAGTGAAGGGGAAGAGAGAGGGAGAGATATATAGATATGGAGAAAGAGTGTGTATGTTTTGGGGGTGATATAGAGAGACAAAGGAGAGGCAGAGGGATATAGAGATATAGATGGGAGGTGAAGAGAGGGAAGAAGAGAGATATAGAGAGAGGGAGCAAGAGATAGATAGATATGGAGAGAGTGAGTGTGTGTGTGTGTTTGGGGGGTGAGATAGAGAGACAAAAAAGTAGATATGGAGGGAGATATAGATATATATGGAGGGGCGAGAGAGGGAAGAATATTTCTTGTACTATATGCATTGATTTCAATGTAGATGATGATTTATAATTCTATTTGATTGCTTGCACTAGATGCATTGATTTCAATGCAGATGTTGATTTCTAATTATATTTGATTGCTTGCACTAGATACATTGATTTCGGTTTATATGTTGACTTCTAATCCTATTTGATTTCCTGCTCTAGATGCATGGATTTCAGCGTAGGTGGTGATTTCTAATATTATTTGATTTCTTGCGCTTGATGCATTGATTTTAGTGTAGATGTTTATTTCTAATTATATTTGATTGCTTCCACTAGATGTATTGATTTTAGTGTAGATGTTGGTTTCTAATCTTATTTAATTGTTTGCATTATATGCATTGATTTCAATGTAGATGTTGTTTTCTAATCCTATTTTATTACTTGCATTAGATGAATTAGATGTTGTTAATATTGAGGCTGTAAATTATTAAAAATATTTTTCAAGATTAGATGGATGGGGGAGAGAGGGAAGAATATTTCTTGCACTAGATGCATTAATTTCAATGTAGATGATGTTTTCTTATCCTATCTGATTGCTTGCACTAGATGCATTGATTTCAGTGTAGATGATGATTTCTAATCTTATCTGATTGCTTGCACTAGATGCATTGATTTCTCTGTAGACATTGGTTTCTAATTATATTTGATTGTTTGCACTAGATGCATTGATTTTAGTGTAGATGTGGATTTCTAATCCTATTTCATTGCTTGCACTAGATGCATGGATTTCAGTGTAGATGTAGATTTCTAATCCTATTTGATTTCTTGCACTAGATGCATGGATTTCAGTGTAGATGTCAATTTCTAATTCTATTTGATTGCTTGCACTAGATGCATTTATTTCAATGTAGATGTTGATTTCTAATCTCATTTGATTGCTTGCATTAGATGCATTGATTTCAGTGTAGATGTTATTTTCTAATCATATTTGATTGTTTGCATTAGATGCATTAGATGTTGTTAATATTGAGGATGTAGATTATTAAAAAAAAAATCAAGATATATTTAGTAATACATAGAGGGACACTATTAAGAAATAATTAGATGTCAAAGTTGCGATACCTATAATTAAAATGAAAAAGGTGTGAAGAATCAATCCCCCTGCAAAGTGCAAATTAATCCTTGACAAGATTGTCTCCCTTCATCATCACCAACTAATTACTAAGAGACAATTAAATATACTCAAAATATATTGAAAATTACTAATAGAGTAATTGCATACAACGATGTATTCAAAATATTTATAAGAGGAAAATGTATATTTATAAACATCAAATCAAATCAAAATATTCTTGAAGGAGATGTGATAATTGTTTGGAGAAACAAATAATATAAAGAAATTATAAATCTGGTCACTCATTAAAAAAATTCAAAATACTTATTTCTTGACTTTGCAAAGTAAACTATAGATTAAAAAAAAATCATCAAAATATTCTTGAAGGAAATAAATTATTTCAAACATAAACAAAGAAACAAATCATTTCAAGAGTAATCTTGATGCAGTAAACTATTAAAACTACTCTTCAAGATATATTTTGTAATATTTGGAGGAACACTATTTAGAATTAATTACTTGTCAAAGGTTATGATACTTAAAATTAAATCAAATAGATGTGCAATATCAATCCTCCTGCAAACTATTGACTAGATTGTCTCCCTTCTTCATCACCAACAAATTACTAATAAACACTTACATACACATATAAAAATATAACACAACAACTGTTATAAGCGTGATTTTTTATGTCTAAACTTGCGCTGCTCCAAAGCTAGGGAAGTGCTACTTCCAACTATCAATCCAATGTTGTTTCAATTATCCTCAAACAAAAAAAAACAAAAAAAATCTTGTGCTATACTTCAGCGCTTTGCCTCCTCACCACCAGGCCTCCTTCGTGTCACTCAGGGCCACAATCCTGCCCCAGGCACTCACCCAAACACCAAATAACTCTGGCTTTGACTCACTCAACCCTGGTGCTCTGATCCCATATTAAAATTGGAAGATATGAAACATATTCATCAAACTGAGCAACTCACAGGTGAGGAGTTTCACCTAGAGACCGCATCTGGCAGAATGCTCTACCCATTCATCATTAATCATCATGAATAAATAGTTTACATGCAAGTAGGAGAGTTAGAACAAACTCCTAAGGTGTAGGAACTAAATCCTAATCTAAGGCTCACACTTAACTAATGAATGAACTTTATCCAAGAATACATTTCTCCATTAATTTCAACAAATTTGAGCTTGGATTATTGGTTACTTAATTCCTATCATCCTATAAAGAAGCTCTTCAACACTCATTTACTCACATTAACTCTTTGGTCCATGATGATAGATGAAATAACCATCCAAAAAATTGTACAGAGCAAACATACAGTACATAATTCTTTTCCAGAAATATCCAACAAAAAAAACTTATATAATTTATTTTCAAACATCCGTTTTCAAAATCATGATTATTAAGTTCTCAAATAATTTTACCATCCATTCCAATCCTTTCAAAGTTATCGCATATCTTTAAAAATAAATACATAAAGTTATCGCACTTATTGAAAAATGATTAACAAATATTTATATTTGAAAAATAAATATTATATATATAAGTATGCTACATAAAATATATTAGAATTGCTACTTTATATTAGAATGGATTGTTTTAATCGTTAAAATCTAGATAATCAAATGGAGTCAAAATTAACTAGTAAGGGAACAACATTAAATACTACAATTTAATGTAATACAAATGATACATAATATTTATAATGTAAATATTAACTAGTCTAGATTCATCTAAATATGGATCTATTATGTGCCAAGAGGGATCAAATCTCTAGAGGTGCAAACCTTTCCTCAAATTCTACACTCCCTCAAATACACATTCTTTCTCTCTCCCTCTCTCTATCTCTCTCTTCTTCCCTCTCTTCACCTTCCATCTATATATCTATATCTCTTTGTCTCTCTTTTGTCTCTCTATATCACGCCCAAAACATACACACTCTTTCTCCATATTTATCTATCTCTCCCTCCCTCTTCCTCTCCCTCTCTCCCCCTTCTATCTATCTTCCCTCCTACTCTCCCCTCTCCCCCTTCTATCTCTCCTTCTCTCCCCATCTTCTCTCTATCTCTCATTTATCTCTCTATCTGACCCCTGCCATGTACACTCTCTCTCCATCTCTCCTTTGTCACTCCCCCCCTCTCTCTCTCCACTTTTCTCTATGTGTTTCTTCTTCCCTCCCTCTCTTTCCTTCCAACTCCATTTCTTTATCCCTCCCTCTGTCCTCCTTCCTCTCTCCCCCTTCCTCTCACTCCATCTATATCTCCACCTCTATCGCTCTATGTCTTTGTTCTTCCCTTGCATATATATCTGGAATAAATATATATCATGATATATTAATATATATTATAATATAACAAATTTAATATTATATCATATTTAATATTGTATTATTCCTAAGTTATTAAAATTATAATATTAATATTAGATTTAATGATATTTTTTACTTGGTATACTAACAAAATTTTCAAATATTACAACTTTGATGTGGAAATATTTGTCTTTGGATATTTCAATAAATCCATAGGATATGGTTTTCCTTTTAAAGTTTTGTTTTACAAATATTTAATTAAAAGAAATATTAAAAGATTGTGGAGCAAGATTTTCTTCTTTGTGTTGAATTAACTTTTTTACTTTATTTTAAGAAATGATATTGACTTTAGTAAAGAGTAAATATGTTTAAAACTTTACCTGATTTGGAATTTTAATATGGTAATTTATATTGTATCTTTATAATAATAGTTATATTATCATATACCTTGAATTTAGATTGAAAAAAAAAATAACCATACAAAATATTTTATTTTTTTAGATTTTTAAAATTTGTTATTTTAACCATATGAATAAAATTTCAACTTTGATGATAAATAGACATTTCTACACATCATATTAATTTGTCAAATAAACCTTAATAATATAATCGAAGAATGTAAAAAACATATATGCAGTAACCGAAGAAATAGACAACACTTAAACCTTGAACTCTGAGCAACGAGTAATTAACACTATTACATTTGATAAACACGCGCTTGACATTGGAGATAATCTTATAGCAGCCATACCTAAAACTGAAATAACGTATCATAGGTTGCACACCAAAACATTGACATCCCATCTACGATAGACAATACCACAATGATCATATCACCCATTTACCATATACAAATCCAGATATCCAAATCAAGCCAAGGCAACATGAATTCAAAGAGGCATTTTCCAACAGACCCATGCAAAAGTAATTCGACTCCGGACCACGAGTAATTAACACTATTATTGTTGGATAAACAAGTGCTTAGAGATTGCAGATAATCTTATAGCAGGCATAACCTGAAATTGAAATAATGTGTCATAGCTGGCACTCCAGAACATTGACATCCCCATTACAATAGACAATACCACAATGGTCATATCACCCATGTCCCATCGACAAACCCACAGATTCAATTCAAACTAAGACAAAATAAATTCAAACATACGCATTTCCCAAGCGACCCATACAAAAACATATTCAGACAGACAGATACAAAATATAAACTCAGACTAATATGAAACAAAAAGAGGTATATTCAGTCGGGGATGACCATGAGGATTCGTTTCAGTGTTTCCATCTGATGGTGAGGCAATTGAGTGGAGACAAAAATACTTTTTTCGTCTCTTCCGGGCAAGAGCAGCATTGCGCCAATTAAATTGCATAAATTCATGAATGCTTCCTGCACATTCGACGAGCTTCCAAATCCATTATCTATTGCATAAACAGGAAATTTGGGAGAATTGATCACATAAACTCCGTAATGGCCATTTACTATACGCCCAAAAGTAATTATTCCTCTCTTGCTCTCCAATCGAAACTCATCCCACTCTACCTGATTATTGATGTGCTCTTGTGTGGTGCAGGAGTTGATGATTTCTTGAATAAGAGCCGCAACAAAGCTGACATCTTGCTCAAATAGCTACTCGGATGTAGTCCTGCCCATACCCATGGATATGCAGTTCCCAAAATACGTTGGAGGTAGCGGCGGTTTTACTCGGTCTCTGCCATCAGCTACCATTTCAAAGAAAACATGCTCTTTCTCTGGGACCTGTTGAGCTTTCATTTCCGACAAAACTATATATGTTTGAAAGGTGTAAAATTTCTTGAAAAAAGAATTATAATAATCTTGAAAAAAATCATAATATTATAATAGGTATTATAGTACCTATATTTATATGTTTTAGATAAAAATAATATCATTACAAGTTGAAAAGTCCAGTCCCCACAAGTTTTATAAAAGCGAGGTGTCGCAGTGTGGATGCCTGGCCTCGACAAATTGGTTGAAGAAGGGTTTTTGCTGAAAATCATTATTTTCCAAATGCTCAAAATCCATATTGATTGATGCTTCCACAAATTCCACTCCGCCATCATTGCAGTCAATCTCTAGGCGACCCGATTCTCCTCCCTTGAGTTCTAATCGACTTGCAAATGGATAGAAGTCCACCAGAACTAACGACAGGCTTCTCTTTAGGGTAAATGTGTTAGAAAACCTGCACAGATGAATCTAGCTAGTAAAGGTTGAACACACAACTTTGCAGAGCAGAAACACTAAAAGAAACTCGAAAGAACAAAAGAATGATTCATTAGAAAATAGGTTACAATGCTCATGATATAGCATTACTGGGTGAAGATCCCAAGGTAATGCACCATAGTGGTGATCAATGAGAGGACTCAACACCTACGACAAGTTCCAGAGAGAAATAACCAGACGCGGAGTGAAAGGAGGAGCAAATCAGGGAGTAAATCATGCAGAAGAACTAGCCAATTGCGGAGTTAAAGAAGGAGCAAATCAGGGAGTAAATTATACAGAAGGAATCTTGCATGTAGTCCCATGCTCTAACTAAGTGTCCGCATGTAGGTGTGTAGTACCTCCAACACCCCCTCTGAACACCACTATGGGGAAAAATAGAAAATGGGCCCTGACAACTAAGGCCAAAGGTCACCCAAAATATAGTGCAACTTGTACTAAAATTGAGGAAAGAGGGAAAACCTCGTGGGAAAAACCCTCCCTCAAAATACAATGTAATCAAAAGAAAAGAGGAAGAAAAGTCAGTTGCTAAGCAACTGTGTCCTTCACTCCAAGACTATTGCGCAGAGAGCGAAACTTTTGCTCAGTGAATGTCTTTGTGAAGATGTCTACAATCTATTCTGTTGAAGGACAAAACTGCAAATCAATGACCCGATCTGCTCTGTACTCGGCCTCAGCTGAAGAGAGAGCAATAGCAGCCTGCTTCTTGCTCGACCAACAGATAGGGCCAAACCCTAGATTGAGTGAATATCCGGAGGTGGACTTGCGATCAATATTGTCGCCCGCCCAATCAGAATCAGTGAAGCCAAGGAGATTCAATGCAGTGCCTGTTGCATAGTGAATCCTAAAGGTGATGGTGCCCTACACATATCGGAGGATGCGCTTGGCAACATTCCAGAGTAGCTCATGCGGCTCCTACATGTATCTAAAAACTGCCCCTACTGCATATCAGAGATCTAGTCTGGAGTGGGTGAGGTATAATAAGCTCCCCACTAGCTATCGGTAGAGAGTGTTGTCAACTAATGGAGTGTCACCTCCATCCTCAAGGCGAACCCCAGATAGAAAAGGAGTTGGTGTTGGCTTGCAGTCAGTCATGTGAAATCTCTCGAGGAGATCCCGTGCATACTTAGCCTGAGAGAGTTTGATGCCTGTGGCATCTTGGCTGATCTCAAGACCAAGAAAGAAGTGTAATGGACCCATGTCCATCATCAAGAACCTATCATGCAAGGCCCTCTTGACTACAGCAATGGCTAAAGCCGAGCTGCCGGTGATCAGGAGATCATCCACATACAAAACTAAGATAAGAAGAGAATCATGTGTCTTGAGCATGTAAACATTCGGATCAGACTTACATCTTTCAAAGTTTTGTGATAAGAGAAAAGAATCCATCTTCGCATACCAAGCTCTCGGGCCTGCTTAAGGCCGTAGAGAGATTTCTTCAGCCTGCAGACCAAAGATGAATCCTGAATGAAACCATGTGGCTACTTCATGTGGATCTCCTCAGATAGGTCCCTGTGAAGAAAGGCATTCTTCACATCCATCTGATGTACTTCCCACCCCTGGGTAGCCGCAATGGCAAGTGCAAGGCATATGGAATCCATCTTTGCTACTGGAGCAAAGGTCTCATCATAATAAAAGCCATGCACTTGTTGGAAGCCTTTGGCTACTAGCCTAGCTTTCTGTCTGGTGATTTGCCCATCTGCAACACTGTTGGTCTTGTAGACCCATTTGCATCAGACAAGTTTCCTTGGGACCAAATCCCAAGTCTGGTTCTCGAGGAGGGAGTTATACTCCTTCTCATGGCGAACTCCCAAGATGGATGCCTAGCAGCCTCAGCATAAGACTGTGGATCAAAAGACTGAACCAAATGACAATGCCAGGATGGCAATGGTTCAGTGGCAGTGAGGGCAAGAGGAGGCTTAATAAACACTAAGCTAGTCCTCTGCAGATCAGAATTATCCCCCTCAAGACCATTTCTAGCACCTGGGTGGTCTTGTGCATATATCTCACGTAAGCTCCTTGTTCTCTGATTTATGACAGGGGAAGTTGATTCACTGCGAGAAGCCCGATCTGTGCTTGGATGTGGATCATCATATGCATGCACTAGATTTGTATCTGAAGACTCTGTCTCTGCATCTGCATGCTCTACCTCGGCATCTGCATGCATGGTATCTGCATCTGAGTGTACTGAGTCATCATCTCAGACATGAGGTAGATAAAAGGTGTCTGCATGCGGCGATTGAGGTGCATGCGAGAGACTTTCTTCAAATTTGACACTTCGCTCAATGATGAGCTTGTCCGTAGAGGAAATAAAGAGTCGGTATCCCTTCACACCATCAGGGTATCCAACAAAGATGCACTCAATGCTCTGTGGATCAAGAGCTTTCCTCTTTTCAGAGGGGATCCTGGCCCATGCTCGGGAGCTGAAAACGCGGAAGTGGGTGACCTTCGGCTTAGTGCCGCGCCAAGCCTCAAAGGGGGTCTGATCCTTGACAGACCTATGAGGAGATCTGTTTTGGATGTAGTTAGCACAATTAAGTGCTTCGGCCCATAGCTTATGAGGCAGTGACTTAGCACACAGCATGCAGGAAGCCATCTCTTTGAGAGATCAGTTCTTTCTCTCAGCAACTCCATTCTGTTGTGGAGTGTATGGAACTGTGTACTGCAACTGTATGCCAGACTGAAGGCAAAGGTTCTGAAATGCTGTGTTAAGATATTCCCCCCCCATTGTCTGTATGGAGGGCTTTGATCTTTCTCTCTAATTGTGTCTCAACTAGTGTTTTGAAATCTTCAAAGTGCGCAAAAACTTCAGGTTTGTTCCTGAGAAGATACACCCAAGTATACCGTGAGAAATCATCAATAAATGTAAGCACATACCTTGTTTTGTTGATGGAAGGATGAGGAAAAGGCCCCATGAGATCACTATGGATCAGATCTAGAGGAGAGGATGCTATGTGAGTCTTGCCAGTGTCAAACTTTTCTCTAGGATGTTTGCCAAGGACACACCCTTCACAAACTCCTTTGGAGAAACTGATATTTAGCAAGCCTTCCACCATCTCATGCTTGCTTAGTTGATGCATATACCTATAATTTAAGTGACCAAACCTCTCGTGCCAAAGCCTACTACTATCATCAGCATGTGTAAGCAATAAGGAGGATTCAGATTCAATAAATTCAGAAAATGTATATAGTCTAGCTCCATTGTTTACCTCACCGGTTGCAATTTTGGAGCTGCTATGTAGGTCATATATGTTCAATGCATCTGGAGTGAATTACACTCTCTTTCCGGTGCCAGAATGAGTGATCTGATAAACTGAAAGCAGGTTTACCAAAATTTTTGGAACATGAAGCACATCTTCAAAGCTTCCTTGTAAAAGTTCCACTCTACCTTTTTGGTGACCTCAATAGGTGAGTCATCTCCCATGAGGATGAGAGGTCCTTTGCATGCATCCAAAGAGGAATAGACTTCTTTTGCAGCAGCCATATGATGTGATGCACCAGAATCTATAATCCATGCATCAGGGGAAGAATTAATTGCAACTAAAGCATGAAAATTGTTACCTTTCCCGTGTGGCGGATCCTCAGTTTTCTTCTTGGCGCCCTGAGGGATGTGGTCCCCAAGGTTGTGCTTCTAAAGGATTTCTACCATTTGGTCAATTTGTTTCTTCATGCAAGAGGATTTTGGATGGAATCCTCTTTGACAGTAGGTTCATTTGTTTCCTTTCTTCCCTTTCTCATTTCTCGAGCCGGAGGAGTCATTGAAGGGCTTGGTATATCATTTCTTCTTTGGATGGGAATGCGCTTTTCCCTTGTCTTTTTTCCACTGATTTTTCTGATTTGAATCAGATTTGTGATTTTTATTATGGCTGCCATCATGCACAGCAAGTGCATGCGCTTTTGGAGGTTTGATTTTCCCCATGCGAATGAGTTTATCTTGCTCGAAAGTAAGGGACTCCGTGAACTTTTTGAGAGAAGGAATAGTGTAGGATTTACCTGTTGCGAGCCTTACTAAATGAAATGTGGACACAAAGACGGAGTATTCCGGTCCGAGCTTTGACATAATAGAGAGAACTTGGCGACTTTCCTCCTTGGATTTGTCAATTCCACAACCCTTGAGTTGCATCAATAGATCATTATATTTGGTGAAGTCTTGAATTCTGTCATAGTTCCATGGATCCAATGACAGCAGCTCCACTTCGAGCAGATGTCCTTTCATCTCACCCTGTTTCCCGTAGAGTTCTTCAAGCTTTTTCCAAATCTCATTGGGAGTATTGCATGCAGATAGATGAAACTGCAACTTTGGGGAGATGCACATGCATATGGATCCGTGGGCCTCATCTATGCGGTTGAGGTACTTGAATTTCTCTATGGCTGAAGTGGCTTCCACTTCTGCAGCCATGGTAATCATGTACAACCCTTTTTGACGAAGGTATCAAGCCATTTGGTCCTTTCATTCGTGATAGTTGTACGGTGTTAGGATCGATGCTTTGGGAAACTCCATTTTTCTGTCGATCTTCGATCTCCAAGCTGTAATACCTGCAAAATAAAGTACTAGTGCGCCTTTTATCTAGCAACCTATGGGCTATGATACCATGTAAATGTGTTAGAAAACCTACACATATGAATCTAGCTAGTAAAGGTTGAACACACAGCTTTGTAGAGCGAAAACACTAAAAGAAACTCGAAATAACAAAAGAATGATTCATTAGAAAATAGGTTACAATGCTCATGATATAGCATTACTAGGTGAAGATTCCAAGGTAATGCACCATAGCGGTGATCAATGAGAGGAATCAACACCTACAACAAGTTCCGGAGAGAACTAGCCAGTTGCGGAGTGAAAGGAGGAGCAAATCATGGAGTAAATCATGCAGAAGAACTAGCCAATTGCGGAGTTAAAGAAGGAGCAAATCAGGGAGTAAATCATGCAGAAGGAATCTTGCATGTAATCCCATGCTCTAACTAAGTGTCCGCATGTAGGTGTGTAGTACCTCCAACATTTAGATTCTCCACTATCGTCGAAAATTCCTACTCTATTTTATAGAAAAGGAGCATCCGGAAGTCACTGACTAGTAAAGCACCGAGATCAAAGGTGGAGAGGAACATGCGGTGCTTCATAGTAGGGACCGCTGGTACAACGGTTGAAACGTTGGATACATCTACTTTTACTTGGTCCGCGGCCATGATCGTAAACTCTGATAGAGAGCCGAGGCTAAGCTTTTCGCAAAATACGTGTTTCTGCCGACTACACTCTCTTACCTGCGGTCGGGTGGGGAATGGTGTAGTGGGATTGGGTGTGGGAACGATCAGAGATGGAGGCAAAGTATGTATACGGATTCGGGCTGCTCAATCTCAGAATTAACTACATGGGGGAGATGCATTTTAGAGCTCATTATAACAAAGTTGTTATAGTTGTCCTTCAAAACTGCGTTTCCTTTAAATTATATAAATAAACAATAATGATAATATAATATGTCAATCAAGTATATAAACAATAATGATAATATAATATGTGAATCAAGTATATAGAAATAAAAATATATAGATGTGGTGGATGTACATTAAGCCGTTACTTTCCTCCTTTAATCATGATATAATATGTCAATCAGATATAAATATATATTGAAATAAAAATATATAAATATGGTAGATATGCTTGAAGGTGTTATTTTTTTTATTTTTATTTTTTTGTGTATTTATATTTGTTTATTATAATTTGGATAATAATTTTATAATTATATTAGATAAATGTGAAAATTTAAACATAGATTTACATTATATAAATTGTTATTTGATCATTTGTATGATAAATTTGAGTTGTTTTTAGTGCAATTTTTTGGAAGTTTTTATGGTGGGTTTTTTTGGTCTAATTTCCATAAAATCCAGCAGGAATTTAGTGAAATCACAAGTTTGATGGGTAACCCTGTGCAATCGAAGTTCCCACATATATATAGTGAAGAAACTAGTTTAAATAACACAAATCAAGATTTCACCTCAAATTTTTCCACAGGATTTCGGCACCGTAAAGTCCAAAAATTCGCACTAAAGACGACTCCTAAATGTAATAAATGTGAAAAGATAAACATAAATTTAGAAATACAAAATAATTAATATTTAAAATTGTGAGTCTATTGGGTCTTGGATAGACAGTGAGTGCTTTGTTAAGAGACTCTTTAATGTGAAGTCACTGGGTCTTAGATAGATGGTCGGATACACTCCGACCAAACTTCGTAATATAATGCTTCTTCCAAGGGGTTTACCTCCCTTCATTTTAAAAAAACCTTATAAACTTAATAAACCTAAAAAAAATAAAAATAAAAATAAAAACAAATAAATAAATAAATTAATTAATTAATTAATGTGTAAGTCAGATATAAAGAGATATTGAAATAAAATTAGATTTAGTTTCTTATTAGAGTTTCGGTCAGCCGAGGTAATTCGTTTAAAAAAACTGCCTGTTTTGGTAGGGGCCAGAAATAACGAAATAAGAGGACCCAAGCTGCTTGACCACACAATTAATATTTCCGAAATATGGACGATATTGCGTTTACGACACTGCCGCATCCAACGAGCATTATTGACTTTCACATCTCTCGTCCACTTCAATATTTGTCTTCATTCATCGGTTTTTTCAATGGAAGTGGTCTAGCCGAGGGCATCTAAGCTTATGAGTATTTTAATTTGATTAGAGATTTCGAAAATATCTTGGAATTTAATGGACAGCGGCCATGGATACATGTGGCCTCTGCAGTTAAACTTGATGGATGATAGATAAGACTAAGAGGTGAGTTGTGTACATACACTTGCATTTGAATAAACGGATGGTTGATAAAGTTAGTGCGTAGGTTTTACAGATAAACTTGCATTTATATAGATGGATGAACGATTAGACTAGGAGGCGGGTTGTGTACATTAACTTGCATTCTCATAGATGGAGTGAGATAAAACTGGTACGTGGATTGTGAGACTAACTTGCATTGCATCACTCCACTAACTTGCATTGGATTTATACTAAGACTAGGTGGTGATTTTGTGTACATAAACTTGCATTTTGTAGTATTGTAATAAGACTAGGTGGTGATTATGCGTACATAAACTTGCATTTTGTAGTATTGTAGATGGATGATCGATAAGACTAGGAAGTGATTGTGTACATATATAGATGGAGGTAAAAGAAATGGTATGTGGGTTGTGATGTGCAGGGAAACTTGTATTTATATAGATGAAAGGTGTATGTAACTGATAAGTGGATTATGCAGATAAATTTGAAGTTAGATAGGCGGAGGGAAGATAAAACTGGTAGGTTCTTTGTACAATTAATAAACTTTTGGATTAACAATTAAGCACTAAAGATACAGTAATGTGTGGTGAGATGGCTCGGTTCGTTAGGTGAAACCCACCAAGCCATGGTTCAAATCACATTGAGTATATTGTCTTGCTATGGTGTGTGGCTGAAGGAGTAGACTCTCCTTAGTGTGAGTCTCAAGGAGTAGACTCTCCTTAGTGTCAGTCTGGGCTCTTGCCAACATCATAAGAAATTAGTATATCTGGCTTGCAAGTTGTTGGATGTACTCTTAGTGTTATAGTGTGGCTTGCAGGTTGTTGGATGTACTCTTGGTGTTAAAAAAAACAGCTAAACAACAAAAAGCACTTGCAATGTTTTAATAGATTATTTTTTGTCCAAATACAACTAAAGATGGTTAATGTTCATCAAATTATATTTATATTGTTGAGTATATTTGTAATTAAACTAAAGGCACCATAGAGAATTAATCTTCATTGAATTATATTTATATTGTTAAGAAGTATATTTGTAACTAAGTAAAATGCTAGTCGTGATTAAGCCCTTCATTATTTATCATTGAAATAGAATTCATGATAATATAAGCCAATCAATATTTGTAACTAAATAAAATGCCAGTCGTGATTAAGCCCTTCATTATTTATCATTGAACTAGAATTCGTGATAATATAAATCAATCAATATATATTAACCATCTTATATACGAAATATGTGTTTCATCATATTTTACCTCTTCTTTTTTTTAACAGAGGCATGTACCTTTTAGATATTAAATCTATGCAATTTGAGTAGCCCGAGGTTTTATAGGAAGTTGAATCCACTTATGTATCAAAAATGCAATTTAATTATTGAAAATTTTCAATTTTATCTAAAATTATTTGCATAAAAAAAAACCAAAAACATAAAAAAGTATTGTGTAGCTAATATACTTGTGTATAATATTAAAAATATTAATAGATATTGCTATGCACACTTTGAATACCATCATGGGACTCAAGTTAGTATTGAATAAATTTGAGATACACCTAAGAGTATGATATGAAAGGAATCAAAGGTGAGAAATACACTTCTAACAATAATCAAATAAACAAAGTTTTATTAATAAACAATATAGAAATAAACAACTATTTATTGGGAAAACTCTTTTAGGAGAAAAGCCCTACGGTCTAAAATAATATGAACTTATTATTTAGCAACTAAATGATCACATTGTATTACAAATTCTAGGTGCTTTAACAAAAGTGTAGCACAAGGATTTCATGTAATATAGCAATAAGATAAAACTCGCAACTAAATGATCACAATGTATTACAAATTCTAGGTACTTTAACAAAAGTGTAGCACAAGGATTTCATGTAATATAGTAATAAGATAAAACTCACACTCAGTTTTCCTCCAACCCTAGCACTAAATAAATTGGCATAAAAAAACCATAAATCATTTGTGATTTTCCAATTCTACATGTTGGGAACCACTAAAAAATAATTCACTAATCACTTTTTCTCCTTATAATTCATTGTGTACGATTGATCTATATTTATTCCTTTCTAGTAGTCAATCTGTATTCCTTGATATTACTCCCATCATTAATCACTTACTCCATTATAGGACTAGATGTTGTATGACACACCTATCCAATAGTCACTCACTTGTCATAAACCTTGTAAGAGTGTAAAGGAAAATGCTTTAATTTATAAGGGCCATTAGGACTATAAAATTACACCACTAGTTGAATTTATCTATCTTTATTGGTTTCATGAATGTATTAGTATAATTTCTACAAAGTGTTAACTTTCTCTAATATCGCTTTTCCATCCTCTACTATGTCTACTGAGCAACAATTACCAAAATAACCTTAAAAAAGAAAGAGAAGTAGTTTCATACCTTGAGAAATAGATCTAAGGATGAAAGATATGCCAAGGCAACCTCCTTTTATAATAAAAAAAAATTTACAAGAATAAGATGAGATGATCCTAAGACTAAGTCTCCTACAAAGGGTACAATTAAAGGGTCCAGTTTACATATTAATATAGTAATATAAATATAACTCACTATCTAGGGATTTACATGAGGCTTTATGCTTAACATGGGGTTATGTCTAGGTCATAACATTCCCCTCCCCTTCAAACAAGCATTGTCCTCAACACTTGACTAGCTAATGAAAATTGATCTAGGGGGTCTAATCAATTTGGACCCATCTCTTGAAAAATGTGTAACTAGGTTCGTTCATCATAAGTATGAAATGTATTCTTGTAAATTATAAAATGAAAACAATTTATTATTATTAGAGCATGGGCTTCATGCTCAAGTTCTTTTATTTTATAGGTCAAGCACCCATTGAGTGCTTCTAGGGTTTTTCCTAGGTCTAAGAGTCATTGTCATATAATGAAGACCCCAATGGGCGCATTGTATCTTGTAACGAAAAATTATTTTTGTCTTTGAAGTGTCGAAATTCCCTCCAAGATCAAGTCATCCTAGAAGTTGTCAAGTTTGCCAATATGCAAAGCCATGTCTACCCTTGAAGAGGCCTATATATAGAGAGGAACACATCCTCCATTGTGATCACTCACTCAACTCTCATTCTATGCCAAGAAGAGAACAAGAAGAGGTAGAGGAAGAAGGATGAAGAAGAGGTTGAAGGAAGTCGAAGTGCTTGGGATAGTTCTGTCTCCCACATGCAAGTCAAAGCTAGGATTTTTCTATGCAAGGGTCATCTTTGGTTCGATCTTGGAAGTAGGAGAAGAAAGAAGTCAAGAAAGGGTCACTTAGGGTTTATCTCTAGCCCTAAGTCTCAAGGAAAGGAAAGTGAAGGGAAGAAGAGGCCATATGAAGAATATCGAAGTCTTAAAAGGGGCAGAGCAGTTGCAATAGTTGTGGGGGGACAAAATTTATGATCTTCAATAGGAAATCGAAGTTCTTTCAAAAGGAGGTCGAGTTGATCTTAATCTTAGAGGGTATTTGTCTCAGTAACTAGGTCATGGTATTCATCAATTGAGAAGAGATTTAAGGGTTTTCCCCTCGAGAGGAGGGGTTTTGGCCCTGGCTTGTAACCTACATACTGTGTCATTGTTCTTATTGTTATGGTAGTTGTTTGATGTATCTCACATTATAATAATAAGGAACACAGATAATAAGTAAAAAGGCAGCACAAGCATTTATCAAGTTGCAGAGAATTAGCATATTCATTGTCCGATTGAATTCTCAACATGGTATCAGAGCTAAGGTTAGCAAATGGCATCATGAATATCTTCTCTACAATGAAGAAGCTCATCAAGAAGTGTTCCAAGATAGAAATCCATCTCAAGGAAGGTATCAAGAAAGCATGGAGTCTCTGATTTTCTTCAAAGAAGGTATCAATCAAGGAAAAGGATGACGGTCTCTTCTCGGCTCTCTCTAGCACATTCCAAGATGAAGATATTTGGGTAATTGATAGTGGTGCATCAAGGCACATGACTGGCCATTCCAAATAATTGAAGATCTTAACAAAAGGAAAATACACTTATTCAGTGGAACTTGGAGATAAGAAGAGATATCTTGTAAAGGGTATTGAATCGACATCTATAAAGCTAGAGAATGGAAGCAACATCCACCTCAACAACATTCTATTTGTTCCAGGTTTGCATAAGAACTTACTTTCCATTTCAAGATTAGAAGATAAGGGTGATAGAGTAGCTTTCATTGATGGAAGGGTTGTTGTATGGAGTAAAGAATCAAGTATAGAACAAGCTAAATTCATTGGCATTCAAGAAGGAAGACTCTACAGACTAATATCTCCTGTGGCCCAAGCCCTAGTTCACATTGAAATTAGCCCATGTGAACTCTGGCATAGAAGATTTGGTCATCTACATTTCAAGATCCTTCCAACTCTAAGTTCCATAGTAGATGGAATACCTGAACTGAAGGAAGATCATGAAGGATTATGTAAGGGATGTGCATTGGGTAAGAATACCAAGAGACCATTTGGAAGCAGTGCTTCACGGTCAAAATAAATATTGGATCTCATTCACTCTGATGTATGTGGCCCTATAAATCCTAAATCACATGGAGGTCATCTATATTATGTCACATTTATAGATGATCATTCAAGAAAGACTTGGGTTTACTTAATGAAAACCAAGGATGAAGTATTTACAAAATTTCAAGAATTAAAATTTTAAGTGGAGAACCTTATAGAAAGAAGAATCAAGATAATAAGATCTGATAATGGAGGAGAATATACTTTCAAATAGATTATAACATTATGTAAGGAGTCTAGGACTAAGAGGGAGTTGATAGTCCCATATAATCCCGAACAAAATGGAGTAGAAAAACAGAAGAATAGATCCATTGAACAAGTGTAAAAGCAATGTTACATGATCAGGATCTACCTAAGCTTCTATGGGGAGAAGCCGTGAAGACAACTGTTTATATTCCAAACCAAATTCCCCACAAGTCCTTAGACAAAAAAACTTCGAAGGAAGTGTTCACTAGAAAGAATCCATATGTAGATCATCTCCAAATCTTTGGGTGTCCTGCATATATCCATATATCAAAGGACAAAAGAAAGAAGTTTGATCCTTCAAGTATGAAGGGAACATTTGTTGGGTACAACAACTCATCAAAAGCCTATAGGATCTACATGAAAGACAGACAACACATAGAAGTCAGTCATGATGTCATATTTGATGAAAGTATAGCTTTCAATAAATCAAAGGAACCTTCCATAGACTCTGATGATGAAGAAATTATGGCATTTGAGGAAGAATTTGAAAAGGAAGAAGAAGAATTACACCATGAAGAAGAAGGTCCTAGTGAGCCTTTTCAACAAGTGGTCATCCCTGAAACAAGGAAAATACCTAATTGGTTGAAATATACACTACTTGATGCAGAATGTCATGGGGTTGCGAAAGGATCATTTAGAGAAAGCAAGAAACCCAAGAGATATTCTAGGTATGTTCCATACAAGACAAAACTAATAGAAGTATAACCATCCACTTTTGAAGAGGCTATAAATAATCAGGAATGGAAAGATGCCATGAATGAAGAGTATCAATGTATAATGAAGAATGGAGTCTGGAAGATTGTACCTATTCCTGAAGACAAATATGTGGTAGCTTCCAACTGGATCTACAATATCAAACATGCGGCAGGTGGAAGTATAGATAAGTATAAGGAAAGTTTTGTGACTAAGGGCTTCTCTCAACTTGAAGGCATAGACTACGAAGAGACATTTTCTCCAACAACAAGATATACACTGATTCATTCATTAGTCTCTCTAGCAACATTGATGGGGTGGAACATCCACCAAATGGATGTTAAGATTGAATTCCTGAATGACACGATAGATGCAAAAGTCTATATAGAACAACCCTTAGGATTCAAAGTTAAAGATAGGAAGGCATATGTTTGCATACTGAAGAAATCATTATATGGACTCAAGTAAGCACCAAGGGCATGGTATGCTAGAATGGATGCATACCTGTAGAGAATAGGCTTCACAAAAAATTCTGCTAATCTAAACCTTTATATCAAGGTTGTAGATGGAGAACATGTAGTAATTCTTCAGTATGTAGATGATATTCTCTTGATAGATGTAGAAGGTCGAATTGAAGAATGTAAGAAGTAACTAGCAGCAGAATTCGACATGAAAGATCTTGGGCTAACTCATTACTATTTAGGGCTATAATTATGGCAAGGACCTGATGAAGCTTATTTGGGTCAAGGAAATTATGTGATCAAGATGTTGAAGAGGTTTGACATGATGGACTACAAACCTATGATCACTCCAATGATCATAAGCTTAAAGAGACTGAGGAGTTCTGAATCAAGCCCTGTGGATCCTTCTAAGTATAGAGAAGTTATTAGCTCGTTGATTTACTTGGTAGACACTCGACCAAACATATGCTTTGCAACAAAATGTTCTCAGTCAGTTCCAAGTAAATATTGTTGTTATCATTGGATAGTAGTAAAACATAATCTGAGATATCTGTGAGGAACCATCCACTATTGTATGAAATATGATCGAAGGAATGATGTCCAACTCACTAGATAGACAAATTTCGAATGGGAAGGTAGTGAGCAAGATGGAAGGAGCACTACAGGAGGATGTTTCAGTTTGGGATCCTCCATGGTCTCATGGATGAGCAGAAAGATAGACATATTTGGTTTTAGTGTTGAGATTGAATACGTTGCATCCTATGAAGTAAGCAGAGAAGCAGAATGGCTAAGGAAGTTATTATCTAACCTATTTGAAGGACCGATTAACCCTACAATGTGTTATGCAACCACCTCACAAAATAGAAGAAGAGATAGATAAACGACTTCAAAATAAGCCTCTTCGAGGGGGAAACATCCTTTGCATTACACAAATGAATAATTCTTGGATGATTCAAATGACAAAACCTCCTTTATATATATAGGAGTCTAAGGGGTCACAATATAATCAAGGCTGACATAATAATAATAATGTAAGTGCACAACAATAACAATAGTGGGCTTCTATGGGGCACAATAATAACAATATGGGGACAATAGGGGCACAACAATAACAATAAGGGGATACAATTACAATAATAATGGGGGAATCACTAGTATTATAGGGACCTAACATGCCCCTCTCCTTCAAATAAGTGTTGTCCTCAATGCTTGAGTAGTTCTAAATGCTTCTGTATAAAATTCTCATCCTCCCATGTGGAATATTCAATGGGTAAATTCTTTCACTTGATGAGATGCTTTGAAATTGATCAATTTTGTAGCTGTCAAGTTCTTGTTTTTGTGACTACTTCAGGTTTCAATATGATTTTTCCTTCCTCATCAAGTTCTAGCAATATTGTTTGAACTGGGAGCTTGTCACCTATAACCTTCTTTAAGCATGAAACATGGAAAACTGGGTGCACTTGGGAAGATGCAGGAAGCTCCAATTTGTATGGCATAGTACCAATCTTTTACAACACCTTGTACGGTCCATAATACTTTGGTGATAATTTATTATCCTTCTTAGCTTCCTTGAGGGACCTTTGTTTGTGTGGTTGTAGTCGTAGAAATACCCAGTCACCTACATAAAAAATTATTTCACTGCGATGTTGATATTCCAATTGTTTCATTCTTTTCTATGCCAAAGTGAGGTTATCCTTTAAGAGTTGGAGAACCTTTTGTTGATGCTCGATGTGATCTTCCACTGCTTGAACCTTAGAATTTTCTTTTAAAGTTGTTGTGATGGACGGTGGATGATATCCATAAAGTGCCATAAATGGGGTCATTTTTTCTGCGGTATGGAAGGAAGTGTTATACCACCATTCAGCCAGAGGCAACCACTTGACCCATTGTGTTTGTTTATTAGATACAAAGAAATGAAGGTATCCTTCCAAACATTTGTTCACTATCTCAGTTTTCCCATCAGATTGAGGATGATAAGGTGAGCTATGAGCTAACTGAGTACCCAAATAAGAAAATAATTTGGTCCAAAAATTTCCAGTGAAAATGGTATCTCTGTCACTTACAATAATCTTTGGGTTTCCATGTAGCTTTTGAATTGTTTCCATAAATGCAGTAGCATTGTACTAGCTTTAAATGGATGAGATAATGCACAAAAGTGTGCATACTTGATAAGTCTATCAACTACCACCATGATGACACTCTTTGCTTTGGACTTGGGTAAATCTGTGATAAAATCCATTGAAACCTCCTCCTAGTGTTGATTTGGAATGGATAAAGGTTGTCACAGACCCGAGGTCTTAATTGTCTCAAATTTATTTTGTTGGCAAACCAAATATACCGCCAAAAACTTTTGAGTATCATATTTAAGGCCATCCCAAAAGAATCCTTCTTAACCCTATGGTATGTTTTTAAAAATCTTGAGTGCCCTCCTAAGGGAGCGGTGTGCAATTCCAGAAGAATCTTTTGTTTGATTTTTATCAATTGGCTAAAGAAAGTGTTTCTCTTTGTACCCTCATAATGTTCTATCATTTCCTCTGTAAAAATTGACCAAGTGACAATTTGTTTACTAGAGCAAAGACATCGATACCGTACAAAATGATTGGATTCCAAATATAAAGTTGCAATGTGTACCTTTTGTGTGTTTTGCACATTATGGAGATCAAAATATTGTTCCATCTGTAGTATCCATGTTACGGGATCCTTGCCATCAAACTTCCTCATATCGATCTTTGGAACATGGTGGCTCTTCGTTCCAACATTAGAGTCTATGAAATCATTTTTACACAACATTTTGTCACTGTCCCTGTACTCCCCACCCACGATCTTGGAGGACCCCTAAAGTTATATATTTGAGCTATGTCAATTTTCCATAAATAAAAGTTATATATTTACGTAGACATTATCTTTTTACACAATATCGTGGAAAGTCATGTGAATATCTCTAATAATTATTTTTAGTGATCACATTTTAGCTCCAACTTGTCATAATTGGATGGAATTATTCTACACTAGCCCATATATATATATATATATATAGTGAAGCTCGGTATAGTGACATAGGGAGTTGAACCCATGAGATGTAGATCAATCAATTTGAGGGGTTGAGTCACCATCAAGTCACTGATTCAAATTCTATGTGGAGCAGTTGAGTGTCGGAGCCACCTATGGGAGTTAATATTGTCCCATTGGGTGTCGAGACTTGATATAACCTTACACACTCTTGGTGACAACATCCCTTATGTGGGAAAATAATTCTTCCATCCAATAATGGTGTTGGCCTTAAATTATGGCTCAACCTAGCTTATATATATGTAGTGAAGCTTGGTATAGTGATATAGGGAGTTGAACCCATGAGGTGTAAATTAGTTGGTTTGAGGGGGTGAGTGACCATCAAGTCACTGATTCAAATTTTATGTGGAGGGGTTGAGTGTGGGAGCCATCTACGGGGGTTAATATTATCCCACTAGGTGTCGAGACTCAATCCAACCTTGCACAATCTTGGTGACAACATCCCTTATGTGGGAAAACCATTCTTCCATCCAATAATGGCGTTGACCTTAGCTTATGGCTCAACCTAGCTTAAAAGATTCAATTGGGTTGATCTCAGGTGGTTGGGAGGAACAATTATTATTCTCCCCACCCTGGTTCCTATTGGTGGCTGAATTTGCATGTTTTTACCCACCTTTTTACCATGTTTCCTATATCCATTTTACACCATTGTTGGTCAAGTTACATTCTAAACCGCACAGTTATACCTCTTATCATGTCGTTATGAATCATTAATCAATGAATCATAATCATAGGGGATTGTTGCCTATGTGGCTTGCTATTTCGATTATTCTTGCAGATTTGGAGGGAGAATGATCAAGGTCATGGTTTAACGAATGGCGACCATCGAGCTACCAGCGCTATCCCGAGACATCAGCTGCAACGGTGGATCAACCTCTCAATCAATGCACTACTATATTTATATTATGTTTTTCTTTGGGAACCACTATGTAATTGTAGGTAGACATCTGTCGTAATTCTAGGAGTTGTTAGTGTTAACAAATTGTATAAGTAGAGTTACGAGGCTTTGAAAGCCAACAATTAAGATTGCAGAGAATTACGTTAACTTTGAGTCTGTAACAGCATATGTTGTAATACCCTTTTGATTAATGAAATTATGATCTTCTGAGAATTTCGTGACTTCTTGATCTTGCCACAACCCTGATCAAGGAGTTGGGCCCACTCTCTTGACCAAGTATTGTTGGCTAGATGTGTGCATACATTTATTTCAGTTAAGTTACTTATTTCTATGAATGATTATCAGTGTGTTGTTGTGAGTCTTACTTTGTTGTTACTCTTATTGTTGTTACAGTCATTACTTGTTGTTACTCTTATTTGTTGTTACAATTATTTCTTGTTGTTACACATTGCTAAGTTTATAATTGAATGTTCAGTACTGGGTAGGGAAACTGTGGCCTACATATACTTTGCATGATAGCCTTGAAATAACTTGTAGAGCCTTGGGTTGACAATTAATGTGGAATTGGGTGAATTGCATGATTCATATCTGAACACCAACTTTTTGGCTTTATTGCTGGGGAGGTTATTGAAGGCGCGAAAGTACGACCAGTATTGACCATAGGATTGATCTCTCATCCTAGGGAGGGAATTTTTCACCCTGCTCCAGGTCTTGAGCATTAGATAGTTTTGGTTTCTTTGATTGTCTTGTTTTCTTTTTCATAAGAACCATTCTCTCATCCTGGGAAGGGAAGTTTTTGTGTCGCCCTGTTTCAGGGCCTGAGCTTAAATTTGGGGTTGTTTTATTTTCTTCTTTTTCTTTCTTTTGAGGGGCCACTCTCACGTCCTGGGGAGGGAATTTCTCACCCTGATCCAGGTCCTGAGCTTTTGATTTTCTTGAATTTTTTCATTTTATTTCCTGATTGTATGAACAGAGATACAAATAAAAGGGGCAGAGGAAGACCCCCGAAAAGAAGAGGGAGAGATCTAGGCAGAAATACCTACATCCAAGAGATCATTTCAAGAGCTGAGTCAGGAGCATCATCATGAGTTTCTGTTAGGGTGAGATCTCATACGAGATCTGGAGGGCAATCAGTTTCACAACTAGAACCTTCCCCAATAACAGAAGTGCAATTCAGGGAAGAAGAAGTAGCAAGTAGAGGATCTGAGGAACTGCATATTGCAAGTTCAAAGGAAGACTATTTGAGGGAATTTTTTTATACCATTTGATCGAGGGAGTGTTGTCAAACAACCTCAATTGCCTGTTATAGAATAACCAGAGCCAAAACCTGTTGAGATTCCAAGCGAATACTGGAAAATACTCATGGCTCTTATAACTTCTTTGATCGAATTCCCAATTGAAGATATTAGAGGTGATGTGCCTATGAAGCCTATTGATTTGAAAACATTACCTAATTTCCATGGTCTTTCTTTTGAGTATCCGAACACATTCCTTTTTTAATTCGACGTTGTTTGTCGGGGGTATGATTATATTTCTGATGCTTAGAAATTGAATATATTCCTCGCTACTTTGAAGGGAACAACTTTGAGATGTTTTATGGGTTTAGGGGGAGAATATATCACTACATGGGACAATATGAAGATGATTTTCCTCGAGAAATATCAAGACTACTACAAATCCCGAGATGTGAAGGAAGAAATCTTTAAGATTATGCAAAAAGAAGATGAGAACATGGAGGACTTTGTGGAGCATTTTCAATATAGTTTGCAGAGATCAGGCCATCATGATCTGGATAAGAATATCTTGAAAATAATATTTCTTCGAGCACTGAGGGAGGAATCTTTGGAACTATTGAATGTACTAGGAAAAGGAGACATATCACAAGAGGAATTTGATGCCATCTGCAAATTGTGCATCAAGTGTTCACAAGGAGTTGCGAGGCATAAGAAGGGGATTTGAACTCTCAAGACATCCAGCGGTGGAGTTACAAAAGCAGAAATTGGGAACTTGTTGGACAACTTGAGAACCAATATCTTGAGCACATTGTCATCACAGTTGGACGTTTTGCAGGCGAAATAGAAGAAAATAGAAGTAGAGAAGGATATGTCCATTTTCTGCCCTCAATGCAGGAAGAAGCACCTGTTAAAGGAATGCCCATTGAATTCCATCTAGACTTGTGCCATATGTGAATAGAGTCATTCCACTAGCACCTATCCATCTCTTCCTGGGATGAAGGCAATTTTTTAGGGAGCAAATGAAGAAGTAGATCAGTTGTATTTTATGGGATCAAAGAAACCATGGAAACCATAGTCACAGAACATGAATCAAGGTATGCCTCAAGACCCTTATCAGTATTTTAATAATTTGAATCTTGGGCCTCAATCTGTACCTTTTTCACCTTCATGGCCATAGTCTTATCAATATCCAATGCCTTGGCAACCATGGTACCCTCAATATGGTCCAAACCCTTCATGGTCCCAAAATTTGCGTGGACCTCCTCCTCCTTTCAGACAATTCTCCCAACCTATGCCACAATAGCAACTACAACTACCTTCTAATGCGTCCACTAGTAATCCTCCTCTTCGTCCACAACTACCTATTCAATCCAATCCACATCCAAGAAATAGCAGGTCTCAGCAGGTTGAGACACTCAACCTCCTTGCATATAGTATTTCCACCGCGGAATGTAATGAATTGAATATCCGATCTAGTTGGGTGGTGAATACTCAGACTTCACCAATAATTGTTGAACATACTGATGATGAAGTCCCAGAACCAAAACATAGAGATTCTACTAGAACAATTGGGATTGAGTAAATACAAATTCCTATGAAACAACAAACCCCTTCACAAAAAATTGTTACTAGAGGATGTCAGACTAGTCCACCTTATCTTGAGAGATTATCATTGAGAAAACAAAGTCCTCATCCTGAATTTGACTTTTTAGTGGAACTGCAAAATTTATTTGTCAAAATACTGTTACTTCAAGCGATGAAGGAGTACCGATATATGCCAAAACAATTAAAGCATATTTCTCTAAGAAACCTGGTAGAAAACCAACGGACCCACTCATTATTCACGTTATGGCAAATCTATCAGACATAATGCTAGGGAAGCCTATACCTGTTAAATACGGGGATACAGGGAGTTGATTCTAACAATACAGATTAATGGGGTTGATATCCCAAATGTAATGATAGATTTGGGGGAAATATTAATGTTATAACCTCTACGACTGTGATTACCTTGGGTCTACGAAACCTTAAACCAACTCCCACCATCCTATAATTGGTAGATTGATCTACTATAAGAATGGTAGGGAAGTTGGAAGATATAATTATTTCAATAGACTCATTTGAATACCCTATCAACCTTTTGGTTTTACATACTCAATCCCTAGGTAGTGGACATCATTTGATTTTAGGAATACCTTGGCTTGCAACCACAGATGCTTAGATTGGGTGTCAATCTGGAAATATGGTAATATCCAATGGGGAAGTTACAAATAATTTTATCCTCTACCCCCCTGCCGAACCAAATTCATTGGATAAACCAGGATTTACCTTGATGAAAAAATCTCTACCTATGAAAGAGCCTGAATCTGAGAATGAAGAAGTTAGACCTATCCTTACCATCAATAAGGCTCTTTGTTTCAAGGATGAAACAGAGGATGATGCCATTAGCACCTTTCTTAGCAGTCCCAACTCTATTTCTGACCCAACCCACCAGTTATTCGAATATGTCATGAGTTGCAGTGTTCAAGAAGATATGGAACCAAAAATCGAAGTTGGAAATATTCCTGTAATTGTACCCCATGACAATATTTTTGTAGAAATTGAACCAGGGAAAATGTTGAATATTAATCCTAACCTTTCCCCCTCCCAAACTGAACAGTTACTGAAGGTCCTTCGAGAACATAAAGAAGCCTTTGCTTGGGAGTATATAGATATGAAAGGCATCCATGTTGATTTATGCACTCATCACATATACATTAAAGAAGAATGTCGACCTGTTAGGCAGCCACAGAGAAGAATGAATCCTGCCTTAAAAAACATTGTCAAAGATGAATTACAAAAGCTATTAGATGTGGGTTTTATTTATCCGATATCAGACAATCAATGGGTTTCCCCGCTGGTCATTGTTCCTAAGAAGAATGGAAAGTGGCAGATTTGTGTGGATTACAGGGAATTAAATAAAGCGACTTTAAAAGATCATTTTCCCTTACCCTTTATTAACCAAGTCCTTGATACATTAGCCAAAAAGAAGTTTTTCTCCTTTCTAGATGGATTCAGTGGATACAACTAGATACAAATAGCTCCTGAGGATTAGGATAAAACTACCATCACATGCCCTTAGGGAATCTTTACCTACTGAGTCCTCCCATTTGGTCTCCGTAATGCACCTGCTACCTTTCAAATGAAAATATTAGGAATGTTTATGATCTAATCAATGATTGTGTTGAAATCTACATGGATGACTTCACCCCATATGGGGATTCTTTTGAAGGAGGTCTAGAAAACTTAGAGAAAGTACTTAAACGATGTAAGAAAACACATGTTTCTCTTAGTACAAAAAAATTCCATATGATGATGAAGGAAGGAATATCGTTGGGACACTTGCAGGAATTTAAGTTGATCCTGCTAAGGTAGAGGTAATATTGAATTTTCCTACATCTAAGACACTGACACAGGTATGTAGCTTTATTGGTTATGTTGGTTATTATAAACGGTTTATAGAAAAAAATTCTAAGACAACATTCCCACTTTTTCAATTTTTACCTAAAGATGCTGAGTTTTTGTGGATAGATGAATGTGAATCAGCCTTTAAGGAAATCAAAGAAATAGTTTGTAAAGATCCGATATTACGTGGTCCTGACTGGAAGCTCTCATTTCACATCTCTACAGATGCTTCTCAAACAATAGTAGGGGTGGTCCTGGGACAATAGGAGGATAAGAAACCGTATGCGATCTATTATGTTAAAAAGAACTTGACTCTTGTTGAACTGAACTATACGGTAACTGAAAAGGAGTTCTTGGTTGTTATTTATGTTATTAATAAGTTTTGACATTACATTATAGGGTATCCTACTTTCGTGCACACTGATCATACAACTATCAGGTATCTGATGAATAAACCGATAACCCCTGGTCGTATTACAAGATGGTTGTTGTTAATTCAAGAATTTGATATTACCATTGTAGATAAGACAGGGAAAGATAATGTAGTTGCAGATTTCCTGTATAGGATGGATACTAGTGATTAAGGTACACCTGTAGAGGATAGTTTTCCAAATGAACATCTCTTTGCAATTTCTAGTCATGTTCCATGGTATGCAAATATTGCTAACTATCTTGCTACAAGAAAAGTGCCTCAACACCTACCATATAAAGAACAACGAAAGATTATCCATCATAGTGCTCATTATTCATGGATAGAAGGATATCTCTTTTATACAGGACCCAACCAACAAATCCAGTGCTGCATAAGTGAGGATGACATGTATGACGTCTTGAAAGCTACTCATGATGGCCCTTGTGGGGGAAATTTTGTAGATAAGCAGACATGTCATAAGGTGTTGCAAATGGGGTACTATTGGCCTTCTATTTTTTGTGATGCAAGGAAATATGTTCGAGGGTGTGATAGTTGTCAATGGATGGGTCAGCTAGGTCAAACAGATGATATGTCGTTACAACCTCAACTAGCTCTTGAGCCCTTTGAAAAATGGGCTATTGATTTCATTGGGCCATTCAATCTGCCTTCACATCAGAAAGTTCACATTCTGGTTTGCACGGATTATGTGACAAAGTGGGTAGAGGCCAAGGTTGTTGTGAAAGCAACAGAACAGGTTGTCTTAGACTTCTTATTTGAAGAAATTTTTGCTCGGTATGGAGCTCCTAGAGAGATAGTTTCAGATGGAGGGGCACAATTTACATCACATCTAATAACAAGATTGATGAATAAATATGGAATCAAGCATAGGGTAACATCTCCATATTACCCTCAGGAGAATGGTCAAGTCGAGAGCACAAACAAAGTACTGGAAAATATTATTTCAAAGACCATAGCAAACCTTCGTCGGAATTGGGCTGAAAAACTTCCTAAGGCATTGTGGGCTTCTAGAATAACATGGCGAAACACAACAGGATTTTCACCATATGATCTTGTCTATGGGAAATCCCTTTTGTTTCTTGTGGAATTTGAAATTAAGACGCTCAGGACAACCCTTGAAGTAGGTTGAATCTTTCAGAAGCCTAGAAACACCGACTAGAATAGTTAAATGAGTTGGATGATATTCGTTTGGTGGTTGTCGAGAATGTTGCTGCAATTCAACAACAGTGAACTAAATGGCACAACAGATTTATTAAGAAAAAGGTGTTTCAAAGAGGATATTGAGCATTGCTCTATGATTCTTGGTTCAAAGATTTTAAAGGAAAACTCTACTCCAGATGGATGGGACCATATGAAGTTGACATGGTGTTTGATAACGGGACTGTTAGACTTATAACAATTGATGAGGCACACACTCCTCTACTTGTAAATGGACACCGCCTCAAACTGTATCACCATCCAACTTCTAAAGATTCCTTTATTTAACATTTCTCTGATAATTCTATTTTTGAAATTGTTAGTGCAGTGAACTCTTCCTCTGCACCTCTCATCTATTAAAAAAAAAGAGAGAAGAAAGAATAAATAAATCATATATATATATATATATATATATATATATATATATATATATATATATATATATAATAAAATGTTGTTACTACTCTATCATTCTTTTTCTTGTAGGTACTTCACTAGTGTTGTTACTCCTCCAATGTTGTTACTATGTTTGTGATGATTTCGTCCAAGTACTTCACTCATGTTGTTACTCCTCCGGTGTTGTTATTCTGTTCATGACAATTTCGTCTAAATACTTCGTTGGTGTTGTTACTCTGTGGCGATTTTGTCTAATTACTCTAGTTTTGTTACTCCTCTGGTGTTGTTACTCCTCTGGTTTTGTTACTCCTTCGGTGCTGTTACTCCTCTGGTATTATTACTCCGTGGCGATTTCATCTATGTACTCCAGTGCTATTACTCCATTTGTGGTGATTCCGGCTAAGTGTTCAAGCAGTTTTGTTCCTCCTCGGGTGTTGTTACTCCCCCCGATGTTGTTACTCCTCAGGTGTTGTTACTCCCTCCAATGTTGTTACTCCTCCATTGTTGTTACTCCGTCAACGTAAGTCATCAGGTATGTCCCCGATCGAATTTGTGGATTTGATTGATAATTCATTTGAAATGACTCGATATGACCGTGGACAATCATCCCTTAGTTGGGGGGAGGTATTATAATAAATACAAAGATGCCATAATTAAAATGTAGTAATGAATTGTCATTATCACCATTGAACCCTATGCTAGTGCGTACACTCCATGACCCCCACCATACGCCGCACGATTATCTATATGCATTGGGTCTTGAAATAAGTACAATTGTGTTGATGGACGATCCTTTCCAATGCTGTGAAACGATTACCATAATTTTCACTCATTATTACCATAATTTGCTATGGATTTTTCCATATTTCACCATTATTCTCCCGGATTTCAAAATCACCGCACCCTGTCACCACCACAACCCTGTCACTGCAAATTTACCTACCGACACTCTTCCTAAACTGTCATGTTGCTACTCCAATTTCTACTACTGAGCAATTGCAGAATGGGTGGGCAAGCCGTTAGGCACGAACCAGAAAACAAAGTGTAGGTTCGACGCAATCCAAACACATGGCAGGTCTTTTTAGATGCAGGATGGCATGTGTATTTTGAGAGATTGCAGGTATTTGATGAAGCTATCGTAGTCGAATTCACATTGAACTTGGATGGAAATCATTCTGGAGTTAGTGGGTTGGATATTTCTATCACAGAGAAAGTAATTTTGACTGTCAGTGGGTTTTCGCAAGGAGGGCATAAATGATTTTCTCAAAAATATCCTTTGCCAGAGTTCATGGAATCATTCTTGCAGGCTGGAGAAACAACAGTCTAGAAGGGTAGCAGGTATGATCGAAAGTATTTGCCACACCCATGGGCCGAGTTGCATATTTTGTCACGAGGTATATTACTTGCGAAGGCCAGTTTGCTACCCTGTTTAATTATCATTTCAATCTTCTTGCATGCCTTTGGTTTCGGCATGCATTGATTCATACTTTAGATATGCCATTTTTTCTATGGAACAGTCTTCAACTAATGGCGTAGACTGCTCGTCGATCTCAACAAGCATTAGCGGTCCTTACAAATCATGGGCTGGTCAGACTATTGGTGGTGCATGCTCTATCTTGAGCTTATGTGACTTGGCCACAATTCACCGAACTAGAAAAGGAAGAACTTGTGGCTATGATGTTTGCAAGGGAGGATGAGGAAGAATTGATGGCAGAAGAAGAAGAGGTTGCAAACGACGCTGCTCCACAAGAACCAGCGTCGCCTGCTGGCCCAACGGGAGTAGAAGAAATGGAGACAAAAGAGGCCACAAACGATGTTTCTCCACAAAAACTAATGTCGCCTATTAGCCCAATGGGAGTAGAAGCAATGGAGATAGAACAAAATGTAGTCGACGTTGTTCCGCATGAACCAACGTCGAGTGCCAATTTGAGGAGAGAATCACCACCCTTGGATGAAATTGCAGGTGGTGCTGACACATAAGAACCAACATCACCTGTCCAAGAAAATGAAGAACCTTTGGATGAAGTTGCAAGTGGTGTTGATACACAAGAACCAGCATCACCTACTTGAGTGATTAAGGAACCCTTGGAAGAAATAGGGGCCGCAGTTGACACTGCTCCACAAGAACCAGTGTCGATTGTTGAGCAGGAGGACAAATTGGAAGAAGCACAGGAAGAAAAATAAAAAGGGAGCACAGACTAGCCAATGAACACAAGTGAAGGAGGGCCTGAGGTAGCAGGCACTGAGAGAATGGACATTGAAGAAAACATTTTTTGTTCTCTTCTTCTTGCGTCTTTTCCAAGAGGGGCAAGGAAGTTTCATTCCCCTAGGCGCTTGGTGAAGGAAAAAGCCTCTCCCCCAATCTTAAAATTTGTCAGGGCAGTTAAAGGCACCATCGTCGACACTGTTACACAAGAACTAGTGTCAACTAGTGAACAAATTGCACAAATTGAGGGATTGGTGATCAACACTGCCACACAAGAACCAATGACAATCGAAGAACAAATTGGAGAAATTATGGCCGATATTGTCTCCATAGGGCCATTAGAGGAAAATGTTGTTGTTGAAATTAACCCGCAGGGGCTAGAAACAAATTTTGAGCAGATGAAAGAATATGGTCAGGTGAAAAAGCAGTCACAAGAAAAGGGTGTCAAAGGCACTACCCCACAAAGGCCTGTAGTGGTTACAGAACCACCAAGGGAAGATGTGGAGGTCTCGAGACCCGAAGGAAAAGATGGTTGGGAAGCAGAGGAGTCACAAGAAAAGGGTGTCTAAGACACTATCCCACAAAGGCCTGCATTGACTCCAGAGCCACCAAGGGAAGATGTGGAGATCCTGAGACCTGAAGGAGAAGATGTTGGGACTGTTCCCCGAGTTGAGGAACAAACAAAGGGAGTCAGGGTAAAGCAAGAGCCAACTGACGAATTTGTCGACGTCAATCCGCGAAACCCCACACCAACTGCGAGACTACTCGAGGAGGTCACCGTTGAACAAGAATTTATTGAGCAATGTGCAAAAAGAAGGCCTCCTCTTAAAGAAAGGTACTAGTCACAGTTCAGAGAAAACATGTAGCTAAAAATGGAAATCGTCAAGCTAAGGAGGCAGGTACTACGCTTACAAAGGAAAGTGAGGAGGCATAAGAAGAATGTTGTGAAACCTGGGGCCGAAACCATTTTAGTAGCAGTGTAGACCAAAGACAGGCCCACAACCTCCGTGGCTACACAAACCGAGTCGTTTTTGCATTTGATCGAGGCACAAGAATTTTTTATGACTACAAAGATTCAGAAGTGGCAAGTTGCTGCATCTCGCCTTCAACGGGGGACCATTCCTTTAGAAGCCCACCAGGAAGGAGTGAGGGGAGTTCATGAGCAAGCCGTGAAAATAGTTACCGATTACATGGACCAGATAGAGAAAGAGAAACGAAAGCAGGAGAAGCAGCAGAAGAAAATCAAGGAACTGGAAGGATAGGTGTAACTATTGAAGGCTGATAATGAAGAAATGTTCGCACTGGCATATCAAGTAATGCCTTGCTGACCCCATGCCCACAGCTATGCTCTGTTCCTCCATGAATAAAACTTATTCTTTTGTTTAGAAAGCATTTATTAAGAAATTAGCCATGTAATAGATGAACTGATACAATTTTTGTGTATCTTGAGGAGCCACAATACCCTGAACCAATACCTAATGTGTGAACTCTATATGCATGATTACTTTATGGGTGATGATCAATCATTCAACCTAGTGCCATATGTGGGAGATATTCAATTGAGAGCCTTTACCTCCTACACAGTTAATCGGGTTAAGTGGAAGAAGGCCTTTGACACATTCGAAGAGAATCAAGAAAATAGACCACTTGTCCTTTGGATGGAGAATTGTCAGTTTGTGAATGTCTATAACAGACACCAAACCTTCTTGGAGATCGAAGGATGGAAAGGACAGATGCTAACAACCCAGAAATGGTGTGTTGACATATGCACAAAACAAAATTTTACTTGTCAAGAGGAGGCCCAGGACAACTGCCAGAAACGGTGGATGCTATCGTCATCAACTGTCAGGATACGTGAACCTTTTGGGGCCCCCAAATTTGCTCAGGAGAGTACCCCGGTATATTGCATGCATGTAGCTTCGTGGGGTCCGATGGATGGGTTTGAGATTTCAATTTCCCATTATTTGGCTGCCAGCCGATCAATATACCCTAGCTTACGTGGTAGGCAAGGATTGGTGGAAGGAATTCCTCCAGACATGTGGATATAAGCCTTCGAGAACAGAAATGGCTGCAAAATATGATCTTGTACAGCTTCATGCTAATCACCGCAACTCCAACCCAGATCTGCGTCGGCAATGAGCTACATCAGGACATGCAGAAAGACTAGTTGGGGGGAGATGTTGGTCGCTTAATTTGCATGTTTTTACCCACCTTTTTACCCTATTTCCTGTATCCATTTTACACCATTTTTTGTCAATTTACATTCTAAACCGCACAGGTATACCTCTTGTCATGCCGTTATGAATCATTAATCAATGAAGCATAGTCATATGGGATTGTTGCCTAAGTGTCTTGCTAATTCGATTATTCTTGCAGATTTGGAGGGAGAATGATCAAGGTCATGGTTTAACGAATGGTGACCATCAAGCTGCTAGCGCTATCCCGAGACATCAGCTGTAATGGTGGATTGTCATCTCAATCAATGCACTTCCATCTTTATATTCTATTTTGCTTTGGAAACCGCTATGAAATTGTAGGTAGATAACTGTCGTAATTCTAGGAGTTGTTAGTGTTAACAAATTGTATAAGTAGAGTTACAAGGCTGTGAAAACTGACAATTAAGATTGCAAAGAATTACGTTAACTTTGAGTCTAAAACAACATACATTGTAATACCCTTTTGATGAATGAAATTATGATGCTTTGAGCATTTCGTGACTTTTTGATCTTGCCACAGCGCTGATCAGGGAGTTGGGCCCACTCTCTTGACTAAGTGATGTTGGATAAATGGAGTTGGGCCCACTCTCTTGACTAGGTGATGTTGGATAGATGTGTGCATAAGTTTATTTTGTTTAAATTATTTATTTTTGTGAATGATTATCAGTGTGTTGTTGTGAGTCTTACTTTGTTGTTACTCTTATTGTTGTTACAATCATTACTTGTTGTTACTCTTATTTGTTGTCATAGTTATTGATTGTTGTTACACATTGCTAAGTTTATAATTGAATATTCAGTACTGGCTAGGGAAATTGTGGCTTGCATTGACTTTGCATCATAGCTTTGAAATAACTCGTAGAGCCCTGGGTTGACAATTAATTGGAATTGGGTGAATTGCATGATTCATATCTGAACACCAATTGTTCCCACAAGTGACATGTTGAATTCACGTGAGTAGCCTTTTTGTAATGAATGAGATCCTTGTTGTTGTATGCCGTAAGGAATATCTTATCCTTACCTAGGAATTAGAGAGAAAGAGGGGTGCTTTATTGGGAGATATTGATTTTTTTGGTGTAATGAAAATGGCAATTCCAACAATTTCTTCATACTAAAAAAAATAATATTAACAAATTTGATCCCTATCTATTATGTTTATTAGTTGCAACTTGTCCTCAACACTATATTACCTATACTATAATACACTTCTTTTTATAGTATAAATAAATTTTATTAAAACAAACATTTAAATATCCATGACTAACCATAAATGCCACAAGGTCGGAGGTTTAAGTCGATTGCTCATTCCCCGAATATGTCGATTGCTCATTCCCCGAATATTCGGGAATCAGACGGACATAGATGGACATGGGCGCCGTCAAAAAATTGACCGCGCCCATGTCCCTCGATTCCAGAATATTCAGGGAATCAGCAATTGACATAAGGATGGCGGTCAAATACCAATATAAAATATAAGTCCCAGTAATTAGTACTACTATGGTTGATGAACACATGATGGAGTTCGGAGATCAGATACCAGCAACATTTAAATCCACAAAATCTGGGGCACTAGTAATGAGCACTACTACTGTTGATGAACACATGCTGGAGGTCGGACATCAGATACCAGTAACATTTAAATCCATAAAATATGGGGCACTGGTAATGAGCACTACTACGGTTGATGAAGACATGCTGGAGGTCGGAGGTCATCTGATCTGATCTGTCGGTATCTTTATGTCACAAATTTGGGAATATCTTGGATCATTAGAAGAGCTTGACCATAAAATTAAAATTTTGGGATATTTCTGAAATCTACATTCGACATAAATTCAGGATCTGATCTGCCAGGGATAACCTGAAACTGAGAAAAAAAATCAAATCCAGCTCCTACAAAATAAACAACCCAAAGAAAAAAATCAAACATAGGCATATTCAAACACAAACCAAATCCAAACAGACCAATACAAAATATGAATTCATGAGACAAAAAGAGGCATATTCGGTCGGGGATGATCATGAGGAATTGAAGCATCGCAGTGTTGATACCGGGTCCTGACAAGTTGGTTGAAGAAGGCATTGTGCTGAAAATCATTATTTTCCAAATCCTGAAAAACCCTATTAATTGATGTTTCCACAAATTCCACTCCACCATCGTTGCAGTCAAGCTCCGGGCGACCCGATTCTCCTCCCTTCATGTCCAGTCGACCTGCAAATGGATAGAAGTCCACCAGAACTAAAGACAGGCTTCTCTTTAGATTCTCCACTATCGTAGGAAATTCCTTATCTGTTTTATAGAAAAGAAGCATGCGCATGTTACTAGCAACTAGTCTACCAAGGTCAAAGGTGGAGAGGAACATGCGGTGCTTCACTGTTGGGACCGCTGGGGCGACGCTTGAAACGTTGGATATATTCACTTTTATTTGGTCTTCGGCCATGGCCATAAAATTCTGAAAGGAGAGCTGAGGTTACTCCTTTTCTAAAATAACCCTCTCTGCTGATTACGCTCGTTCGCTTGCTCTGTTTCTATCTGCAGAGGGGTAAAGAAGGGCAAGGGGATCAGAAGGGAGAAGAGATGCAACCACAGCATGTGCAGGGATCGGGCTGCTTGATCTCACAATTGCGTTGGAAGGATGCTAATCTTCCAGTTTAGCTGCATTGGGGTGGGGAGATGTTTCCGGAACAAAGAATTTATAATGTTGTTATTGTGGGTATTATTTCGTGGAAAATTTATTTTAATTTAATTGTCAAATTAGCAGTGAGGACAGCTATTTCTTCCTGTAATTTCTTAATGCAGACTAACTCATTTTTATTCAAGAAAACCACTACACCTGGAATAAGCCACTGGTACTGAAGGGACTGACTTTCACTCCTGCTATATGTCTCTGAACCTTGAACCTTGAACCTATTTTCTTAGCTCCACATCATTAGCAACGTATCTACAACGTATCTTTGTAGAGTAGGCAGTGGTTTGCAGATTTGAAGTGTTTCTTGTTTGTTCCAGTGTTTTAATTGTGTTTAAATACTTTTACTTTAATGGACAATTTGGAAATGGAGTTAGTAGTTTTGTGAAGCGTGTATGAATTAAATGTAATGAAATAATTGAATAAAACAAATAAATACTGGTTATAGAGTTTATTCTAATTTCATGATTTATTCTTGTGTCTTCAATTACATTTTGATTTGATTATTGAATTTTTAGTTTCTGTAATTATGAATCAAATTTTAATTCTTCAAGTTCAGTTTCATAATTTAATTTGGTGTCTTTGTTGAACTTTTAGTTTCTGTAATTATGAATCAAATTTTAATTTCTAAAGTTCAATAATGAAATTAGGTAAACATTTGGTGTCTTTAATTATATATTGATCTGATTATTGAACTTTTAGTTTCTGTAATTATGAATCAAATTTTAATTTTTAAAGTTCAATAATGAAATTAGGTAAACATTTAGGTAAACAACAATTTTAAAGTAAAATTAGAAATTTTAAATGATAATGGAATTTTAAATTGCATATAAAACAAATTTTTGGTTTAAAAAAATTATAGATTAGCTCAGAAAATAATCAAAATTCTGGCACGATTATAATAAAATCTAGCAGAAATTTTTGAAAATCTGGATTATAGTTGTTAAATTTCAGGATTTTGGGTGCTCGGGGTTCTTGATGGTGCTGAATGTTGAGATTGCAACAAGATGATGGGGTTTTTAGACTATGTCTATTTTTAGACATATGGATCATGTCTATGGATTGCAGGTTGCTGTTTATGGATGATTGATCAAGTTGGAAAAAAAATAGATGGACTTCTATTTTTGATGAAAGTGTGAGTGATCACAGTGTGAATGATCAAAGTCTATTTTTAGACTGGCTGTCAAAAATAGCAAAGTCAAATATTATTATCTCACAATAATATTTGGACTATAAACTTAATCTTATTCTCTTGGAGCACTTCAGTTTGAGCTACAGAGGTGGCACATGCAGCTGTCAAAAGGAAATACGTTTTTCTTATGAGTCAGTTGAGTTGTTGCATGCATGGCTTCAGTTAGAACTCAATCAGTTGAGTTTGGTGGAGTTGATTGTGGAGTTGATGGAGTTGTGTTCAGTTTAGCTTTGTTAAACTGGTTGTATTTAGTCTAACTGGCAAATAGACTAGAGATGAGTTGGGTGAATTAGTTATTAATTAATTCACAAGTTATTAACTCATAATACAACTAATGAATACATCAGTTAACTCAGTTGCATGTCAGTGCATGTTCAGTTCAACAGGGACAGGTGGTAGAGAATCAGATTGCTATCAGTTGTGACTATAGTTGTGCACCAGATCTTGCACAATCAAGGGATTGAGTATGCCAATGAGTTTGCCCACGTATTTGCCCACATTATAGCTTGTGCTCACGTCCAAAAAAGTGTGAGTGACTATTTTGCAGGTGAAAAACGAGTTTGGTGAGCCATTCTCATCAGTTCTTGAGCAGGTATTGAGCAGTGGAGGCAGGCAAGCAGTGGAAGAGATTTGGAGATCAGATCTGAGCTGTATTGTGTGTAACAGAGATGGAGATACTTGTGAGAAGTATTATGCTGTGTAATGTTACATGACTCAATCATTTATATACAGATAGTTGGGGTTTTTAGCGAGATGCTTTCCCCGGGATACATACTGTGTTAATGTGTGAATGCTCTTGATGTTTTATTGTTATTGATGCTGCTATATTGATGATCAACGTAGAGGAGCTTATGTATTGTGTATGTTTTCCGCAATAGTACATGATCAGGATAATCTCCATTGAATATGTGTTAAATTATTCAAAATTTCTACATGGTATCAGAGCGAGCTAGATAATTGTAGAAAAAGTTTCTACATGGTATCAGAGTTGTTGATCATCAGATCTACTATTCAGGAAGTGTTTACATTCTATTTCTTTAGGCAGAGTCTGTAATCGGGCCAGGTAGCCTCTAGATTCATCCTTCCTTTGGAAGGTGAGATATCCGGTGAATGCCCATACAGTCAATCTCTGTACGAGAAATATTGTGTTCTCACGAATCTTAGATCCGAGGCGGTTGAGTTGGTTGCTGGTGGAATTCGAATTTGCAGCAGTGTTTTCTTGGTGACAACGCAGCAATGTCTTTCAACGGATTGCGATTGGAGTATGCTCTTGAGGGCAGCTCAAACTATATTGCATGGAAGGACGAGATGGAGGCAGTATTGGATGATAACGGGCTGAAGGAGTTCATAGATACGGATATCCCAAAGCCTACTGATGCTGCTGAGGCGGAAGTTTGGCAAAAGAAGACCGCAAAATGTCGAAGGATTCTGTTGGAGGGCGTGAAGGATCACATTGTGTCCAGCCTCCATGGAAAGGCTACTCCATATTTGATGTGGAAATCATTAACAGAATTATTCCAAAGCAAGAGCGATCAGAGGAAGCTGGCGCTCAAAGATAAACTCAGAAACATCAAATGCGAGAAGGGTGACAGTATTCCCAAGTATCTCACGAAGTTCACTCAGTGTCGAGATGAGCTGGGAAGTGTGGGGGTTACTTTCGATGATGAGGACTTAGTGAGCTTGGCTCTCCTTGGTCTTCCGAAGAGTTGGGATTCCTATCAGGACTCTGTCAATGGTCGGGAGAAGTTGCCAGGATGGGAAAGACTATGGTCAGATCTTGTGCAGGAGGAGATCAGGCAAAGTAACAGGGACGGATCTTCGTCAAAGGGAGCTGATGAAGAGAATTGTGCTTTGTCTGCCAAAGCAAAGAAAGGGAAAAGCAAAAAAGCTTCTCAGTCTGGTGCGAAAGGCAAGAAGCAGGATATGTCCAAGGTGAAGTGTTTTCACTGTCACGAGCACGGACACTATGCCACAAATTGTCCGCAGAAGAAGAAGAACAAGCAAGCTGCTGGATCTGCAGGGGGAGAGGCCTTAGCTTCTCAGTTTGAGCTTGATTTTTCATTGATCGCATGCTTGGTTTCAAGTGTGATGGGATCAGTGTGGTTCTTGGACAGTGGTGCATCTTTTCACATGACGGGAGATAGAGATTTGTTCTCTGATCTGGAGGACAAAGATCTTGGAGTGCGCATCGAGATGGGCGATGATGGTAGATACAGTGCGACCGGTATCGGTACCATTTCCTTTGAGAGGGAGTCTGGTAAACCCTTTGTATTGAAGGAAGTCATGCATGTTCCAGGATTTAAGAAGAATCTCATCTCAATGGCGATGTTAGAAGACAAGGGGTATGATGTTGTTTTTAGCGAGGGAAAGGCCTTCCTGCGCAGCAAGACAACTGGTGAGACCCGGAAGATAGGGGTTCGAGTGAGGAACCTTTATCAGTTGCATGTAGATGGGTGCGCAGCAATGGCAGGCAAGGCAGAAGGATTGGTGAGCTGGGATGATGGCGAGTTGTGGCACAGGAGATTGGGTCACCTTCACCATGGAGCCTTGAAGATACTGCAGCAGATCACTACAGGGCTTCCTAAAGGCACACTTGCGCAGTCAGATCAGTGCAAGGGGTGTACTTTGGGGAAGTTTGTGAAAGCCACCTTTCACGAGAAGGATAGTCACGCCACGACGATCCTTGAGAGAATTCACACAGACGTGTGTGGACCTTTCTCAGTTGCTTCGACAGCAAAACACAGGTATTATATGATTTTTGTTGATGATTTCTCTCGTAAGTGCTGGATCTTCTTCATGCAAAAGAAGAGCGAGACATATTCAAAGTTCTGTGAATTCAAAGCACTGGTCGAGAAGGAGTCGGGGAAGAAGGTGAAGGCTCTTAGGAGCGATAATGGTGGTGAATACATCTCGGACGAGTTCAAGGATTTCTGCAAGACAGAAGGGATTCGTAGAGAGCTCATATCTCCCCATAACCCACAGCAGAACGGGGTAGCTGAGCGGAAGAACAGAACGATTGTGGGTGTTGCACGGGCAATGTTGCATGATCAGGGCCTACCCCTTCACTTGTGGGCGGAAGCATGCAATACAGCAGTTTATGTGCAGAACCGTTGTCCTCATAGGATACTTGGCATGAGTACACCTGAGGAGACTTAGTCTGGTAAGAAGCCTGATCTTTCTCATTTGAGGATTTTTGGTGCTAACGTTTACATGCATGTGACGAAGGATGCCAGGAAAAAGTTGGAGCCGACCGCAGAGGTTGGGATATTTGTGGGGTACACTGATACGCCCCACAACTATCGTGTGTATTTGCCAGACAGTGGTAAAACTGTTGTGCGACGGGATATAAAATTTCAGGAGGAGAAAGCCATGAAGTGTTCGCTTGAGAGGGAGCTACACTTGCATGCAGATGAGGAGCTATTAGTTCCTAAGGATGAGCTTCAGGACGTGGATCAGCCATAGGACGAGGTTCATGGAGTGGAAGAGACCACTCATGCACCGCCAACCATCAGAGGGCGAAAGCGCTTGACAGAAGCTGAGCGACTGGCTCAAGATGCAGAGAAAGTTGTAGGACCACCTACAGCCCAACGCAGGCAGAGACAGTCACCTGATCGGTACACTGGATACATGGCTCTTATGAGCAAGTGTGTTGTGACTGAGCCATCCTCTTTCGAGGAAGCTATGGAGGATCCCGCATGGGTAGACGCCATGGTGGAAGAGTATGATTCTATTGTCAGAAACAGTGCATGGGAGATTGTTCCTAGACCGGAAGGGAAATCAGTGGTGGGTTCGAGATGGATCTACAAAGTTAAGCAGGCAGCTGATGGGAGTGTGGAGAAGTACAAGGCAAGATTTGTTGCCCGAGGCTTTTCACAGATTGAGGGGATCAATTATGAGGAGACCTTTGCACCTGTCGCAAGGTATTCTTCCATACGGACGATTCTTTCTCTCTCAGCGCAGATGGGATGGCACATTCATCAGATGGATGTGAAGACTGCGTTCCTCAACGGAGTCATTGAGGAGGAGGTGTACATTGAGCAACCCGAAGGCTTTGAAGTCTTCAGTAGCGAGTCACATGTGTGCAGGCTCAAGAGAGCGTTGTATGGGTTGAAGCAAGCACCACGTGCTTGGTACACACGGATAGACAGTTATTTCACAGGACTTGGATTCTCCAAGAGCGAGGCGGATCTGAACCTATACCAGATTGTGGTGGAGGGTAAGTTGCTTATCATTGTACTGTATGTTGATGATTTGATTCTAACGGGTGATGAGCTGTTGATACTGTCATGCAAGAAGGATCTTGCTACAGAGTTTGAGATGAAGGATTTGGGCCTCCTTCACTATTTCCTGGGATTGGAAATATGGCAGCGCAGTGGTGGACTGTTTGTTTCTCAGGGCAAGTATGCTCGGGAGATACTGGAGAAGTTCAACATGCATGGCTGCAAGCCTGTTGATACTCCTCTTCCTAGAGGTTGGAGGAAGGAGGATGCCACTTCGGGAGAAGAAGTGGATGCCATTGTTTATCGACAGTTGGTGGGGTCGCTGATGTATTTGGTCAATACACGACCTGATATATGCTATGCAGTTAACCAGCTTTCACAAGCTATGGTTAAGCCTACCAAGCTCTTCTGGAAGGCGGGCAAGCATGTATTGCGCTACTTGAGAGGCACATCGGGATATGGTTTGTGGTACAGACAGGAGGATGAGGTGAAGCTATGTGGCTTCACGGATGCAGATTAGGCAGGGATCCCAACAGACAGAAAGAGCACATCAGGAGGGGTCTTAAGTATTGGATCGACAGCAGTTTCTTCGTACAGCAGGAAACAGAGATCCGTGGCACTCAGTTCAGCGGAGGCCGAGTATATGGCAGCAAGTTTGGCTGCATGCGAGGCTATATGGATGAGGAAGATCCTAGTTGGTTTGTTCGGTTCTCATTTGGATCCTACTGTGATTTATTGTGATAACCAGAGTTGCATTAAACTCTCGGCTAATCCTGTATTTCATGATAGATCTAAACATATTGACATCAGGTACCATCATATCAGAGATTGTGTGCAGCGGAGGATCAGGATGCTGATATTCTGACGAAGGCTCTCACCAGGAGCAAATTCGAGTACCACCGAGGCAGGATAGGGGTTGCTGATAATCCATATCTTGTCGAGAGGGAGTGTTGAGATTGCAACAAGATGATGGAGCTTAGTGAAAAGAGTCGCCTTCACTAAGTGGGCCCGCAGGCTATTTTTGGCGCAAGTCTATTTTTAGACTATGTCTATTTTTAGACATATGGATCATGTCTATGGATTGCAGGTTGCTGTTTATGGATGATTGATCAAGTTGGGAAAAAAATAGACGAACTTCTATTTTTGATGAAAGTGTGAGTGATCACAGTGTGAGTGATCAAAGTCTATTTTTAGACTGGCTGTCAAAAATAGAAAAGTCAAATATTTTTATCTCACAATAATATTTGGACTATAAACTTAATCTTATTCTCTTGGAGCACTTCAGTTTGAGCTACAGAGGTGGCACATGCAGCTGTCAGAAGGAAATACACTTTTCTTATGAGTCAGTTGAGTTGTTACATGCATGACTTCAGTTAGAACTCAATCAGTTGAGTTTGGTGGAGTTGATTGTGGAGTTGATGGAGTTGTGTTCAGTTTAGCTTTGTTAAACTGGTTGTATTTAGTCTAACTGGCAAATAGACTAGAGATGAGTTGGGTGAATTAGTTATTAATTAATTCACAAGTTATTAACTCATAATACAACTAATGAATACATCAGTTAACTCAGTTGCATGTCAGTGCATGTTCAGTTCAACAGGGACAGGTGGTAGAGAATCAGATTGCTATCAGTTGTGACTATAGTTGTGCACCAGATCTTGCACAATCAAGGGATTGAGTATGCCAATGAGTTTGCCCACGTATTTGCCCACATTATAGCTTGTGCTCACGTCCAAAAAAGTGTGAGTGACTATTTTGCAGGTGAAAAACGATTTTGGTGAGCCATTCTCATCCGTTCTTGAGCAGGTATTGAGCAGTGGAGGCAGGCAAGCAGTGGAAGAGATTTGGAGATCAGATCTGAGCTTTATTGTGTGTAACAGAGGTGGAGATACTTGTGAGAAGTATTATGATGTGTAATGTTACATGACTCAATCATTAATATACAGATAGTTGGGGTTTTTAGCGAGATGCTTTCCCCGGGATACATACTGTGTTAATGTGTGAATGCTCTTGATGTTTTATTGTTATTGATGCTGCTATATTGATGATCAACGTAGAGGAGCTTATGTATTGTGTATGTTTTCTGCAATAGTACATGATCAGGATAATCTCCATTGAATATGTGTTAAATTATTCAAAATTTCTACACTGAATCCATTTCCACCAAACACTCTAGCAATCTGACTTTTTGAATTTTTTTTACCTTGCTAATTTGTGGCATCGGTAGACAATGCCTAAAAATCTAAATTTAAATTTAAAAGAATTGCAATAAATACCTTGTGCACTAAGCCCTTTTTTTGCTGAAGCAAGAGTCATGCCTTCTATATCATTAATAAGGAAAATAATTACATAAAATACAAGAGCCCACGAGAAACCGTGGGCTACGGGCAGCAAGCTGCCAGCCTAAACCTCAAACCCTACTAACAAAACCTTAGGACTGTCAAAAGACAAAAAAATTAAGACCGCTCGAACATCCCACCTAAGTCCGTCGGATGCGAAACAATACGAGCTGGCACCAAGCACTCTATTTACATTTAATATAAGGAAACCGATGAGAAAAGGAAACTGATGCTGAAAGGAAAAAGGGTCTACCTGTAGAACTAAATTCTAGCCAAGAAACGAAACACGTGCTAGAACTATTACTCTTCTAGACTTGCATCTTAAATCTTAATCGTCTAATCTCCACTCCCGATCCAACGGCAATGAAAGATATCGCGGTACCTAGCAGTGTGGTGCTTAACCCCCGGACCCACCCAACATGCACGATCATTCCTGACCATAGATCCACCATGTTTTAATCCAACGGTCAGGGCTCATATCGCACGGGTCAAGTGCACTGAACAATAACGCGCGATGAGGGCGGTATTCGGTCCCTCCCCTTGGCCACATGTAACTCGATGAATGGAATCGCTCCCAAATCTTCAAAACTGCTTCCCGCTTAGAATGCTTACGATATACCATATGCCGCCCGGAGAGCAGTAAAGTGTCCATTGAAAGAGGGCCCGAGGTATTCCAACCACCGTAAAAACCCAGATTCTGGCCCCTCACCCTAAACCTACTATGCCATCCCTCCAGCCAACCCTCTGCTGACATGAGTCTTTCGAGCAGTTTCCCTCTGGAGCATCTGTAACTATACTTATCTGGGAATCGGAGGCCGACGATGATCTGCCGTCTGCAAAGACCAGACTGTGAAAAAGGCCTTGAATCAAAATGAAGCTTAGTCATCAGTCCTTGCCTCCATGGCTCTGATATGAAACACCCTCCGATCTTCATCTGCTTGGTCATGACAGTACGCCTTTAATTTATCCTGAGGCATCTCTTGCCACTCCATTTTGACCTTGCACTCAGTACAAATTACTCCTTGATTAGCCAGAGTATCCGCCAATTTGTTGGCCGATCTCCGCACATGATTAAAACTAACTGTGTGAAGACTTTGGAGGTGAAGTTGAATCCGTTGAAAGACCTGGATCAACCTGCAATGATTAGAGATTTTTTCCGGTGCTATGCCACAGCTGATTCTCTTGATCGAGTTAATAATTAGCTCAGAATCAGCTTCAACAATCACATTTTGGCGGTTATCCTGCTCCATGAAATCCAGACACTGTTCCATAGCCATAAGCTTCGCCATATTGTTAGTGGCTCTTCCTAAATGGAAGTGAAAGATGAAAAGAATGCTTCCATTTTCATCCCTTAACACCCCTCCAAAGCCAGCCGTTCCCAGGTTGCCTTTTGAAGCCCCATCAATATTGAATTTCAAAAAACCCTGAGGGGGAGGGTGCCAGAAATCTGTTTTAGTGTCCAACTTCATTACCTTCCTGTCCAAGGTTTGAGGGATGAGCCCCTGCATACCCAGCCGATGAAGAATCCTCAATTCTACCTCTCAAGGAGGGTTCTTTGGGGGGTTCCGCACAATGGTGCCCACCGTTTCCTTAATCTAGTTTAAGATCTGCTCAAAAAGGCGATGGGAGGGACTTTTTTCATTCTTGATGATTCTTTTGTTCCTTTCTTTCTAGACATTCCAAATAATGAAGCCTGGCGTAAGAGCCCAATCAGTGTCTAGAAATTCATAATTTGAAAAGTTACATCTCCACTTGGTAAGAGTATTGATAATACACCCTTGATCCCTGTCGGTCTACTGGAATAGAGAAGCAAAAGTGTCCCACAACCAGGAGGTGAAACTACAATTATTAAGAAGATGCCCCATTGTTTCCTCTTGGGCTTCACAGAGTTGGCATCTAGAGGGCCCCAGAACACCCCTCTTCCTTATGTTATCCCAAGTTAAAATTTTCTTATGATAAACCAACCACATGAACAGTTTGATCTTCATCTAACCTTGATGCCTCCATAGGTTCAACCAAATCCTGTCTAGAACTTGGGAGTCCAACTCAAGGAGTAGGCGTTTTTCCTCCATAAGATTAAAGGAACCCCCATTATTTTTGCCCCATCTGAGTTGGTCATGTCCTCCTATCACTAATATCATCCTTTGTTCCACCAAATTTCTAAGCTCGTTTGCTTTTTCTTTCAAAGGGCTGCCATCCCTATAATCCATGTTCCTCCAGGTTCTCCATTTTCCTGCACTGTTGGTTTGATCCCAAAAATCTTTTACCTTAATTAGCCCTTTAGTTTCTGTATCATTCTTGAGCTCCAAAAAGTCCTTTGTTAACAGTATAGGTTCTTGTTGCCATTTATCCTCCCAAAATAAGGCCAGCTTTCCTTCTCTGATTTCCGAGAAGCTATTTTTTTGAACTAATCCTTTGTTCTCCCAGGCTTTGTTCTAGATGGGAGAGCCCTTTATGCTCCCAGACATTCTTATGTGATCACTATTTTGCCAAGTGCTGGCATATTTTTCTTTCCAGATACTAGCCCATTATGCCCTTGGATCTTTGACCCAGCGCCACCATAATTTTGCTCCTAAAACATTGCTAAGAATCTCCAGATCATCCAATCCAAGTCCCCCATGGTTTTTAGGTTTACAAATTTTATCCCATGCAACCAAAGCCCATTTCTTTCTTTCCTCCCCCTTACCCCAAAGAAAGTCTCTTTGAATGGATCTGAATTGTTGCAAGACTCCTTTTTGTGCCGGGATTGCTTGAAGAACAACCTTTGTGAGGATCAACCTTCCAGCCAAGTTTAAAAACCTGATGGTCCATTTCTTGATTTTGTCTTGCATCTTATTAATCATTGGATCCCAAATTCTCTTGTGCAAAGGTTTAGCGGTTAGAGGAAACCCCAAATATTTTGAAGGGAGGATATCCCTTTGAAAGCCCAGAATTCTGGAGATATTCCTCTAAATGGCAATATTAGTATTAAAGAAAAAAATATTAGATTTGGAAAGATTAACTTCCATACCTGAAGCCATGGCAAAGTCACACAGGATTTGTTTATATGCAAGAGCTTCTTTAACCGTGGGGATTCCCTGCAGCATGGTGTCATCCACAAATTGTTGATGAGTCAAGGCCTGTCCATTATCAGAAAGTTGGAGACCTTTAATCTTACCCACTTCTTTTGCATATTTGATAGACCTTCCCAGTCCTTCCATCATGAGGATGAAGAGAAAGGGAGAGAGTGTGTCTCCCTGCCTAAGACCTCTTGAAAGAATAAAAGTCTCTGAGGGAGAGACATTAACCAAAATTGAAAAGTTGGAGGAAGTAACCATGGCCATGACCCATCTAACCCAGTTGTGATAAAACCCAAAAGCAATGAGAACTTTCCTGATGTAAGTCCAATTCAGCTTATCATAAACTTTTGCTATGTCCAATAGCATGATCATTCCGGCCTTCCTGTTGCTGGTCAGAGAGTGCACCACTTCATGTGCTTGAATGATATTGTTGAGGATTTGTCTACCTTCTACATATCCTGATTGTTCCATAGAAACTAGAGTAGGAAGAAGAGGTTTAAGTCTATTGGCCACAACCTTGGAAATTATCTTGTAAACCACATTGCACAAAGCAATGGGTCTAAACCTATCAAGAGTTTGAGCCAAGTCCTGTTTAGGAATCAGGAAGATAAAGGAGGTATTGAGCGCCTTCAAAATAGTTCTATTGCTCCTGGAATCTTCTACTACATTCAAAATATCCTGTTTGACTATACTCCAACAGGCTTTGAAAAAAGCCACATTGAAACTATATGGGCCTGGCGCCTTACCATTCTGCATTTCTTTGAGGAATTCACTAACCTCCTCTTCATTCACTGGCCTGTTAAGGTTGAAATTGTCCTCTCTAGACACCGGCCTGGGAATATGTCTTATTAGGTCCCTGATGGGATGTTCTCTATCTGAAATGGTTTCCTTTGCTATGTCACAAAAGTGCTGCACTAGCATAGCTTCTATTTCTTCATGAGAATTGAGAAGATTACCATCCTTGTCCTTGATTGAAGATATCCTATTATGAGCTCTATTCGCAATTGTGGATCGATGGAAAAATCTAGTATTTTGTTCACCTTCTTTTAGCCATTGAACTCTGGACTTCTGCCTCCAAAATATTTCTTCTTGTTTACATAAATTCTCCCAATCTTGATGATATTTGGAAACCTAATCACTTTTGACTTTGTCAAAGCCATCCGTGATAAGGGCTTGGTTGAGTTCCTGCATTTTACCTTCAACAGTTTTTTTGGCTTCAAAAATATTGCCATATTCGTTCCTGTTCCAATCTTTGAGCCTGAGCTTGATGTGTTTTAGTCTTTTTTGAAGAAGGAACATTCTTGAGCCTTGAATATTCAAATCTTCTGACCACCATGTGGCAATGTTGCTGATGAAGTCTGGGTGGGAGAGCCAGATGTTCTCAAATCTAAAAGGTCTATTCCTGGGGGTACCAATGCCCTGAACCTCTAGTTTAACTGGCCAGTGATCTGAGCCTCCGAAGGGGAGAACTCTTACTATCATTTCCTTATCGATGAGCATGAGGTCCTCTGAGATTATAAATCTGTCTAATTTTGAGGCCACCTGAGACTCTCCTCCTCTTTTGTTGTTCCAAGTAAAGAGACCATTGCTTGTTACAATGTCCACTAACTTCATATTGTCTATGAAAGTTTGAAATGCTAAAGAGTCTTTACTTGGACTTTTGGTTCCCCCTTTTTTCTCCGAAAGTGATTTGATCATGTTGAAATCACCTCCCAAGATCCATGGTATTCCTGCATGTCTGTTTCTGAGGTCCTCCAGAGAATTTAGAAACCTAAGTTTATCATCCATTCTTTGAGGGCCATACACATTCGTTACCAGGTAGGTTTCCTTATCTCCCACAAGCTGAATGACCACAGATAAATAATCCCTAGATGTCTCAGCATCTATTATACCAATTTTTTGGGGGTTCCAAAGAGTGAGGATACCAACTACTGTATTCTCTGCTTTGACTTCCAGAAACTCAAATCGATTGAGCCATTTACTATGGATTTCTTTTATTTTCTGAATGGAACAGTTGGTTTCCTGGATGAAGATCACATCCGGAGCTACTTGTTTCATTCTATTACTCAGTAATCTTTGTTTTCCTTTACTACCTAGACCTCTGATATTCCAAGAAGTGAACTTCATAATTAAAGATTTGTAAAGGATTCGTTGGTTAGGTCTTTCTTTTCCACTGGAAAAATTCGTAATTTTCATTAAGAGGAGAAAATTACATATTGTAAATGCGGTAGCATATGCTAAATCTTTTCATACCAAGATCCACCATGCAGGGTGATCTGTCATTGTATACCAAATATAATGATGATAGCCTATTTTTACTGTCTGGCTTGATCGCCTGTACAAGACCACGCAGGGTCATAATTTCTCTATATATATGTTTTCGTGGATAGTCAAAAAATTCCAGATTTTATGCATTTATTTCTCTGATATTCGGGACTGTTGTCCCTATTGGATTCTCTGGTCTATATATGGCCTGTGGAAGAAACGGTACTCCTCAGACCCTTGTTGTTCCAATATTATCCATTCTCCTCTGGGAAGAGCCAAAGCCTCCTTGGATAATTGATCAGCGCAGCTGTTATGTTCCCTGTATATGTGAAGGCAAGAGATGTGATTGAAAGCTGCCTTGAAAGTTTGTATTTCATACATTATATTGCTGAGAGTATGTATGTGACAAATTGTAATATGGTTGAACCAATTTACAACAGTCTTCGAATCCCCATATATATTAAGATTTTGACACTGCTGTTCCAGGGAAAAGTGTAATAAATTGCGAAGAGCCATTATTTCCGCAAAGTTGTTTGAGCCCACACCAAGCCCCATCTGTACTTTGAATCTATGATCTTCGTTTATATGAAGCACGAATCCTCCCCCACAGCCATTTTGGTTTGCTGCCCCGTCGAAGAAGGCCCAGGGGGTAGTTAAATCAATAGTAGGAGGAGGCAGGATACTCCTCACCCTGGTGGGAGTGGGATCAGGAAGTTCCGTGAAGGAGGAGATAATACTGGCTTCAGTACGCGGCCAGCACACCATCAGGTTCTCAAATATATATCGGTTTCGAACTTTCCATAAATGCCAAGCCACAATTAAGGGGAGGTTCAATAATTTTGAGCCTGGATGCCTTTGTTTCCAGTCGACCCAAGAGCTTTGAATATCAACCCCGTTCCAAGTTCCAGTGAAGCCGATAGGAGCTGAGATGTTATGCCAAAGAGCTTGTGAAACCGGACAATGAAGGAAGAGATGCGCAGTTGTTTCTTCTGCCGCCTTGCACAGGATACACCAAGAAGGCCCGTATATCGCTCGATGGGAGAGATGTTCACCTGTGGGAACGATGTCTTTAAGAACACACCAAAAGAAGAGCTTTGTGCGAGGGGGAGCTTTTAACTGCCATATATCTTTCCACCAGTTGCAGAGCGTATCAGGTTTTTTGTGCATTATGAGAGTGCTGTAACCCTGCTTTGGTGCGTAGATACCATTATCAGCCATACACCATACTAATTCGTCTGACCCCTGTTTAATCCTTATATGAGATTCAGTTAATGCTGAGATGAAATTGTCCCATTCCATATGCCATTGCGGAGGAAGATCGAGGTGTAGGGCCATCTTCCAAGCCTGTGAAAATATATCTGTGCGTTGTTGATCAGCAATGTCAGCAAATACCTTGATTTCTCGGGCATTTAGGAGTCTGATAAGTTCTCTGCTGAGTATGTGTCTCCCTCCACTGCCAATCCATGGGTCAAGCCCTATCCTGCCTAACATTCCATCATTTATTCTCCAGACCAAGTTGTCACGGATGAGAGGGAGAGAATGTATAAGTGCCTTCCAAATCGACGAGCATCCCTTCGATTGCCAGGATGGTAATCTGATCCAATCCAATAACCTCTGGGGCCATATATATTTATGGTATGATACCTGAGCCCATAGATTCTGACTTGTCATAAGGGTCCAACCCATTTTAGCAGAAAGTGCTTGAGCGAAGGCGGGAAGGTCCTTGAGCCCCCATCCTCCCCATTTCTTTGGTAGGGTAATCTTCTGCCAGCTGATCCAGGCGAATAACCTTTTGTCCTGGTTACCATTCCAGAGGTATCTGTTACAGAGCTGTTTTAACCGCCCCAGAATATTCCGCGGTATCCATGCAAGAGCCATCCAGAAGACCGGAGTGGCTTCTAAGACCGATTTAATGAGCACTAGTCTGCCGGCCCTTGATAGATATCTGAAACTCCATACATTTAGTCGCTTCTCCAACTTTGTTACCAGCCAAACCCAATCAGCGATTCTTTGACTGGTGGGTTTTAGCCAATAGCCCAAGTATTTGAGGCCCCTATCCAAGGGGTGGATGATGTAGGGAAAAGCCTGCTGGGCAAAAAAAGATTCTTGAACAGAGGTATGCGAGCAAGTGATAGTGGATTTGGATTGATTTGCGAGCATACCTGTGGCAGAAGAGAAGAGCAGAAGGATCTTTGAAAAAGATCTGGAATCGCGAATGCTGCCATCCATTAGAATGAGTACATCGTCCACGAAGAGCAGGTGAGTGAGTGAGCAAAATTCTGAGATCCTGAGTCCCCGGATGTCACCTGTCCTTTTTGCAGAGTCAATGAGACGACTAAGACCTTCCATGATGAGCAGAAAGAGCAGGGGGGACAGAGGGCATCCTTGACGTAGTCCCCTTTCAGAGTGAAAAAAGGGGGAGGCCGAGCCATTTATAAGAATGCTGAATGATGGGGAAGTAATGCAGGCCATAATCCAAGAGATGTAAGAGTGGGGAAATCCCAGATGGATGAGAATCATTTTGATGTACAACCAATTGGCGCGGTCAAAAGCTTTGGAAAGGTCAATCTTGAGAAGGATACTCTTGAGATGCTTAGACCAGATGGAGTGAATGGCTTCTTGAGCCAATCCAATGGCTTCATGAATCTGTCTGGAATCGAGGAAGGCAAATTGTTGGGGGGCGATATGTCTGGAAAGGATTGGTTTGAGCCGGCTGGCAATGGTCTTGGAAATGATCTTGTAAAGGCAGTTGCACAATGAGATAGGCCTGTAATCATCAAAGGAAGATGGGGAGTCCGATTTCGGAATGAGGGCTATAAAGGTCGAGTTGATAGCGTGGTAGATAGATCCAGAAGTTCTGCTCTCTTCCACGACATTCAGAAGATCCTGCCCCAGAATATCATAAAAGGCTAAATAAAATTCTATGGTCCACCCATCCGGACCAGGGCTCTTATCTTTTTTGAACCATTTTAGTATACCTTCCAGCTCCCCAGTAGTAACCGGAGCATTAAGAAGCTCCACATCCTCCTCCTCAACAAATCGCGGAAAATGACTCGCCACTTGGATGATATCTGGTAGATTGGCTTCAGGTGGGCATCTGTAGAGCTCACGGAAGTGGGATATGCCCAGGCGAGCAAGCTTGTTGAAGGAGTCTGCCATATCTCTTTCTGGAGCAGGAAGTTTCCAAATGGTATTGGATACCTTTCTGCCTTTGGCATAGCTGTGGAAGAACTTTGAATTGTCATCTCCTGCTTGTATCCAAATAGCCCTACTTCTCAATCGCATAGATTCTTCACGCTCTTTAAGAATGCTGGCCTTTTGGTTTTCTAATTCTATCAAACGACTCTTGTCCGCTGCAGAGATAAATCCCAGTCCCCGTTCATCCGTTAAAGCGCTCAGCTCTGATTCAATGTTGATAAGATGAGAGGTGTCTCGAGCTTGCTTATCCTTTGCCCATTTAATCGAGAGGTGCTTAATCTCGGCGAGATTCCTGCAGAACCCTTTTGCAAATGATTCTGTTCCATTAATGGGATGATTAACCCAATATTCAGATATCATCTTGACATATGCTGGGTCCTTCAGCCAAGTATGATTGAATTTGAATGGGGCTTTTGGCTTCTTGAAGGGACCCTGAATTTCCAGATAGATAGGCGAGTGATCCGAAATGCCTCCTGTGCCCACCCATTGCTTATAATGATGCAGCCTCTGAAGAAGTGTGTCCTTCATAATAAATCTGTCCAGTCTGCGGGCTAGTGCAGCATCTCCCACTCTCCTATTTCTCCAGGTAGGAAGAAGTTTTTGCATGGGGACATCCACAAAATTTGTCTGTTCTAATAGGCTTGTCATATAATCTGAGATTTGATCTATTTGCGCCGCCGATCCCCAAGATTCCCTAAATCCCAAAGAAAAATTGAGATCCCCACCAATAATAGTCTTCTCATCATTCAAAAGGTTGAGATGGAGGAGCCTCTGCCAGAATTGTTCTCTCTGATTACAAGGGGCGTAAACATTCACAATCCTTAAGTTCATTCCCAGATCGACGGTGAAAATATCCATCCCCAGGTAGCCAGCCCCCCCCCAAGAGGCCTCCACCTTAATGGTGCGCGGGTTAACTCCTATGGCCAGACCACCAGAGCGCCCAGTAGTGTCGAGGGCAATATAGATCCATCCAGGGGTAATAGAATGCATAGAGCAGATGATATGATCAGCCGAGCAGAGAGTTTCTTGGAGCATAATGATGTCAATAGGATCGGTCTCGATGAGACGCTTCATGGCTAGTTTCTTGGAGGAGCTAGCCAGTCCTCTGCAGTTGTATGATAAACACTTCATGGCGGAACACCTCGCGGGGCATGTCCTGCTCTAAGGACCCCAACAATGGTGGACTGTCGGCCAGAGACAACCTCCGCCCCTGCAATCTTAATAGCTTTAGAAAGATGAGATTTCCTTCCTCTGGTAGGCAGGGAACCGGCCTCTGGTATAGAAATACCCAAGCCTGCCTGGGGAGTAGTTAATTCTTTAGCATGAGACCTGGAGCGTAAAAATTATGGGTGGGGAGGGGAAGACTCAGGAGGAGACCGGGGAGACGCAGAGGGGGAGGATGGCGGACGTAAGGAAGGGCCAGTGGAGCACAAGAGAGGGGGAGATGACATAACACAATGAGCCAAGGAATTCTGATACAAGGGACCAGATACAGAAACGACATGATCAATATTAGAGATAGAAGGGTGTAGAGGAGAAACCGAGACAGATCCGACTTCTGCTGTTGTGGGAGCCCCAGATCCGACTTCTGCTGTTGAGGGAGCCCTGGTCATCGACGGTGAAAGCCTTGTTCCCGGATCGCCCACAGGTGAGGAAGCCGCAGGAGGCTGGCCTGCAGCAATGGGATGGGGGGAAGTCGGGGAGGTAGCCCTGGGAGATGGCGACGAGATCTTCGGGGAGTCTTCAGATTTTCTGATGAGAGGGCATTCCTTGTAGAGGTGGCCGACCATGTGGCACCGTCTGCAGCGGAATGGTACCCTTTCATAATCTAGGATCTATTCTCTGTTGTATCGCCCCCACTGTAGAGTGATCTTTTCCTCGAGCCCTTCACGGGTGTCTAAGTGAACCAAGATGCGCGCGAGGGTCCTGCTCCTAGATTCCATGAAAGAGCGGTCATGATCCAAGTAGGTGCCAAGTGCATTACCTATTCTTTTGAAAACTTCTTCACTCCAGAACTGCAATGGAAGACCTGGCAACCGCACCCATATCGGTCCGGCTCCGATTTGTTCATGAACAGGGTCGAATAGGGGGCTCCACCTTTTGAGAAGAACTGGAGCTGATTCAATGTGCCAGTATCTGGCCAAGACCAGGTTTGTATAGCTTTCCTTCGAGAACTGTAAGGAGAACCATCCTCTGGGCAGGACATGGACATCCGGAAGATCAAGAAGTAAACCCCCCCAGATCTCTTTCACCCAATGAGATAACCTTTTTGCCGAATATGCCCTTCCTCTGACGTGCCCTACCAGCACTGTGGATGCCATGATAGCAAGATCGCTAATCGCCGAAGCTTCTCCAAGCCTAATCGTGATGTCCTTTGAGGTAGCCTTGATACATTTTGATTTCTTCTTGCTGGTGCGAGAGACCGTTGGATTGTCCACCAGGGGATTGGTAACGCCTTCCAGCGGGGAGGGTTTAGAGGGTTTTACATTGTTGGCAGAAGTCTCGAAACCTCCAGAAGAGCAGGGACCAGCGGATGAAGTATTTGCTGTAGCCGAGGTCGGTGGAATGGCCGCAGGGGGAGAGTGAGTCGGGGGAAAGCGATGAGCGACCGGAGAGAGAGAAGGGGCTTCAAAAATTGGGGGATCTATAGGGATCGACCCAGTATTAGGCGGAACAATACTGTGCCGAGGAAATGAACCCACAGGAGGGCGCAAAGATGAATCCAGTCCGGCAGCCAGGGGAGGTGTGAACAACGGAGGACTGGATGAGAAGCAAGGGTTATCGAATATGATTCGATCCGGGAAGGGCTCTTCCGAGTAGTCAACCATCTCCAGCTCCACGTTCTCAGCCATCCTGTCACCAGATCGCTATCCGAGAGCGACAGGTGTAGACTCTTACGGTGAAGGATTGAACAGAAGCCTGATCCGAGGCCGTGACAGAGCCGCAGGAGCCGAAGAAACCCTAGCCCAACCCTTCACGAGCGCGCGCCATCCTCTCACTCGTAGTTTTATATACCGAAAAAAAATTGGTTAGGTCTTTCATCTTACCTAAATCTATCATTAGCTTCCCGCATTCCATCAATAGTTCATTCTGCTTTTTCCTTCCTCTTTTCTTGCATGGGTTTCTAGGTGCTAATCGTGGTGTGGTCTTCATCGTTTTCACACCTTCGCTGCCCTGCCTTTCATTGTTTCTTTGCCTCTCCAGCCCTTTGGTTTGGGTTTTCCATATAAACAGCTGCTGAACTCTGTTGAACTCTTCTGGAGGTAACGAATCTACCCCTTCCCTGGTTCCTTGATTCAAGAAACCTTCCAGATCTAGGTTCTCTTTCTCAAGAATCTCCTGTAGTTCCTGGTCCTCCATTTCCATCTCACTTTGGGTCATTTCATGGTCCATCTCCAGTTCTACATCACTCATCGTAGTTTCTTTCTGTTTATTATTATCTTGTGTTTGTTCCCTATCTTCCTCTTTCCCCTCCTCCATTGGACCTCCTCCCTTTGCCTGATCCGCATTTGTTATCCCTTCTTCCTCTTCGAGAACTTGGAACCTGTTCTCACTGACTTGTTGCCCTTTTGATTTTTGTGTCTTTGGCCCCCTTTTGCTTCCTTTTCCTTTGTGTGCCACTTTGTGAAAGCTTTCAGATTCTTTCATTGTGTTGGCTTTACTTTTATTCTCTATTTTACTGAGAGGGCAATCTCTGAATAGGAGCCCATGCTCATGGCATTTGCGACATCTGAATGGAATATGTTCATAATCTACTATTTGCACCCATTCTTCATCAAATACTTCCAAGATTACCTCATCCGGTAGAGCTCCAGAGAGATCCATCTCCACACATATTCTAGCAAAGGAAGTATACTTTCCCCTTCTAGTGGCTTCAGAAGCTTTGAAAAAACGTCCTAACTTATTTCCTATGGCAGATAAGGATTCTATTTGCCAATAATCAAGAGGTAGAGAGTAGAGTCTTACCCAAACCGGGACCGAAGTAAAAGTCTCACGCTCTGGAACAAAATTCATGATCCATGGTCGCATATAGAGGCCTGCTGCAGCATAAAAGTAGGGCCCTCCTTCAAACACTTTGTCCTTATCTTCAATGTTTGCAAATACCACAGTGAAGAAACCCTTTGACCCAAGATGTAGGTCAATGCTTCCTTTTGGTTTCTAGTGGTATTTAATCCACATTTGTAAAGCTTTTTCAGTGGGCCATAAACCCATGGATTTACAAATGATTACATAAGTCTGCATGTGGTCCCTGTGCGCCTGTAGAGCAGGATCATTTAAAACGACTCTGGGTATAACTGCAACTTTGGGTTTACATGGTCCCATATGTGCTTTGTCTTTTGTTCCCTGTTCCTTGTCTTCTTCCTCATTTTCCTTAGTGCTATTAATCTCCCTTGACTTAGTGCTATCTTGTTCCTCTTCACTATTTCTTTTTCTTCCTTCTGGAGGGCCTCTATCATATTCCATTGGTTTTTTACCCCTGCTGGCCACAGCCTGCTTGTAGGAGGGAGTGGAGCTCCCTCCTTTGCGACCTTCCATGGAGAACAACCTCTGCAAAAGCCTAAAACCCTAGCTATTCGCCCTGCGCAATTGTTCTGATCTTTTCTCAACTATTATTTCAATTTTCAAAAACCCCTTGTGCACTAAGCCCTTGCTACTCAAGTCGTTGTTGCTTATTACGAGCTACAGAAATACTTGAACTCAACAACCACACATTAACACCAAATTATAGATGAAAGAGTAGAATTGTCGTTATATTAATGAAAGGAACACAAATGGAATTTACAACCAACTCAAAATCATATATTTCAATACTAAGGATTCAAACTTGTCATAATATTCTTGTTCAACCACTTTTATAGGGAAGACAAGCATAAGAATCATCTACTTAAGAGATCTTTCATGAGAAATCTCCCTCAGGTAATAGATTTGAAATTTGGAATACTGAAGGGTAGAAGTTAAGGTTGAAAATTCCCATTAGCGGACTCTAGATCAAATCCCTCCATGGAACCTTAATTCATCCGATGTAAGCGATGTTTCATTTAAGGATATTGACAAAAACCATCTTCTAAAATAGAAGGAAGAAGAAGCTCAACTAGAGGAAGAAGAGAAGATCAATTTTTCTTCTTCTCTTCTTTCATATTCAAATGTTCTAAAGCCACAGGAGACAAATTGGACCACTAAATTACTAGCTCTTAGCCCAAGGAGAATAACTTCTTTTGTGCCAAGATTAATGTTGAAATGAATTTCAAAAAAGGACTCCCAAAAGTAATCGAGCTTGACTTGGAGGGATGGTCCCATCTTTAGGCCATAGATTATGAGTGGATTCCTTTTAAATGTAATTTTTTCCATGAGTAGGGGCACTGGATTCCTTTTAAATGTAATGTTTTCCATGAGTAGGGGCACTTTGCGAAAAGTTGTCCAAAAGCTCTAACTTTTCAACTTCCTTCTATCCCACTGCAATCTTCTCAAAGTAATGATGAGCAACGAGTATTGCAATCTTCTCAAAGTAATGATGAGCAAGGAGTATTCAAGCTTGTTTCAAGGAAACACAAGAAGCAAATAACTAAGCATATACCTAAGAGGCCTTTCATGTGCAATCTCCCTCACCTAATAGATTTGAAGTTTTGCAATATTCAGGGGTAGAAGTTAAGGTTGAAAAATCTCATTAGTCAAATCAAGATCAAATTCCTCCATGGAACATTAATTCATTTGATGTAAAATATGTTTCATCTAAGGATATTATCAAAACCCTCTTCTAAAAAACAAGGAAGAAGAAGCTTGACCACTGGAAGAGGAGGAGATCAATCTCTCCTCTTGCTTTTCTTCATATTCAGATGTTCTAAAAAAAACAATGAGGGTTCCTCCCCTCCATTAATTAGAATTAGAAAATAATAAAGTAAAAAGTACCAAAAAAATAGGGCCCATCATTCTTTGGCCATTATAGATCTAGTGAGAGAAAGGTCTCACTCAAATCTTAAAAATGTTTTTTTTAGTATTTTTTTGTGCAAGCAATTTGTAAAAATCTACTCTATACTCAAGAAGTAATAAATTTAAATTTCATAAAATCTAATTAAAAAAAAACAAAATATATTATTATATGTAAATTAAATATTTTATAATAATTAAATAAATATAAATTCATTTTAAATTTTTTGTGATCAAAATTTTCAAAGTGTATTTTTTAAATTCTGTTATATATTAATTTCTTCCTATTAAAAAATAAATAATTACACATTCAAAAAAAATTACATTGATATATTAATTTCTTCCTATTAAAAAATAAATAATTACACATTCAAAAAAAATTACATTGATTTGTTTTTTAAAGGTGGTTAGTTTTTTAAAGGTTGTTATTTATTATTTTTGTTATGTTATTATTAAAGGTTGTTAGTTTTTTAAAGGTTGTTATTTATTATTTTTGTTAGGTTATTATTAATGTAATCCATTATTAATTTTCAAAGTGTATTTTTTTTAGTTTTGTTATATATTAATTTTTTCCATTAAAAAATAAAATAATTACACATTCAAAAAATTATATTGATTTGTTTTTTAAGGTTGTTAGTTTTTTAAAGGTTGTTATTTATTATTTTTGTTATGTTATTATTAAAGGTTGTTAGTTTTTTAAAGATTTTTATTGATTATTTTTGTTATGTTATAATTAATCTAATCAATTATTAATATAGTTTATTTTTTTTATTAGTTGATAATTAATTAAAAGAATAGTTTTTAAAGTTTATTAATAACTCAGAAGTATAAATAGTTTTATTTTTTTTTACAAACTAATTTATTAAACATTTTTTTCCATTATCAACTCATGTAAAACTCTATAATTATTATTATAATTAGATAAAATTAAAGAGTTGTTCTATTTTATTACTATTTTTTAATAATTATTTATTAAATTGTAAGCTCCATCATTACACGATAGAGGATGAAATCTTTTCTCTAAAGATATTGAGGTTGAGGTTAAGAGTCTTGCATTTACGAAAGTTAAAGACAATAAAAGCTACCCAGCTAAATTTTTTAAAATAGGGGACTATTGTCAACCTTCACATACATAAGTTTTTGAATTTGGTTATGAAGCAAGACTTCCTTAAGCCTTAGATGCAAAGTCTCATTACATCTATCTTTAAATTTGGAGATGAAAACATTCAATCTATTTATAGGACTATTATGATTAGCCATGTCTTAGTCAAGCTATATAGAATTATTTTGGAAAAGAAGATTAGTTTATGGCTAACAAACCATGATAAAAGAGACAAAGACCAAGCAAGGTTTAGAATATATCATTCAAATGTGGATCATCATGTTACTCTTACGATCATTGTAAAAGATTATTGCAGTATAATAAAATTGATTTTTTGTTGTTGTTTCATTGGCTTTCAAAAAACATTTGACACCATGCCCAGGACAACCCTATGGAAGAGGCTGAAATAAATAATGATTCGTCTGGAGTTTAGGTTTGTTATGACAAAGATTGTATGAGAATATTATTTCCAATATTAGGACTAGCGAGGGTTGATCAAAACAAATTAACAACGATATCATACTAAGCAAGGGTGCCCCTTATCCCCCATCTTTTTTTGCATATACTTAGCAAGTTAGAAGCGTGTTTGGGAAATGCAAGTTGTGTTGGCTCCACACTTATTGGTATAGTCATGTCTCTTCTCCCACATTTACTGGTATAGTCATATCTCTTCTCCTTTATGCTAGCAATATTGTTCTTTTGGAAATGATTCATTATAAGATGGGTGTGACTATTAATACTAACAAAACAAAATCCATGATGATAAAATCTAGAAATATCACTTATGATACTTTCATATATGATAAAAACAACTTGGAGGAAGTTTCCTTATACAAATATCTTGGAATCAATGTCCATCACAAGCCCAATCGAATTATAACAATGAGAAAAAGATGATTGGAGGATGGAAAGATTATTATGTGCTTGAAAACAATTGTAAGTCAATAATCTTTGGATTAAAAAAAAAAAAAAAGAAAGAAAGAAGAAAAAAGAAAAACTCTTTTTAATTCTCTTGTCATTCCTATTAGTTTACATGGATGTGAGGTTTGTTGTTGTAGTATCTCTAGAGAGTCATGGAGTAAGATAGAAAAAATCTATTAGCAAATTATTACTTACAATCTCAATATTAAAGGAAATACCCCTATCCTATCCACCTAATTGAAGCAATCCTTTCCCTCATTGCAAGCATGGTTATGACTAGATACATCTTATGTATAAGAGAAAGTTAAAGACCATGGAAGAGAAGAGATTTACTAGAATTGCTTCTAACTCTAGCCAAAATCACTACCTTTGGCTCAAGTAGGGATGACATAAAGATACCTAATATTGGCTAGACTATCAGGGGATAAAAGAGGGGATCGTTTTTGTAGGGTAAGGATAACATTAAAAATGTGAAATTACATCAAAATTTAAGGAGAAATTGTGGTGTGATAAAGAGTTAGAAGAAAAATGAAGCTAAAATATTATAAGGAGGTGATTAACCAAAATCTTAAAAATAAAAAATATCTGTGTATCTTAACTAGTTAAATAAGAAAGAATTCTCATGAGCTTCCAAATGAAATTAGACATTCATCAATTCCTAAAACACCATGGGATGAAAGAGTATTTCACCTTTGCCATAGTAAGAGAGTTGAAAATGAAAAACACTTTCTCTTAGGGTGTTCAGTTTATACTCACAATAAATCTAATTTTTATATCATTTGTGATACTGCCAACCTTATTGAACTCTTAAGTCAACAAAACTATGATGATCTTGGAGGAATTCTATTAATGCTTTTAAAACATAGAAATGCAATGCTAAAAAAATGGAGTAATTCCTTACTTTTAAGTTCAGAGTGGACCTTAATCATCATCATCATCATTATATTAATTCCCCCAAAGTGGCTTCCATCTTCAACCCCTCCCCGTGAGGTTTAAACATGAGACCTGGTGAGGACTAAATCTTATGTAAATCAACCGGTCTACACCTCATGGGTTTGAGGGATGTGTATAGTTGTTTCACTACTCAATATAGAGTTGGTAGGTAGCATTTAAAATAATATTGATATTAAAACTCATTATGAAGGGGATGCCTAATTTGTTTAGTGTTCAACATAAAGTTGACATGTGGTATTAAAAAAATACTAACAAAAAATATTTCAGTTATAAATAAAATATTTCAAATTCCATATTAACATGATTTTATATCAACTTTATATATAGAGAAATAAGATATCTAAGCATAATTTTTTTTGTAAGTATAAAAGAGAGGTATAATTTCTTCACTATTTAAAAATATTTTAATTCCTTTCTTGAATGAAATATTTGAATATTCATGTTAACTCATATTTCAATATGAACTTCATGTATGTGTAGAGAGAGAAAAAGAGCCCAAATATTTTAATGTTGATTACAAATAAATATTAATGCTCACTATATAAATTGCTATATATAGAAAGAGCAAAAGATATTCAATATCAAACTTCACGTATGTGTGTTTGTAGGGAGAGCGCATAAATATTTTAATGTTGATTATAAATAAATATTAATGTTGGCTATATAAAAATGATTTTATATCAACTTACTATATATAGAAAGAGTAAAAGATATTTGAAAGTAAAAAATTACAATTCTTAATATAAAATTGATGTCTAACATTTAAAAAGTATTAATAACAAAAAAAATTCAATATAAACCATAAATAAAATATTTCAATAGTAAATTTTTTAATGTCTACATTGTGTGTTTGAAAATATATTAATAACTAAAACACATTTTATTGTAAAAAATATATATCATAAACAAAATATTTCAACAATCATATTAAATAAAATATTTTAATATTAACTTTTTAGAAAAAAATTGTTATATATATATAAATAAAAACCTCTTATATATATTTATATATAATAATAATTGAAAATGAATGAACATTTTATTCATATGTAATTCTTGTAATTTACATAATTATTTACACATTTAACAAAATGATGATGGATCCTAAATACAAGTTTAGTCACTCACCCTTTACAATTGATTTAAGTATATAAAATTAATTTAAGTTAATTGCAAAGGGTGAGTAACTAAACTTGTATGTACGATTCATCATTATTTTGTTAAATATGTAAATAATTATATAAATTACAAGAATTGCATATTAATAAAATGTTTAATCATATAAATATTTATGATATTGTTACAAAATTTATTTATAAATTTAAAATTTGCATGATAAAATTGTGAATATTTATTATTAATAATTTTGTTAATTTTTTTAATATATATGTTTAATTCAATAATTAATTCTTTTATAATAATTAATAATAATAGTAATTTAAAATAAAGTTATAATATAGTTAATTTTTATAATTTTCAAAATGCTAGTAATGTAAGATGTATCATGAAGTGTGTTGATGTTTATCATAGATTGATGTCTATTGGTATTTACTAGTCATTTAGTTTATATGGATATGTTGCTTAATATTTTATCTTTCACAATTAATGTATTTTTTAGATAATCATTCAATCATCTCGTGCCTAATTTGGAATAGGGATTTTAAAATTTTAATTTCAATGATTATTAGGTGGATGGTAGGATTCAACTTCCATTCTAGAATATTCTTAGTCGTCAACAATCAAAAAATAATTATGCTCTTATGCCTTTTTAATTAAATTGATAAATTGAAAAAATATAATATAAACAAGTGTCATATGAAATGAATGATGTTTTTTTAAACATTTCATATTAAATAACAATGATATCTTAACAAATCCTATTTACCTATTAAGAATCTTCATGGTTAAAAATATGGTTATATCTTTTTTAAAATGTATATATGTTTAACTCATATATTAATTCTTGCTATATATAATAATAATAATAATAAAGTTTCAATTTAGTTAATTTTTATGATTTTTTTAAATCTTGAGATGTAATATTAACTGTTTATTTACATTTAGCAACCATTTAATTTATATGCTTGCGGCTAGTTAATATACCACTCTTCACAAATGATGATGATGATGATGATTAACGTCCTCTACGACCAATGTGGTCTATCGACAATAAAAATAATATAATTGTGATTCTTCAAAATCTTGTTTCTATGGTAAAAAAGAAGGGAAAGAAGTGCGCCAAAATCACTATAGTTGGGTTGTCTTAATAAGTCAAGAAGTTTGGAAGTGTAACACATGTTAGGGAATTGAGAGCGGATGTGAGTAAGAGTTGGGCAGTCTAAAAGGAAATGTTTTTCATCATCTACCCTCTTAGTATTGCAAATCTGACAGATTCTATCATTCCAGGGAGGCTTGGGGAGTAGACCACCGCCCTGTTTCACTTCAAAGCTCATGGGAATTAGTTCTTATCCTAGCGATGTTCATTTTTTTCTTAGTGTTGGTCAACACAAAGAGATAATTATGGTTATCGAGAGTGGGATTGATCCCCTCCTTATAGTATCTTAACTTCCTTTTATCCTCCAACTCCTTATAATCCCACAACTTGTCCTTAAAATTTGAGGAAACAGTATCTTTGACACTATCCTTGCTTCCCATGATGATCTCCTCCTAAATCGCCAAATGTTGAACCAAGACTGGGCATCCTTATGCCACCTGCGTTTGAGGCGAAGGTGGGGGTTTTGACTAAAGTTAGAAGCAATTTTTGGGACCCTCTTGGATTCCATGTTGTAAAGCTTCTTCTTATACATCAGATATCTAAGCATAGTGGTACTTTCAATGGAGGACATGCCGACTTCAATCAAGAGGATAGGATAGGGAGTATTTCCCTTGATCTTGAGATTGTAGGTGAATTTCTTTTGAAACATCTCAATCTTTCTCCACGGCTCTTTGGATACACTACAACCCCAAATTTCACATTCGTATAAGACAAGAGGGTTGATGAAGGTTTCAAAGATGAACCTTTTTTTACTCCAAATGCAAAGATCTGCCGGCTTACAATTGTTTTCAAGCTCATAATAATCATCGATAATCATTTTCTGGACGCTATAATTCTAGTTGAGATGATGAGGAAAGTCAATACCCAAATATTTCTAAGAAAAAAACTTGTTCTAAGCAATGGTTATCATAGAAGAAACTACCATGAGTGATCTATTTGGATCTAATGATCATGACTTTAATTTTGTTGGTATTAACTATCATACCCATATAATAGTTAATGATTATTATACCGATAGGATTACTTGCAAATCAATTCCAAACACCAAAACTCTAGAGAAACTAATAATTGTTAATTGTTATTACAAAGATAATAATAATTGTTAATATTTCTGTCAGATAATAATTAATTGTTATTACAGAAATAGGGAAATAATTAATATTTCTATCACATTGTTTTTTCAGGAAGAAAAAGCATGATATATTCATAAAAGAAGATTACATATTGCAAATGCAAGAAGCATTATGCAGAAACGTGGACCGAGCCACATACAAAAATACTCCAAAAGGAGTATCCAGAAAATCCCTCAGACAGGGCAGCAGATAAAGGAATAAACCCCAGAAAATCTGCTTTAACAGATCCCAAATAAAGCCCCAAAAGGCCGATATTGTGCCCTAGAAACAAGGCATCCCATCGATAAGGTGCAGAGGTGGCACCAATGCACCAAGCGGACAAGCATCTGAAGATAGGAAAAGAGAGCAACCAGCGTTAGATCTGTCTCCCAATACGAAAGGAGAGGCACGAAATGAGGAAGAGAGCAGGAAAAGTAGCCACTCCTTCCCCGCCCCCTCAAACTCTCCACCCGAATCAGACGAGAAACAGAGGAAGAAACACTGCCTCAATCACCCACATCTGCCTGCAGAAAAGGACCATCAAAATCATCCATAGACGCGGCACGAAACAGAGCAGAGCGCCGCTGTTCCCTCAATGCTCCAGAGGATATGCCGTGGCCAGAACAATCCAAACTGCCGCCGAGAAGGAGAAGACCCACCGGAGCAGAGGTGTCACCGGGGGCAGAGGCGGCAAGGGAAGCCACCTCGCCCCCGCTTAGAGAAAACTAAAAGACCAGAAGATGAAACGAGCCTGCAAGACGAAACCCTCTCTGCTTGCCTCTCGCCGCTCGACTCAAGAGAGTCCACACCTCACGCCGATCGTCGCTCGCCTCTGGAGAATCCCTCGCTGCCTGTGGAGAAAACCTCACTGATCGCCGCTCTGGAGAAGCCCTCGCTACCTGTTGTTAACCGTTGCCTGCTCCGGGAACTCTTTCTGTCACTGCCTGCCTGCTATCCGCTGTCGCTGCCTGCCTGTTTTCCGCTGCCTCTGTCTGCTATGCTATCCGCTGCCCCTTGTCTGCTATGTCTACTATGCTATCCACTGCCCCTGTCTACTATCTCACTGCTTTACCTGCAAAAGCAAGAAAGACCCAGGAGCATCCAGTCAGCTTTCTTGTTGAACCTGCAGAAAACCCCAAACAATAAATCCGGCAACAAAAACCCAGCAAACTATGCCAAGGAAGAACCCTCATAGCTCGTCACTCGCTCGCTGAAAACACCTCGCCGTTGTCTGGATTCTTCACTCAGTTCGCCGCTCGCCCTTGAAAAAACTAAAACTAGTCGTGATCTTGCTGTAGCACTGCACCCAAAACGTGAACACCTCGTCGTTGACTGGATTCTTCACTCAGTGCTGTCACCTGTGCGAAAATGGATGCCCTGGTTTGCCGCTCGCCGCTCCAGCTACTTCCCTCAAGAACCTCGCCCTCGAAAAACTAAACTTAGCCGTGTTCTTGCTGAAGCGCTGCACCCAGACTGAAAAACACCTCGTCGTTGTCTGGATTCTTCACTCAGTGCTGTCACCTGTGCGAAAATGGACGCCCTGGTTCGCCACTTGCCGCTTGCTCTGGTTCACCGCTCGCCGCTCCCTCTGGCTCGCTGCTCGCCGTTCAATTTCTGTCACATTGTTGCTAACATCCTTTTGAGAGATAAGGAAATAATAGGGACTCGACTTGCTTGACCACACAATTAATATTTATGTAACATGGATGTGAATTGCTTTTACATGATGCAGTATTAATTTTCAACATTCACCTCAATATTTGTCATCACTCGTCGGTTTTGTCAGTGGAAGCGGTCCAACAGAGAGCAATGTAAAGACGGAGTTGATAAAACAGGTCAAAGGTGGGTTGTGCATTTAAACTTTGATGTATGAAGACTAGTACGCAGATTGTGCACATAAATTTGACATTGGAATAAATGAGAGTTACAGGTAGTTTGTGCAGATAAACTCGCATTTATATGGATGGATGATAGATAAGACTGGGAGGTACATAGATGATTGATAAGATTAGGTGAGTTGTGTATATCATGGTAAATATTACTATTGTTATTACTATATCATTTTCAATAACAATAGATTTCACTAGCATGTGTATGGGTGATTACTATATCTTTTTATAAGATTGATATCAATAACTATATTCGTCAAGATGTAGTTTTAAGTCTCTTTTATTCTTTAATAAACGAATTGATTTTTAAATTATTTAAATATATTTTATAATTATTTATTTGGGTGATTTAACATGTATTTGATGTCATTACTTTAAAAATTATATTAACCATTATTGTTTTCAAAACTAATTTAATTAAAAAGGCTTTTTAATTATTTAAAATAATTTTAGTAATTATGTGTATTTTGAAATAAGATTTCTAAAATTTTAATTTAATTATTAATTTTTATTAAGTGAATAATAAGGATTTAAGCTTCATAAAATATTTTTAATAGTATATAAAAGTTAAAGGTTAAGATTTATTTCTAAAGTAGTTATGCATTTTTTATTCTTTTAATTAAATTCATTAATTAAACAAAAAGTGATATGAACAGGTGTCATATGAAATGGCTAATGGTTTTTTGGGCATGTGGTATTGATAAGCTATGATTTTGATTAGTATTGTAACAAATCTTGTTTATAAATTAAAAATCTCCATGATAAAGTGGAGGTGAATTTCCATGATTAAAAATCTTGATATATATATATATATATATATATATATATATACATTCCCATGGAAAAATCATAATTTTCATTGATATTTGAATATTACACGCTGAAGATATTGGAAGCAGATGTAGTAAAAGTGGTCATAAGTCACAGACTGCGTTGAACTGTCCAAAAATGAGTCAATCCTAGGTATGGGAGACTGATATGATAAATACATATGATAAGTTATGTAATATATAGACATGATATGTACTATAAACAAAAATAATTACATCAAAATTAATTCCAAAAATGACATGAAATGACGGCCTGAAGACCATGTCCTGCTGCACATCCATGTATGGTCAATGGTAGTAACAATAGTATTCATGGTCATGTTGTTCTCTAATCAACCAGATCCCCCTTGACTAGAGTGTCGCTTCTTTGGATAACTGGTCAGAAATTTTGTTGCGCTCCCTGTATATATGATGACAAGAAATATAGTCATAATGAGTCCTCAACATCAATGCATCATCAAAATATGTTGGAGTGTGTGTGTGTGGCATGCAGATTGTTGATTAAACCATTTTATGATAATCTATGAGTCACCAAAAATCTGTAAACGACGACAACCTTTTACAAGTGCAAAAAATAATAAGTGACGGAGGGAAATGAGTTCTGCAAAGTTGTTTGTCCCAGCACCCAGACCCATCTGGATCTTATAGAAATGGGTATTAGTGATATGAAGGAGGATTCCCCCACCACAACCATGATGTTGTGTCGAGCCATCAAAGTATGCCCATGGAGTATCACAGTCGATAATTTCAGCAGTGATGGTGTGAGAAGTAGGTGCATGGGCATCCTCTAGGATGTAGTGAAATGTAGATATGAGATGTGCAACAGCATGTGACCAATGGGGTGTAGTGTCAGTGAATATGATTTTGTTCCTTTGTAGGAAAATAAACCAGTAAATCAAAATAGGTAGGTTGTGAATCCTATGAGAGTGTGCACTTATCCAGCATAGATGTCAGGCCCCCATGATGTCCACCCCTTGCAAACTAGACTGTATATGTAGTAATGTAATAACTTCAATCCAGATAGAGATAGTAAAAGGGCAAGTAAGGAATAGATATTCAACAGTTTCCAATTCCTGTTTGCAGAGAACACACCAAAATGGGCCATGAAAGGTTCGCTTTTGTAAATTGTACCTAGCAGGAACCTTATTCCAAAGTATGCACCACATGAATAATTTGGCCCAGGGTAGTGCCTCCAGTTTCCAAATGGCAGACCACCGCCAATAAGATACAAGTGGTTTGTGATATGAGAAAATATGTAGATAGCTAAATTTTGAGGAATATTTCCCATTGCATGAGAATGCCCATATAACTTCGTCATCCCCATTAGAAATTTTGATATGTGATTCTATGAGTGAATTTGTGTATGTTTGCCAAGTGGCCTGCCGAATGGGAGGGATGCCCAGAGTGTCAAATGATTTCCAGGCATATCTAAAGATGTTAGTGTTGCTTGAATCAAGAATATGGGCCAAGGCAGAGAAACCTGCGATCGTGAGATGGTGTATTAGCTCTTGAGGAGGTTGATATGTGTTCCCACAACTAATCCATGGGTCCAACCCAATGTGTACCAGATTGTCATTACCATTTTTCCAGGTCAGTCCATCCCTGATATATGCCAGTGAGTTTAGGATCGCCCTCCATATCGTTGATATATTTGCTATGTCCCAAGTAGGAAGCCTGATCCAGTCGAGGGGGTGGAGTGGGGATATATACTTCTGGGATACCACCTCTGCCCAGAGATTCCTAGAGGTGAGTACATTCCATCCCAATTTTGCAGCCAAGGCACTAGCAAATATTTCAAGATTTTTCGTACCCCATCCACCCCATTTTTTGGGAAGTGCAATCTTATCCCAACTAGCCCAAGCAAAAATGTACCCTTCATGTTTGCCCCTCCAAATGAATCTACAACACAACTATTATATTCTGTTGATAATGCCTTTTGGTATCCAAGCAAGTGACATCTAGTATACCGGGGTAGCTTCCAGTACCAATTTTATGAGAACGAGTTAGTCCGCTCTAGAGAGCCATCTATGGTGCCAAATATTTAGTCTCCTCTCAATTTTGGCGACCAGCCAAGCCCAATCTACAATTTTGTAATTAGTAGGCTTTAACCGAAATCCCAAATATTTAAGGCATTCTTCAAAATGCAGAGATGTAAAAGGGAAGTGTTGTAGTGCAGAATGAATTTCATTGGGTGAGCATCCAGTAGTAGATATTTGGACTTGAGATGATTACATTCCATACATGTGGCAAATCAAAAGGATTGAAAAGCAAAGGCAAATGCAATAATATCCCCCAATGATCCATTTATAAATATGAGAATATCATCCACAAATAGAAGGTGGGTGAGGATGCAATTTTTTGTAATCTTGATGCCCAACAGTCTGCCTTGTCTTTTTTCCGAAATAATGTGACGACTCAGTCCTTCAAATAATCAATAAGAAAAGAAGAGGTGAGAGAGGACAACCTTGTCTGAGGCCTCTCTCAACATGCAACAAAGATGATGTTGAGCCATTGATAAGGAAACTATATCAAACATTTGTAATACAACACATAATCCATTGAATGAAAGGTAGTGGGAACCCAAGATGAGTCAATAGCATCCTTATGTAGAGCTAGCTAGTTTGGTCAAAAGCCTTAGCTAAATCAATCTTGAGGACCATACCTTTGAGTTTCTTAGTTTTGATGGAATGTAAAGCCTCCTAAGCTATGCCAACAACTTCATGGATTTGTCTCTGATCAAGAAAAGAAAATTTCTCTTGGGAAATGTGCTTAGATAAAATGGGCTTGAGTCGGTTGGCAATAATCTTATAGATACAGTTGCAAATTGATATAGGCCTGAAATCATTGAAAGATTGAGGATCATCTGTTTTGGGGATTAGTGTAATAAAGGTAGAGTTAAATGCATCATACATTCTCCCCCCCTTCTAGCATTCTTCAATGACCTATAGGAGATCATTCCTAAGGATGTAAAAGAAAGCAAGGTAAAATTCAATCGACCAGCCATCAGGCCCGGGGCTTTTATCCTTCTTGAACCATTTTAGGGTGGCTTCCAATTCCCCTAAAATAATCGACAATAGAAGGCTCTCACTCGCTTCTTGGTCCACAAAACTAGGGAAAAGGCCTGCCACCTTAATGATCTCAACAAGGTTTTCATCCTGTGAAGCATGGAACAGTCTACCAAAATGGGAGATACCAAGAGTAGCCAATTGATGAAATGTCTTTGCATGCATACCATCATCATCCTCCATATGCCAGATGGTATTGATAACCCTGCACCCATTTGAAAATCAGTGATAAAACTTTGTGTTTTCGTCCCCCACTTGTAGCCAAATGGATCAGCTCTAAAGTCGTCAGGTTTCCTCACGGTCCTTCAAAATTCTATTTCAGTCCGTTTCTAATTCGTTGAGTCGTTCTTTTGCCTCAGTGGAGACAAATCCACGACCATCCCAATCCACCAAATTTTGAAGATTTGATTCCATGTCTCTCAGTGTTTGTTCATCTTTGATTCTTAATTCCCTGGCCCAATCAATAGATTTATGTTTAAGGGTGAGCGATTTTTTGCAGAGACTTCAGAGACCGGTTGTCCATGAGAGAGTGAATAGGTCTTCCAATGCTTTGTTACCGTTTGAAGGTATCCTTCATCCTTGAGCCAGGTAGAGTTGAACTTATATGGTTCCTTTGGTTTGCGGTCTCCACAAGCGAATTCAAGGTAAATGGGTAAGTGATCAGACAATCCCCCAAATCCCACCCATTGACAATATAAAGAGAGATGGTCCAGTAGAGAGTCCTTGACAAAAAATCTATCCAGCCTCGTGGTGAGCACTGCATCTCTAGTCCTTTTATTAGGCCAGGTACGTTGCATATGGGCCATAGGGATAACAGATATATGATGGTCCTCTAATAGAGACCGAAAATCATCAGATAGTGAGTCACATTGAGCATTGTGACCCCAAGATTCATCATGACCTATAGAGAAATTGACATCTCCCCCAATAATAATATTATCAACGTGCATATAGGTATGATTAAGAAGCTTGTGACAGAAAGGTGCCCGATTGATACAGGGACCATATACATTGTTGAGTCTTAGCTCCCTCCCAAATTCAAAAGTGTAAATATCAGCCCCAATGATTCCTTCCCCTCCCCGAGTATTCAATAGTTTTACAGACCTGGGATTGTAACCTAGAGCCAGACCACCATACTGCCCATGAACGTTCAATGCATGAAAATTCTAGCCTAGGATAATTGCCTCAAGTATGGGGGTGATCAAACCACAGGGTGCAAGAGTTTCCTGTAGAAAAATAATATCCACCAATTTTGCTTCTATCAATCGACGGAAAGCTAGTTTCTTAGCGGGACTAGCCAGCCCACGACAGTTAAAGGAGAGCCACTTCATGGAGAACAAGGGTTAGGTGAGTTCAATTCTCTAAGGACTTTATCAATGGGAGGTTGGCGACCATCTGCCACATCCAATCCTGCCTAGAATATGGCCTTTGACATAATGGAAAGTCGACCCCTAGTAGATCTAGAGAGCGGGGGGGGGACAATTCCAATACCACAATGATCATCGAGAGATATATGGGCCAGGGAGTAGAGGTTATAGTGATGACTCTGGCTGGAGTCAAAGGAGAGCTCAGTAGAAGTGTTATGACCTGAGAAATCCAGAATGGAGGGGGGGAGGGGGAGAAAGTATGCGAGGAAGGAGCCAATGTGCATAAAACCGAGGAGGGACAAAATGTAGGTGTAGAAGTGCATAGTGATTCACATGGAATGCATTCAGTAGAAATGTCAAAATTTAGAGAGGGTAAAGAGGAAGAAGTGCCCACAATAGAGGCAGTCGTTGTCGCAGCCGCAAGAGATCTAGTAATATGTGGGGATGGGGGGTGAACAGTCTCCATGTGAGCGTCACTAGCCATTGGATCAGCCACCGTAGGATGGTCCTCAGTCTATGCAGGTCTCTTGCTGCGCCGATCAGCTGAGGGAATTGCATCAACATGTTCAGGATGAGCCATCGATGCAGATATGGAAGACATAATAGGACAATCTTTGTATAGATGCCCAATTTTGTGGCATCTCCAACAGTGATAGGGAACACCTTCATAATCTAAAATCTGAACCCTGCATGTATTCCTCCAGTCCCTCTCTAGTATCTAGGTGGACTAATATACATGTTATAAACATGTTCCCTGTGACTATATAAGATTTATCATAGTCCAAATATCTTCCCAAAGTGTTCCCAATTCTCTTAAATACGTCATTTGACTATAAGTAGAGAGGTAGTCCCAGAAGATGCACCCAAATAGGTCCAGCCCTTAAGTGTTCTCACTCTGGGTTGAAAAGGGGACTCCATTGTTTTAGCAGAACTAGTGCAGATTCAATATGCTAGCATTTTGATAATACCCAGGGGATGAACTTAGGGCACTGAAAACATAGCGTAAACCAACCACGAGAAAGGGTCACCGTAGATGGTAGTTCGTTGAGAACATGTCCCCAAATCTGTTGTACACATTAACGCAGTCGAGCGGCCAAGTATGTCCTACCTTTGACCCTACCCACCAAAACACGATCAGAGGTGTCAAGCACATCGCCCATCTGGAGGTCGTCACCAAATGTGAAGGAAATATTCTTTGACCCGGCCTTAACCCCCTTGAAATGCTTATCCAGTCAACTCAACCCTCTAGTAGTAGGGATATTAGATGGAGTGGGGGGTGGGGCGGATCCAGAACCCAACTGAGAACCCCCAGCCAAGTCCGAGTGAGGAGGATAGGTGTGCGCAAAATAACAGGATGTGGGAGGGTTCGAAATCAGTGGAAAAGGGGTGGAAGATCAGGGAAGGGAGGGTGGGTGAAAATATTGCTCCGGCACCTAGCAGGGTAGTGGGATATATGTCCGAGGACAGGGAATGACAGGGGGCTTCGAGGAGAAAGAGGCAGAGGAGGGGTCAAGACAAGAAGCGAGGAACTATACAGAAGTTGGGTAGAGCGAGGGTAAGTCTGGTTCATGAGGGAAAAAAGTCTCGTCAGTACCCTGGAAAATGACAACAAGGAGGATAGCTGATCGATCGAATGGTTTAGCTGCTGAGCCGGAAGAGAGAAAACGGGAAAGTCTGGCACTGAATAAACCCATGGTTCACCGACCAAAGATGGGGGGATCTCTAGAGAAATGTTGGAGGATGTAACCAGCCACTATGGGGGGGAGACCGTCCAGATGGGCAACGAGGCGAGAGGGTCCTCAGAATAGTCCACAATATCCTCCTTCATGCTATTCGACAGCCCGCGAGGTCGCTACCTAGGGAAATGCACCAAAATCACAGTTGCCCAGACAGCCAATAACAGTCCTGATGCCGACAGCAATAATGGAACAGGTGAACGAACGCGGCGAGAGAGGCAGTCGGAAGAGAGACAGGCAGGTTAACCCCAGTTACGGGCTGGTGGCTTGTGCACGATAAAGGCACCAGAACTAGTTGTTAGGGTTTCGAGTTGTGTCGTTAAAACCATTATCGATACATTGAAGTTGTGTGTCATATAAAGTTATAATTTAGTTAATTATTATGATTTTTTATTTTATTTTAGCAATTTGAGATGTATAATGAAGTAAGTGTTTTGATACTTATTTATTAGAATTTAATAGCTATTTAATTTATATAATTATGCTAATCTAATATAAAAATATCATTATATAAAATTGATGAAATAACTATTTTAGTTATAATAATTTTAAGTTTATCAAAATTAATAAAAATAATTAAAAATAAATCCAAAAACTATAATTTAATCCATTTTAAATATTAATCAAATTTAACCATTTTTATTAAAAAAAAAATATCTTAAATTAAACTTATTATACATTTTTATGTAACAAAAAATTATTAAAAAATGGTTATACATTCTATTATATTAAATTATTATAATTATAATTAAATATTATATAAAATTTAAAATTTAAATAAATAATATATCCAATTTTATTTAAAAAAACATTAACGATCTTTTTTTATATATATGTGTCAAAAATATATTAAACTACTATAAGTTAGATTTATTAGAGCTAAAGGTATCGATATTTTCACTATTAAAGTTAGAAGCACCAATGCTTTTGCTAGATAATAATGTAGAAAATAACATTTAGCAAGGAGATAATGATTGATTTATTAGTGTAGAAAACTGTGATAGCTTTGCTGTTAGAAGTGTAATTCGAAGGAACAAACCTATGACAAATCCCTACGAAGACAAGAAGTGTAGTAATTTCCATCATCAAAATATAAGAATGGAGGCATATTTATGTTTGGCATTCTAAAACTATGAGAATGCAAGCATATTTATGTGTGGCATTCTTGCAAAGGAGATGAAAGGACAAAAAGTGCAACCGTTAAAATATTAGAAGGCTAACGCAAGATAATGTTAGGACAAGATTGTCTACGTAAAGGCACTTGTTAATGGGGTTGTATTACTAAAGGAATATACTGGTATGAACTACAAGATGGGTACGTTGATGGAAAGTGTTTAGATATGGGATAAATAGTTTACAAATGAGCTCATGAAAGAAAATTAAGAAAGGAAAACTAAGAAGTGATGCATAATGCATATAAGAAAGCTTGCTTTAATCCATGTGTACAAGTAGGCACAATAAAAGTAGATGCTTGTGAATATAGATGTGTATTAGTGCTTCAAATTCCCTTAGATACATATCATAGGTTTATGGATTATCTTATTATATATAAAATTATTATAAAATTATGAAGTAGATGCTTGTGCATATAGATGTGTACTAGTGCTTCAAATTCCCTTAGATACACTTTAGATACATATCATAGGTTTATAGATTAAGATTAGTTTCTTATTATATATAAAAGTATTATAAAACTATGATGTTATAATAGTGGAATAGGATAAATGTTGGATTGTCATTTTTTAAGTGATTTTTTAAAAGGTTTTTGGTTTATTTTCTCATTAATTTATTTAGAATTTAGTAGGGATTTATTGAAATTTATACAATCTAAGTGCTTTAGGGGTTTTTGAGGGTGTTGAATCTATCTATGCAATCAAAAACCAGTTTAAACAACACAATTCAAGAAGTGCGTTAGGGGTTTTTGAGGGTGTTGAATCTATATATGCAATTAAAAAAACAGTTTAAACAACACAATTCAAGATTTGACCACATTTCTAAAAAATGACACTTAAAAAACTACTTCTGGTATATACATGTAAATATAAATAAAATGTATCATAAAATAAATATATTGATGTTTACCTTATCACCAACCATTTAATTTATATAAATGAGCTAATTAATATTCCATATATTCCAAGCTTTAAAATTAATATTTCTGTCCAATACTCATTTAATTTTTAATTTTTTAATTCACACAGCTAGCTCAGTTAATATTTCACCCTTCCCACTTAATATTTCCATCATATGGTCTTTAATTGTTAATACAGAGATAACGATAGTTGTTAAATGTTATTACAGAGATAACGATAGTTAACATTCCGTCGGATAGTCGTTAATATTTCCATCATATGGTCATCAATTGTTAATACAGAGATAACGATAGCTGTTAAACATTTCCGTCGGATAGTCGTTAATATTTCCATCATATGGTCGTTAATTGTTAATACAGAGATAATGATAGTTGTTAAATGTTATTACAGAGATAACGATAGTTAACATTTCCGTCGGATAGTCGTTAATTGTTATTACAGAGATCACGGAATAATTAATATTTCTGTCATATGGTTCCTAAATTGCTCTTAGAGAGCCCACGGGAAAAAATTGAGTCGGTTTGCTTGAAACACAAATAATATTTCTGTAGTATGGACGTTAATTGGTTTTACACGGACATTACCAATATAAGTTGCAGTATTGATGCAACGAGCAAGATGTAGTCAGTGTATCTATATCTATATATATATGGACTGTATAATTTATAATTTATTAATTAATAATTATTGGGTAGATGGTAAGATGCAGAGTAATTTTAATAATGTATATTAGTGATGCAGAATAATTTTAATAATATATATTAGTGATTGATATATATTTTAGTTATGTATTTTCTGTACTTTTAATTAAATTGATTTATTAAAAAATATGTCATATAAACTGTGACTTCACATCAATGAGTGTCTTAACAGGGCACGTGATCACCATCTATCCAAGACCCCATAAACTAAATAAATTAGTTTTTCATTTAATATATATTATAACTTTTACTTAAATATAAATTTAATAAAAAAATAAAATAAAGTAAAAGGAATATATTAGTTTTTCATTTAATACATATTTTAATTTTTGCTTAAATATAAATTTAATAAAATAAATAAAACAAAATAAAGTAAAAAAACTAATACTCTGTGTAAATAAATTTGCATTTATTTATATATACATATGGATGATTAAGATTAAGAGGTGGCTTGTGTACATAAACTTGTGGGTTGTGTAGGTATACTTACACTTTTATTGATGGATAATTGATAAGGCTAAGAATGTGTGTATAAACTTGTTGGTTGCATAGATAATGTAACAACCCTTTTGTTATATTTCTTGTAAATCTCATTGTGTATATTAATTCATGTAAATTATGTGGAAATATAAATTATGAGTGAGCTAGAGGAGGGGAGACAGATTCAGAGATTAAGGACAAGAGGTTGCTTGGGAACTAACCTAACCACTTCACTCATTTCATTCTACCTAAATGTTGACTGAATCACATGGTCTGCACAGTAGACGAGGAGGTGGAGTATGGCTCACCTGAGAAAAGGATGAACCCATATTGCCTCTATTCTCATGGGGTGGGTTGGTTAAGTCAACACACAAGGGAAGGGAACAAGAAAGGACAAAAGAGGGGGAGCTTGCAAAGGAGAAGGTGATCGAGCATGAGCACGTGACCATAGTGTAGTATGAGGAATACAAAGAAGCCCGATGCAGAGAGCAACGAATCCAGGAGCTCACAGAACAAGAAGAGAAGAGAAAATAAGATGAGACGATTATCCCTATATTTTTCTTGTGGCTGGCTAGTGTTGTTTATTGGTCTCTAATGGGCTAGTGAAGACTCGGTGGAGAAAGTGACTCACTAGTGCTTATTGTCTTAGCTAATAAACCTCTAAGTTCTTTCCTTGGGGCTGATAAACCATTTAGAGCTTGTTGAATGGATTCATCGACCACTAGGGTGCTTGCTACAAGGAAGATAACCCACTTGGTAGGTGGAGACACTATGGTTCTTATCATTGGAGGTAGTTGATAAACAACCTAGATAGTGTGCTCTGGAATCCTGTACTAGTAATTTCCTTGAAAATCTAGTTGATAAATCACTTTGAGAGTGAGATCAACTCCTGGACTGAGTAGAAGTTCATTGATATTAAAGTGAATCCTTGTGATCTATTTCTGAGAGAGATAGAAGAGTCATTATGGTGTTTGCTGTTGGAGGCAGTTGATAAACCACCAAGACAATGCACTCTCTCTCTCATCTTGTAAGCTTGATATTGGTGTGAAATTCCCTTGAGCATTTAAACTCCTAAGACTCTGAATCTAGCTCAAGGGTGGTCAACATAAGAAATATTGTAGTGTAGTGGGCCTATGGTTGGGTGGATATTTTCAATCCCTCCCTTAGTTTCCTATCATTCAAGTTAATAAAATAAGTGTATTTACTTGTATATATGTTGCACCACGAATGATGAATATTGTTTGGGATGTGTTATGACAATGTATGTATTATCACTATAAATGGATGTATGTGATATTCCTATTTTTTTATGATGAGATGCTTTATATATATGTTCTCATGGTTATGGGGGATTGGTAGGTCTCTATGTTTGGTGATGTGTACATGAGTTGCAAAGTTATTTACATGGTTTTTTGTGATTGCGTAACGCACTCAATTAATATGTTACAATGTGTGATATCTATTAGCTGATATGTTATGAGTATCATAGATATTTGTTTGTTGAGGACTATTGAATTCCTTTCTTGAAGAAGGGATATGGCTGATGTTGAGTAATATATGTTAAATTATTTACACCTAATAGTATTTGTTTGAGATAAATGAGATTGACTATACGGTTATGTATGATACTATTGTGTTTGAATTACAGTTTGGTACCAACTATAACTTAACTTGTTTTAGTGTATGATATTAAGCAAGTTGATGGATCTATTAAATATGTTGTGGCAGAGTGTAATGCTTGATTTTTTAGTGCGTAAATGTGGGTTTCATCCTTGTGGAGTTGGTGTTCTAGAAAATTTATTGCTTCAAGGAAACTCTAGTCAAGTCCCTTGGATATTCATATTTTATCAGCCTAAGTAATGGGAAAGAGTTGACACTTGTAACCGAGGTCAGACGGATCTTGGATGGGCCAAGTATATGGACTAGATACATTTTCATGTATTTGTCATTTAATGCATCCGAATGTGCCAAAGGGGCAGATGAATTTGGACCTAGCGGATTTATCCAGAAATATGGGCATCTTGCTAATCAGTGTTTGTGCACTTTCAAAGTGCATTGGATTTTACAAAGCTGAATGTTCCATAGCTGAGTTAATTGAGTGGTGATATTTGGTGAGGGCCTCTCTTAGGCAAAGCTAGATGTTAAGTAGTTGGAGAGAGACTATGGGATCTAGGAGAATTGGGTGATAGTGCATGTTCTAAATATGAGTAACGTCATATATCAATGTTGGTGGAAGAGTTATCTTATTTTCCTCTATGGACCAGATATAATATAGAAGGGCAATGATAGGTAAAGGTCATGGGTTTTAAGGGACCCATGAGTGTAGATGAGGCAATGGATGCCACAAGGGATAGTGTGGCCATGTGGACACCTTGAGGATCTACAACATACCTCATGAAGGGAGAAGATCCAAAGATTTGGAGGATCTAGGGGTCTAGGAGATGTTTCACTTTGGCTTATAATGTGTGCCATAGATTTCCTTCAAACTAGATGCAAACGAAAACAACATAAAGCTCAATGGGGTCAGGTCTGGTGGGACCTATGGTCTTGATTCCACATGGATATCCCTCTTGGTGGTGTCTTGTGGATATGGTTCCAGTTAATTAGTCGAACTTTAGAAGGGCATAACTCTAAATTTGGGAGTCATATTAAGGTAAAAGTTTATATCACCAGAAATCTCTCGATGAGTTTTGTGTGATGGTGATATCATAAATTAATTTCACAAAGTTTGAAGGAGGATTTTTGTGACCCGTTTTCATAACAGACCATTTAGATCAGGTTAACTAAAAATTAATAGTTCTCCCATAGCCTGAGGAGGTACAAGTGGGTGGGAGGGAGCGTTATAGTGTGGTATCAGAGTAAAGGTTCAATATTAGACCCTTGGGAATAAATTTGGATCTTTGTTACAAAGTGATCTTGTAGCAAAGGTTCAATACAAGAGCTTCTGTTGTAAATTTGGAAGCTCCATTACATAGTGGTATCAAAGCATCTTGGTTCAACACTTAGATTAAATGGGCCTAGGAGGATAATGTTAGAATATTTGGTTAGTATTACATAGTACATTATTTAAAATGATAATTGTTTCTTGTGTGCATATGTGTGCTGATTGTAGAATTTAAACTGATGGTTGTGTGTTGTATGCATATATGTGTTGATGTTAGAATTGTAAAATTATAATATGGTTGGCATGGACGATTCTTATGTGTTATCTGATAATATAATTGGCATACTGGCCTGAGATGTGATGTTACAACTAACCTCACTTCAATATGCTTATTGCAAATATGCCAAGGTAATGGGTAAATATGTTTATTTGTATATTTGGTTGGCTAACAATTATGTGTGTGTAATAACACATAAGAAGAAATCAAGGAATAACAGGGTAATCAAGAAATGACTAGTAGGGTGTTGCAGTAAAACTTTGATAAATCCCAATATTGTCAAGAAGAAGACTCAATTTAGAAAAGGATAGAGGAAGACTCCCTTGACTGGATAGACACCCTTAGAAGTTTAAGGGTTGAAGTGAGAAGTTGTAAGGATGAAAATGAATGTATTATCAGATCTCGGGAAAAATAAGTAGAAATAAATGCAATAATATTGTAGAGCTTATCAAACTTGTAAAGTCAAAAGCATCATGAGCTAGGTTATAGCTACCTAGGAAGGCATAAATCCAAGCAGAACCCATCAAGACTGTGGAGGCATAATTTGGAAGTTAATGGTGCATAAAGTAGAAAAATATAAGAATAGGAAAGCATGCCAGTGAAGATACAATGAGAGGAGGAATTCCACTCAGTACTCTAGAGAGAAGAACATGAATTCTTGATAAATTTTCTAGCACTACAACTAAGAGACATCACCAACAAAAAATGAATGATAAATATTTAATGCCAAAAGAATTTAAGAAGGAAAAACCACATACCTTTAATGGAGAGGTTAAGAAGGTTGAAAAGGCAGAAGCATGGTTACTTGGAATGAAGAAATATTTCAAGTGCATGATTAATTTAAGAATATGCAAGTAGCATAGCCTTTACATTTATGCAATTAGGGTTAGCATTTACATTTGAGAAAGCAACATTTCCATTTTTGCAAATAGAGTAACATTTCCGCTTCCGCAAAGTAGGTTAAAGAAATTTCCTTTCATGCAATTTATTTCCTTTTAGATTTAGAATCAATTGATAGAATGGCCTCTATATACCTTGGTCTGGCACATTGATTCAAAGTGACTTGATAAGAGGTAGCTTATTGTGCATATAGCACTTCGACCTCTTAATTCAAACCCTAGGTTGATAATTAACATTGGTAGTCTTGGGAGTTGCAACACTCTTGTTGTGATATTGAGGCTCATCAGGATGTTTGATGGGTAATTATCACATGTATTCACCAGAAAGATGAGTATTCATTGCACGGAGGTTGTAGAGATTAATTCACCACGAAGGATGATTGGTGGACTCCATATATGTATTCATTGTAGATATATGTATTCACAGGGGACAAAAATATGTAGATCCATATTAACTTTGAATTTACCAAGTGTCCAGAGGATTCAAATCTCTCGAGGTGGAAACCTTTCCTCAAGTATTCCATTCAAAAAGAGGTTTTCATCTTGATATATTTTATCCCTTTAAATACTTTCTAAACCCAAATTAAAAATGGATCTATACTGGTATGTAAATAAACTTTCTTTTAAATAGATGGATGATTAATAAAAAATGAGGTGGGTTGTGCATATAAACATGAATTTATATAGATGGATCCTCCATACTTAATTTTTATAGAAACGTGTATGATTTTGATGAGAATATTTTTTGTTAAATATTTTTTTTAATTCAACATATGTGTTAATTTTGAAGGAAATATAAAATGGATTATCCATATAAATTTGATAATCACTAAACATCTATAGGAAGAAATAGATAATAAGCATCAAAACACTTCATTATACCTCTCATTTGCTAAAATTAAAAATATCATAAAAACTAACTAAATTATAAATTTATTTTAAAAATAAAGGAACAATATTCTTGACCATCTAGATTTACCTCCACTTCACAATAGAAATTATTAATATGTAAATAGGCTTTGTTAGGATATCCTGAGCCAATACCATGACTCATCAATACCACATGCTCAAAAAACCATAATTCACTTCAAAATCATAATTAAAAGAGAATAAAAAACATAACTACCTTTAATTTGTGTATATTACTATAAATATGCTAGAATATTCTCTGATAATTAATTCCCTATCAACCAACCAGTAATTAAGTGATCATACATGATACTTGATATTGGGAGAGGTATTACTTTTATATGAGACTCGGTCATTGTTATGAAATCAACTCACAAAAAGATAAAAAAGATAGATCAACGTCTTAGAAATAAGCTTCTTCGAGGGGGGAGCCTCCTTTACATACACAAATGAACAATTCTTGGATGATACAAATGACAAGACCTCCTTTCTATATATAGGAGTCTAAGGGGTCATAATATAATCAGAGCCAACATAACATTAATAATGTAAGGGCACAATAGGGACCTAACATGCCCCTCTCCTTCAAAAAGTGTTGTCCTCAACGCTTGAGCAGTTCTTGATGCTTCTATATAAAATTCTTGTCCTCCCATGTGGAATCTTCAGTGGGTAAGTTATTCCACTTGATTAGATACTCTGAATTTGATCCATTTCGCAATTGTTGGGTTCTTGTTTCTGTGACTGCTCCTGGTTCCAATATGATTTTTCCTTCGTCGTTAAGTTCTGGCAATATTGTTTGAACTGGGATCTTCTGCAACTTTTGAATGAGTGACCACACTTCTTCATCCTTCTTCCATTCATCCCTTGCTTTGTTTATCTAATCTGGTTGGATAATAGAAATATCACAAAAAAATGCTTCCATATCGTCATCCTTTCTTAAGAGTGCATCTGCAACAATATTTTGCTTCCCTTTTTTGTAGATGATTTCAAATTCATAACCCAACATATTTGTGACCCATTTTTTTTGCTCTTCTAAAGATAATCTTTGTTCTAAAAATTATTTAAGGCTATCATGATCCATTTTTACCTTGAAGTGTCTTCCCATTAGGTAAGGTCGTCATTTCTTAAGTGCATGTAGTATTGCCAACATTTCCTTCTCATAAATAGCTTGCTTGAGATGTAGCCGTAAAAATACCCAATTGCCTACATCAAAAATTCTTTCACTGCAATGTTGATATGTCTGTTGTTTCATTTGATTCTGCACCAAAGTGGCGTTATCCTTTAAAAGTTGGAGAACTTTTTGTTAATACTTGACGTGATCTTTCACTACATGAACCTTTTTCTTCTTGATATGTCCTTCTATCTTGAGATTTTTAAGAGTGGTAATGTCTTCCAATGAATTACAAGATATGGTTGGATTCATTTCTCGATGCTCGATGTGATCTTTCACTTCTTGAACATTTTTCTTCTTCATATGTCCTTTTATCTTGATGATTTGAGGAGTGGTAATTCTATCCAATGCATTACAAGATATGGTCGAATTCATTTCTTCTTTCTTGATGTGATCTTTCACTTCTTGAACCTTTTTTTTCTTGACATGTCCTTCTATCTTGAGAGTTTGAGGAGTGATAATTCTACATGAGGTGCAACTGTTACAAAAGGTACGTGTTGCATCTTTATATTTAGAACCGAATCAATTTTATGGTATGAAGGGCTTTGTTCTCGTAAACCACTTGTCATGTGGTCAATTTTCATAGAGGAAATGATATCACATTATGAGGATACAAAGAGAAACACCTTCTATAGCCAATTGATAAATCTCAAACAAAAGGCTTCAATAGAAGAGCACATTGAGGACTTTCAAAAATTGAATCTAAGGGGTCATAATATCAAAGCCAACATAACAATAATAATGTAAGGGCACAATAATAAAAATAGTGGGCTTCTATGGGGCATAATAATAACAATATGGGGACTACATGGGAACAAAAATATAATAAGGGGGTTGTACTAATAACAATAAGGGATTACACTAGTAGTATAGGGACCTAATAGTCATGATCTTAATACTCCAATAGATAGAAGAGACAATTATTTTCATAGAATGTTCATTTTTGTTTGTTACGTGTGTAGTGGGCAATGGGATCAAGAGTGACCAGAGATAACAATAAGATAAGGACTCGGTCTACTTGTAACATAAAATATAAATTTTAATTTAATTAATTTTTGTAAATATTTAACTATATATTTGATTGAGTATTATGTAAAGGAATAAGCTAGACATGTGAAGGAATGGATGATTTGATATCCCCTCTGGTGAGTTTCTATGTCCCTCTCAGCGATTTTATCTGACCCTCCAGTCACCCTCTGCCTCCCGTCAAGCCCCACCATCCATGTCCTCCCCTCCTCCTTCCCCCACCCCATCATCTCCTCCTCCCCTTCCTACACCCTCCACCACCCTGCATTTCCTATTGCATTAACTTTGAATTCTTATTCAAACTTCTCCCTCTGAATCAAAAATTCAAATGGAGTGTGCCTTCTTCATTATCCCTGCTTCATTGACACCATAGAACTGAATTCAAACTACTCCTCTGCAACCCGATGCCACAAAAATGAACTTGCATTCAAATTTATCCCCTAGGAAACGTTTTCTCCTCACAGGACACCAAGTATCCTATTCCCTTTCACTGCAACCAAAGAATTCACTGGTAAGTGTTGCACCAATTCCTGAGGTATAATTATATCTTGGTATCATGAATTGAATTGGTCTAGATAATATCCAAATATGTAGATATTTGGAAAATCCCTAAACTTTCACAATGTATTACACTTAAGAAACTCCCTGATGTTTGGTTATTTGAGTATCCAGATAATGAGAACATTCGTTCTTTATTGAGCTTCCACCATTTAACCCCTTTTCTATGTTATCCCTCTATCACATCCGCTACCAATCCATGTGACTAGGAGCTAAGGTCAAGACATCAAAGCCCAAACTAATAGATTGTTAGGCTTTTGGTTCTCTCCACTAACACATTAGTTTGCAATGTAAACAATATTGGTTGAATTATCTAAGGGAAAACTCCATGTCCAAAGAAACACATGAATAATAAAATATCACAAGAATGACAGAAGCAAGACATGAAATGGAGAAATTTTATAGAATGAGAACCCAATATACTTTCAAATAACATTATCGTCAAACCATAGGAAAGAAAAAAAAGCTCTATATCTCTGGAAAATACCAAGAATCAGATAGTCCATATTTTAAAAGATGCATTGTACTAGAAAAGAGAAGAAGAAGTATCTTATTCTCATTGGTATGAGAAGTGTAGAGTAGATTAGAATAGTGATGGGTATATTGGTTTTGTCCTCTAGTTCAGTCTTTATAGAGAGATAGATAAAAGGGTGAAATAAGTGTTCCATTGTAGATTCTTCGAGCAGTCCATAGTAGGAGACTCTGGGTCATACTACATTTCTATTCTCATTTCCAAATTTTCCCTTTTGAAGGCGCAAGAGGAGGACAAACACAAACACAAACTCTTGTCTTTTCCTTCGCTATCCCAACACATGCAACACTCTATTGATTTTTAGTTTTCACCTACAAGATTGAATTTAAGGGCACCATTAATTATGCATTTCATCTTTATTTTTGGACTCATCTCCTTAAGTTATTGTGACACCAAACCCTTGTGGATGTGATATGTAAACCCCCAAAATGAAATTTGTCTCCCATTCACTATACAATGCTATATTCATTTTTGTTATCCCAAGCTCCTCATTTGCTTTTCCTTCTTTAGTCTATTTTCATGCATAAGATATGATGTGGAAATTTTTTGTTATAGAACTTGACATTGAGACCACTGTCAATGGCATGCGTTTACATCATTTATATTATGCATTTTGACATGTTCCATTCAAGGGTGAGAGAAGTTGTATACATTGACTTGTTGGGAAGTTGTATCTCTTCCTGAGTAAATTTTTTAATCTGTTTGTTGTAACTGTTAGTAGAGGGTTTACATTATTCTGCATTACCTGGTCGAAGGACCAATATTAGCAAAAATATATTTTAGAATATGTTAATAGCAGGCATGTATAGTAATTCTACTTGTTAATCCTTAAATGGTAGTTCTTCCTATAGTTATAGAGAAAAATTTCATGAATCTGTATGCTTTCCTCAGTTTTCTAATGCCATACATTATTCTGCACTACTTGGGTGAAAAATCAATTCTCTAGAATCTAGTTTAGCAGAAATCTTGTCCATAACTTGTTTGGTTTTTACTGGAAAGCATGCATAGTAATGCATCTTGTTGATCCTTTAATGGTCGTTTTCTACAGTTATGTAGCAGAATCTGTTGAATCTGTATGCTTTTCTGAGTGATTTTCTTATGTTATTACCCTAGCCTTAGTGCCACTTTTGAATGACTAGTAATTTTATTATATGTTTTTCTCTTCTTTTCTCCATGTAATCTTACAAATTATGCAGATTTTATTATTCTGTTCCATTGTTTCAACTTTCATTTTGGCTTTCTGCTTATGAATATTTGGAGAACTTTCCTTTCTGAATGGCTAAAGGAGTTATGCTTTTGTAATGTTCTCATGAGTTTTTTGGCAATATGAATTTCTTGGTTTTTGCTAGGGAATATGCTTAAATGCATTGTATCCTCATTTATTATTAGCACTACAGTTTGTTTATTGTTATAATTTAAATGCCTAATTTATAATATGATTTTATTTTTATCTTATTTTCTAGCTCTTGTAAGCATAAATAATGGTGCAAAAGTAGACCATGTGCATTGAAGTCTCATGTTATCCTAATCTGGGACAAGCAATTATTCAATTTGTCCTTCATAATAGTGCAACAAAACATGTGTTGTATAGAAAGAAAAAGTGCATGGAAGGACTATAAATAACAAGGCATACTATATTACCCTTATCAAAGGGTTGAAAGAGGAAAAAATGATTGGTGTCAATGATATTACCATATTCACAAATTCATAGTTAATCTACAACCAGATGAAAGACACATATCAATTTTGAAAGGACAATCTCAAACCCCTTTACAAAGAAGCCAAAATCTGAAGTTATGAATTTCAATATTTTAACATAGATTACCATGCATATATACAAAGAATGTCCACTCATCTACTATTTGGAGCTATCAATGATGACATTGGATCATCATCTGTTACACTAGAAGTCACTGATCAATAGCAAGATAGGTCTCCATTATGGGAATGTGTGTTTGTTGTCATTTTTGTGGGGGCTCTCATGGCATGGTTCTTTCACTAAAGAAGAACCCATTAGTGTACTATTTTCCCCCAACCTGTAATGATTGGGTTCTCTTGTATGGGTGACAATTATATGGACAAATGTGATATATTCCATGTACATGGAGAAATGTAACATTTTCATGGTTTGTGAATAAATAATTGAATTTTGTTGAGGTTATAAATATTTTCTTTTGTGTTATTTTACCATGTTAGTGATTTGAATTTTCTAATGCATTGAGGAAATTATGTCCATATTTAAAGTTTAAATTAGTTAAGAGGCCTAAAAATGTTAAACACATTAATGTGAAAATGTTCTATTTTTGTGACTTAAAGCACAACACATGGAAACCTCCATTTCCCTCTTTCATGTTTTTTATTGGAATTGGAAAATTACGCTTAAATGATAAGAAAGAAAACAATATTAAAAACATTAAATCCAATGAATTTCAGATCCATAAAATTGAACAAAATGTGGGGATTGTGTTATACATTTAAACCTTGTATTTAAAGTGTGCACAACTTTTGCATTCTGAAAATCATAAATTTACCTATCAAATACAAACTTATACTCACCTTCAAGTTGACAATCCAAAATTGTATCCATAGAGTATAGGGGTAGTCTTACCTTCAAGTTTTCAATCTAGAAATTTTATCTATGAAGTACAAGTTGAGCCTCACAATCCAGGTTTAGTCTCAATTTGCACATTGTAGTGTGTTATGTTTCCTTGGCATTTGCAAATTGCAGGAAAGATGGCTTAAAATGTTTTTATCTCTTTTTTTAGTGGGTTTGTTTCAGAATTTGATTTATCTTTTTTTCCAGAAAACACTAAAATGGGTGAAATGTAAGAAAGTGACCCTGAAAATATATAATTCATGTTGTCTCAATCACAAACATGATTAATTTGTCAATGTAAGTACTATTATGATGAAGCTATCCAAATGTTATGTATTATTCAAAACATCCATATTAGTCTTTAGATATATGCTTGTAGATTTCAATGAATTACAAATTGCAGTTCAAATTAACCAATAAAGATGTTGTCTGGATTCCCATATCATTACATGAGGAATCGAATGGCTTATTATGACCCCTACAAAATTTCAACTTGACAACTTGATAACTACTGGCCTAACTACCATGGTCCCTCTTCAGCCAAGGATTATATTTTACATGTAAAAAAGATAGACTGTAACAAAATGAATACTTTTTAAAATAAAATCTCCATTAAACTTACTTTACTACGAAATTTTTGTAGACAATGATAAATTCAAACACAAGAAATGTATTTCCTACAATTCCAAAAGTATAAGATGGTTGTCTAATAATCAGAAGATCAAAAGCAACAAACCAAGTATTAAAATTTGGAAGGATCACAACAATACCTTCTTTACATCACCTATCAGTGGTGAGCAATAGAAAAATACGTAAGCACTATTTGTTACAAGCATTAATTACCATCAATATGAACGCCAAAAAAGTGACATGTAAAATATTCTCAAAAAGAGACAGAATATTGTAGGAAAAGTAGAGCAATGCAAAATACAAATTGCGCAATAAATAAAGAAAAAATTAACCACCACAGGAATTGATACAGAGATAACACATAATGCATAAAAGAAAAGGAACTAACATTTTGCAAAAGGCCCTTGTTAGAATAAAACTATTGTAAATGGGGTGCATAGGTTACCATCCCTTTCTAGAAAGCAATTAGTGTAAATAGTTTCCAAAAAAGAAGTCTTGGAAAATAAATAAATCAGTTGATAATCTAAAACCCACCATGTGTAGCATTCAAGTTAATAGTATTTATTTTGCTTCACTTGCTTTATTATTGAAATTCCCTTTGTTGACTTGATGTATGTGACTCTTTCGTTGGACATAACTATATATTTATATGCCTAAGGGTAAAACTCAACTTTTATGGGTGAATGTTTGTAGGTCACTATTTGCAGTCTCTGTGCCATCTCTTGAGAACATGAAGACCTTTGTAAAAGTAGTTATGTAACAAAGATCATTTTGTTCCATATCAGGGATATTCCTTTCCTTTCCTTGGTTGAATTCAATAAGGGTAATCAACTATAATACATATCAATTCTTAACATGATGACTGTTGATAAAAAATCTTAAGTATATCCTCTCTTTTGTGTTTCTTGAACGCATGCATTCCCTTCTAAGTTAAATTGGTTTGATCTTTACATTTCACATTTTGGGGTTCCATTTTAGCAACTTAGACATCCAAAATTCTGACATGCAAATTTCCATGTCCAGTAGACTTTGCTTAAACAAAAGTACAAATTCAAAGGCCATTGGCACATCCCTTAAAATATTGGACCTAAGATAGACAACTATTGAGAGGCTGAATAGGAAAACACCCTCTTAAAGACCCGGACACTCCTTTAAGAGGCATAAATATGAGGCCATCTAAACATGATCCTACAGAAAATTCTTGTATAGGGAATATCTTGAACTCAGGCACATTATCTTTAAACAACATGTAGTTAAGAAAGATAGATACAATTTCCTACAGGGGTTGGTTGGAAGAAACTGGGACTTTTGTCAAGAATTTCTTGCAAATGACATTGCTAACAAACACACAGTGAATATATTCAACACCATGAAAACAAAATACCAAATACAATCAAGCATCTATTCAACAAAGTTTCAAGGGAAAAAGGGCAGGGCATGATTGAGGGGAAATTATAAGGCACTCCATTAAATGGTATGACTTTTGTTACCGTGCTTTAAGGGTTTTGGGATGGTTAGGTGTTTTAATGGGAAAAGGTGGATTCAATTGAAATATAAGTTTAAAATAAAAATAATTTTAATGATGCCTTCCTTCCACTAGATTTTAAGCACATATGAGTATGGACATGTTATCCAAATGCCTTGTATTTGAGGGAGTATCCCTTTTCAAAATTCTTTGTCTTGTACGCTCGGTAAAAGTGCTCTATGTTTGTAATTTTTCCTTGCAATTTTTATGGTAACCTATACAAGACCCTTAACCTATATAAAGACTTCCTCCACACAAAGTCATCCCTCTCTTCGTTCTTGCATATGATAACCCTTCAATAACAACTTTGACCTAGCAACAACAACTCACAACAACAACTTTGACCCAGAAACTTGCAGAAACGACTTCGACCTGACAAGAGAGACTTTGATCTCCTAGAGGAATCCACACGAGAGAGAGATAGATAGCCCAATATTTCGATTTTCTCTTTTTCTTCCTCTTTCTCCAAATTTTCACTCCTTTAGCCTTCCTTTCTTACTTTTCACTTTTCCAACTCTTTATTTTGGATATCGAACTTGTGTGAGAGAGAGAGAATTCTCCAAATGAATTCGAATTGCTCCAATATATAAGCTTCTAGTGAGGTCGAATTACCCAGTTTGAGGCTAACTTGATCTCCTTGAGGTCAACTTGGTGTGGAGGTGACAAATAGATTATTTGACTCAATATTAATTATTTTTACATGATTCAAAATCCCAATAAGCGTCTGTTTAAATGGACAATGACTCTAAAGACTGACAATAAATCCTATAAGTGCTCAATCGGGACTTTGACCTAAAACATGATGACCCAAGCATGAAACCCATTATTTAATAAGTCATAATAATAATAATAATAATAATAATAATAATATATTTTTCATTATTTTGATAAATACATTTTATGAAGACTGAACCCAGTTACATTCTTCAGCATCAATAAGATGCTCGTTTTTATTTTTTATATTTTTTTTAGCTCGCACTTCATAGGCCAACATTTACAAAACAAGGACTTGGATGAGAGGCAAAGTAATCCCATATGAGACATATAACATGAATATGGTGATTTTTAAGTTGTGTCCTTTGATATTTTGGACAAATGATAGACCATAGAGGATCAGAAAAAGGGTACATCTATTCATAATGAATAGTCCCAGATATAATCATGAGCATGAAACATTAGGTGGATCATGATTGTAAGCCTACTTAGCAGGTGGATTTGTGAAATATCATCAAAATAGGTGAGGGCATATTTATAACCTAGACATGGCACAAAATTTGTTGTATGTAGTCAAATTTGTGACCAAGTGGAGCCTCCATAACTCTAGGTAATTTCATCCTTGCAAGGCCAAAATTGCGCTTAGAATGAGTAGATCCACATTTTAAAATCAACGAGTATCATAACATGTAGTATCAGAGCAAGTATCATAACATGTAGTAAGTTCTACATGTAGGTCTATTTATATATTGTTATTAATATTTTTTTAAATGTTACATATCAACTTATACTAAATAATGAAGGTGTTACAAATCTCCCTCCTACCTTGAATTAGAAAGAACTTCTCTCTCTATATATTTTTAAAATAGTTTACTCAATATGCATATTAAATTATTGATTTATATTAAGAATGGAATCAATTATATGTCTCCTATAATGGAAAATGAAAATATAAGAAAATTCTTAAATTTAAATTACTTTAGTTTTCTCTATATAAAACTATATTATTTAATATGGACATTGAAATATATTATTTATGACTCACATTAATTTGTATTATTAATGTATTTTTATTTTAGATATTATATGTCAATTAAAATAGGTTTCGAGAATTTTAATTTCATTATGAATAATTATAAGGTGGATGGTAGGGATTCACCATGCATGGAAAATTCTAGAATAGTTGGCTTCTAGAATTTTAATGTAATTTTCAATAATTATTAAGTCAATGGTAGAGATTTAAACTCCATAATATTATATAATATTCATATTAGCATACACAAATTAAAGGTTGAGATCTATCTCCAAAGTACGTATGCCCATTTTTCTCTTTTAATTAAATTGGTTAATCTAAAAAATTCACATGAGTAAGTATCATAGGAAGTGAGAAGTGAGTCATGTTTTTTTGGGCATGTGGTATTAATAAGTCATGGTATCAACCCATTATATTGTAACAAAACATACTTATAGATTAAGAATTTCCATAGTGAAGTAGGGGTAAATCTCCATGGTTAAGAATTGTTTGCGATGTCATTTTAAATGAATATGTGTTTAACTTATATATTAATTATTTTTATTATTAGTAATAATAAATTTATATTTTTTTTTAGTTTTTATGATTTTTTTAATTTTAGCAACGTGTTGCACTAGTCCTACTAAGATTTATATTAAAACTATTTATTCCCTTTCTATCTTTTAATTAAATTGATTGATTAAAAAATATATCATCTAAACATGAGTTATGTTTTTTTAGGCACGTGGTATTAGTAAGCCATGGTATTGTTACAAAGCCGATATACAAGTTAAGAATTTCTATAGTAAAGTAAAAGTGAATCTTCATAGTTAAGAATCGTGTTACATCTTTTCTTAAATTTATATATGTTTAACTGATATATTACTTTTTTTTATAGAAATAATAATAATAAAATGGTAATTTAGGTAATGCTTATAAATTTTTTTAATCTTGGTAATCTAAGATCTATTGTCATTTAATTTATATGGTTCCTTAAGTGTCATATATCAATTCCATATTAATTAGTGAAAATTTTATATATCTCTCTCATACTTAAAAATAAATTAATTTATGAAGTTTGTAAAATTAAAGTGGAATTTAAAGTATTTTATTTATGGTAGATATTGTTTTTCTTATTTCTTATTATTATTTTTAATTTTTAATTTATTCATGTAAATATGATTTTATTATTTTTGAATGTATGTTACGAGACTACATCTCTTTTGTTGTAAAAAATGTATTTAAAATTATATATTAATATAAATATTATTAAATAATTAATTAAAAAAAAACAGAGTTTAAAAAATATAAATTATTATTCCAATTATTCACACATTAAATAAAAACTTATACAAAGATCTTATAGAAAATATTTTATAGAAAAGATCTTGGCCAAGAAGATTAAAACTATTTTCAAGCTCCATATAAGCCTCAAGCAATTATTCTGATTAGCCAAATACAAATTTGACCCCATGCAAGGATCAGGGGTCTATCATATTCCATGTTCATGAGGGAAATCCTATGTTGGCCAAATAGATTGTCCTTTCAAAGCTTGAACCAAATAACACATAGTTGATACCAACCAAAAATGTTTATCAAAATTTTCCATCACTAAACACTCTTTTAAGTCCAAACATTTGATTTGCTTTGATCAATCGAAAATCTTAGCCTTTGTTCCTTTTCACAACTCTAGAATTATTTGAGAAGCCCTTTGAAATCGAGAAGAAACCTAATAATTTTAATAGAGAATATGGATACAAGCTTAACCAATCTTAGAATCTCATCATCTACCATCTCTCCCATTGAGTCCATGATCATATAATTAAAAATATTTTTTCCATAAATTTAATATTGTATACATATTTTCAAATATCATTTTTCAAAAATTATCCTATTTTCAATTAATTTTGTTAAACACACACATGGAGAAGACAACAAATAAGAAAAATATTAGTTTCTTTTACTATACAAATGATATACATTTATAATACATTCTAATGACCCTTTGTTTCCATATTCCAAGTGGTCTCTTGGACTCCCTTTAATTGGTCACAGTCCACGCCAACCTTTAGCGGATTAGGTTTCCAACATTCCCCCCCTTAATCTGAAGGGGTATATACGAGTCTAAGAAGAGAGCTCTAATATAAAAATACAACAATGCATGCCAACAATAAGTTGAATGTGTTATCTAAAATGATGGCATAAGATGGCAGAACTCAAGGTCTCAATTTGTGGTGGCTTAAGGATGAAAAGGAAGGTCACCAAACAAAGAAATTCTTAGTGTGGTTCTCGGAACTCTTCCAAATCTGGTAAGAAGTTGGAGTCTTCTGTTAGAGGAAGTTCTCCTTAATGATTTAAAGAGGGAGACCTTCAACCTAGAAAAAAGGAGGTCTGCAACCTACAGTGGTTTCAGGGAGACCACCAACTAAATACATGCTTAGGGGCTTATGTGTCTCTAGCCACAACTCTGAATCTGGGTATGATTGTCTCTAGTTGCAGGCTTAGGAAATAGGTTCAAGTTATTGCTCAAGCTCACTTGCTTTCTCTTTGAAGCTTGTATATGACCATCAATTCCCCCCTATCAGATACAAGGCGAGAAGATGAATAAAACTCATCTGCAAGACTTTTGAGTACTCGTGAACAAATTCTATGATACGAGAAAAATATATTATTGGATGTCGAATCCCATTGCCAAGAAGTGATCCATCCAAAGTGAATCTTTGTTCTTGCAAGGGGCTTATTTCTGAAGCATTTGTTTGAATTATGAGTGTGCTAATCACAATTCTTGCATGGGTGAAGATCAAAACAGTGATATTCCATATGGCCAATTCGGACACAAAGTTGGCATTTCACAATCTTCTATGAATGCGAAGGAGCAAATCTATAACAGGTGAAGGTGAAGGTGAACTGTCATGAAGAAATCCAACACTCTAACATTTGATGGTATTTGAGTAATCTGGAATATGAAATGATGCCTCCTTATCATATCCAAGACCTATTTTGTGCTTGTTGCTGACAATCTCTTCCCAAGATCTAATGTTTGGCTTGGCAAGTGCAGGCTAAATTTCCACACCTACATGCAAATCTACTCTTGAAATGGGCACATGATGGGAGTCAACCTCAATGTTACTAATTTGACCACTTTCTGGAAGGTGATGGGAGTTTGTCTCAACCTGAAATAGAGGATTGTTCTGAACAAAAATAAGTTCAAAATGATGTCTTTTCTTATGTAACTCATCTTGCTAAAGTTGTGATTCGAGCCGCAAAAACTCAATTTTGTCTTGTGCACTTTCTAAACACGCTAGAGTATCAAAGAGATTGTTCTTACTGATATGGAATGTGTTGTTAGCAATAGACACAACTAGAGTTCTCAATAACTCTAATAATCCATGAATTTTCGTGATTATTCAAACAACTCAAGTCAAAAAATGATCACAAATGTACTTGTAAAGGTAGATAACTAATGCAATATTCTTCGAAATCAAATGTGCCCAATGATAAGAGGGAAATCTACTCAATCAATAATCATTTGCAAGCCATAAATATTCTCCTTTAAAAATGATTATCCTTTGTGTTTGGCTGTCAAATAAATTCCTCTACTCTATGTCAACAAACAACACGTTTATTGGAACAGTTCAAGTTATGAGTGTGGCTTCATTAATACCCAAGTTATGAGTGCAACTTCATTGATACCTTTTTTCCCAATAAGGTATCCACATGAAGAAAAAATACCCAACTTAAAAATCCCAAGGTGCACAAACCTAGCAATCTACTATGATGATCAAAACACAGTTCATATGATGTTCATTGTTTCATTGTCTCAAACAATCGAATTATTCCACCAACTTCAATAGAGAACCCTTACAGTATGTACCCAAAGCCCAAAACAATAGTTATATCTGCATCCAATATCAACATATATAGCCCTCCATAATTAACGCCACAACGACATTCTTTTGGTCCATAAAAAATTATTTGACAAGACATGAAAGAATATACAGGGTTCCTCAGGTATTTACAGAGAGTTTCCCTATGGTAAACAACGAATAGACGCAAGGTAGCCCAGAAAGAAAATCAAGACCTGTAGGTTGTAAGACCTTACTCTCTTCCAGCGATCCCATACTCTTTCGCTAATGTTGGACAATCGATGCATTCAATTCATGTATTTTAATCTTATTATATCATTACATATATCATGAAACTTGACTCCTCCAATGGCGGATAATGAATCGACTGGATAGAGAAACATGTGTTGGAAGGCGAAAATCAGATACCAAGAAATGTCAAAGTAATGCCACTTGTTAGGGTTTATTCATTGTCTCTATTTGTTAGAGCTCGAATCAACAATAAACGCACCATTAAAACATATACAAAAGGAAACAACACACGACCATCAAAAATGATATTAACCCAGCATACAGACTTATGTAAAACGCCTCATCTTCAATTCTAGATTCCAACAAATTTATTATCTAATTTTACCTATTTCTTACTTTCATTATTATTAATTCTCAATTTTTTTATTAATTCTTAAGTGGACTTTTTAATTTAAATTATTATTTTATTTCTTATTAACCCTTACTTGAAGTATAAATTTATATTAATATAAATTCTTTTTATTATTAATTCTTATTTCGAGTTTTAGACTTCGCAAAAACGTGGAGAAAGATTGAGATGATTCAAAAGCAATTCAAAACCTACAACCTCAAGATCAAGGGAAATACTCCCTATCCTATTCTCCTTATCGAAGTTGGCCAGTTGGCCTTTCCCCCATTAAAAGCACAACTATGTCTAGATATTTGATATATAAGAAGAAGATTTACAATATGGAATCCATGAGGCTTCCCAAAATCGCTTCTAACTTTAGTCAAACCCCCACCCCCACCTTCGCCTCAAGCATGGATGGCATAAGGATGCCCAATCTTGACTCAAGCATTGGGGGATAAAGGAGGATATCATCATGGGAAGCAAGGATAGTGTCAAAGATACTATTACCTCCAAATTTAAGGATAAATTGTGGGATGATAAGGAGCTGGAGGGTAAAAGGAAGCTAAGATACTATAAGGAGGTGATCAACCCCACCCTTGATAACCAGAATTATCTCTCTATTTTTACCAACCCTAAGAAAAAAATGAACATCGCTAAGATAAGAACTAATTCTCATGAGCTTCCAAGTAAAACTAGGCGGTGGTCTACTCTCAAGATTCCTTGGGATGATAGAATCTATCATATATATGATACTAAGACGGTGGAAGATGAAAAACACTTCTTTTTAGACTGTGCGACTCTTACTCACATCCGCAACTTGTTAAGTCAACCCAACTATAATGGTTTTGGAGAACTTTTTTCCCTTCTTTTTGATCATAGAAATAAGATTTTGAAGAATCGCAGTTAGATTCTTTTTCTTTTCTTAAAGTCCAATAGACCACATTGGTCTTAGTGGATGTTAATCATCATCACCATCCATTTAATATTTATTTTAATTTATTTTCATCATTAATTTTCAATTTGGAATGGTTCTAATTTTTATTCTTACAACATTATTCTATTAATTTTAATTTTCAAATAATTCTTATTTTTCTTATTTTAATTCTTATTATTTTTTCATTCCTTAAATTTAATTTATTTTCCTCATTAACTTTCAATTTGGATGAGGTCTATTTAACTATTTCTTATTCTTATATTATTATTTTCTTATTAGTTTATAATTTTATTTTTCAACTAATTCTTGCTTTATTTTAATTCGTATTCTTGTTTCATTCTTTAATTTGATTATTACTCTTCTAATTAATAATTCTCTTTAATTCTTATTTTCTATTAATATATATTATTTTAATATTATATGATAATTCTTATTTTATTTTTAATTATCACTTATTTTATATTTTTGAATTGTGAATTTGGACCATTAAACGTAATTTCTACTCTCCTTAAAAAAAAAGCTCTTCAGCTCTCATTTACTCATATAAAATCATTGATCAATGATAATAGATGAAATAACCATCCAAAAATTATACAAAACAAAAATACAATACATAATTCTCTTCTTAAAAATATCTTAAAAAAAAAACTTATACAATTTATTTTCAAGCATCCATTTTCAAAATCAAGCCATCCAATTAATCCTTTCAAAGTTATCGCAGATCTTGAAAAATAAATACATAAAGTTATCGTAGTTATTGAAAAATGATTAACAAATATTTACATTTGAAAAATAAATAACAGATATTTACATGTGAAAGTTATAGGAGGAAATTATATATAAAAGTATGCTACATAAAATATATTAGAATTGCCACTTTAAATTAGAATGGATTGTTTTAATCGCTAAAAGCTATATAATCAAATAGATTCAAAACGAACTAGTAGGGAACAAAACTAGTAGGGAAATTAAATACTATAATGTAACATAAACACAATATTTATAATGTAAATATTAATTATTAATTAGTCTAGATTTATTTAATTATTTATTTATTTATTTAATTTTAGATCTATAAGGAAACATTAAATACTATAATGTAATATAAATGATACACAATATTTATAATGTAAATATTAATTAGTCTAGGTTTATCTAATTTTTGATTTAATTAATTAACTTTGGATCTATCATGTGCAGAGAGGGATTAAATTTTTGGAGGTGAATTTTTTTTTTCAAATTCTACACTCTCTCAAACACACATGCTTTCTCTCTCCTTCTCTCTATCTCTGTCTTCTTCCCTCTCTTCACCTTCCATCTATATATCTATATCTCTTTGTCTCTCTGTTGTCTCTCTATATCACGCCCAAAACACACACACTCTTTCTCCATATTTATCTCTCCCTCCCTCTTACTCTTCCTCTCTCCCCCTTCTATTTATCTTCCCTTCTGCTCTCCTCTCTCCTCTCTCCCCCCTTCTTTCTCTCCTTCTCTCCCCCTCTTCTATCTCTCATTTATCTCTCTAACTCACACCAAACATATACACTCTCTCTCCATCTCTCCTTTGTCACTCCCCCACTCTCTCTCTCCACTTTTCTCTCTCCATGTGTTTCTTCTTCCCTCCCTCACTTTCTTTCCAACTCCATTTCTCTATCCCTCCCTCTCTCCTCCTTCCTCTATCTCCCTTCCTCTCACTCCATCTATCTCTCCACCTCTATCACTCTATGTCTTTGTTCTTCTCTCCCATATATATCTAGAGTACATATATATCATGATATATTATAATATAACAAATTTATTATTATATTAAATTTAATATTGTATTATTCCTAACTTATTAATATTAATATTAGATTTAATGATATTTTTTACATGGAATGATAACATATATATATATATATATATATATATATATATATATATATATATATGAAAACTTTGATGGGGAGATATTCATGTCTTTAGAGATTTTAATAAATCCATAGGATATAGTTTTCATTTTAAAGTTTAATTTTACAAATATTTAATTAAAAGAAATATTAAAAGATTTTGGAGTAAGATTTTCCTTTCTTTGTATTGAATTAATCTTTTTACTTTATTTTAAAAAATGGTATTGACTTTAGTAAAGAGTAAATATGTTTAAAATTTTACATGATTTAAAATTTTAATGTGGTATTTTTTTTATTTTATGAAGATTAAAAGTAAATGATAAAATAATTATTAGAAGAATATAATAATTATATTATAGTTTTTTATAATAGTTATTTTATTATATATCTTGAATTTAAATAAAAAATAAATAACTATACAAAATATTTAAATTATTATTATTATTATTATTATTATTATTATTATTATTTTAATCTGGGACAATATGAATAAAATTTCAACTGATATCCTTATACGGAAAGTGGTAAGCGTAGTCTATCCATCGCATTTCGAATACCAGCAGCCAGCCCGCTAAAGCGACAATTGAGTGTCCCAACATGCCTGAGCAATGCCCTCCTATTACAGACTTGCAATCTGAAGTTTAGCCTCCTCCTCCAGATCAGAACACGTCTTTGGAGAGTGTCAATCTGTATTCTTTCGGTTATATGTCCTTGCCCCCCTGAGGGACAAGTGGCTTCGCACCTTATATGTCCTTTATTAGAAAGTAAAGAAAAATACACACACTTGTAGTACCCAAAAAAAACACATAAACCCTTAACTCTGAGCAACTAGTGATTAGCACTATTACATTTGATTAACAGGCGCTTAACATTAGAAACAATCTTATAGCAGTGATAACCTAAAACGTATCATAGCTGGCACACCAAAACACTGACATCTCATAGCTGTCACACCAAAATATTGACATTTCATGTACGATAGACAATACCAAAATGATCATGTCACCCATTTACCATAGGCAAATCCACATATCCAAATCAAGCCAAGACAACCTGAATTCAAAGAGTAGCATTTTCCAACAGACCCATACAAAAGAAATTCAACTCTGGACCACGAGTAATTAGCACTATTAAGGTTGGATGAACAAGTGCTTAGATATTGTAGATAATCTTATAGCAGGCATAACTTGAAACCAAAATAATGTGTCATAGCTGGCACTCCAGAACATTGACATCCCCATTAGAATATACAATATCACCCATGTCCCATCGACAAACCCACAGATTCAAATCAAACTAAGACAAAATAAATACAAACATACGCATTTCCCAAGCGACCCATACAAAAACACATTCAGGCAGACTAATACAAAATACAAAGTCAGACTAATATGAAACAAAAAGAGGTGTATTCAGTCGGGGATGACCATGAGGATTCGTTTCAATGTTTCCATCTGATGGTGAGGCAGTTGAGTGGAGACACAGATACTTCTTCCGTCTCTTCCGGGCAAGAGCAGCATTGCGCCAACTAAATTGCATAAATTCATGAATGCTTCCTGCACATTCGACGGGCTTCCAAATCCATGGTCTATCGCATAAACAGGAAATTTGGGAGAATTGATCACATAAACTCCGTAATGGGCATTTACTATACGCCCAAAAGTAATTATTCCTCTCTTGAGAATTGTGCTCTTCTGTGGTGCAGGAGTTGATGATTTCTTGAATAAGAGCCACATCAAAGCCAATATCTTGCTCAAATAGCTGCTTGGCACTAGTCTGGCCCATACCCATGGATATGCAGTTCCCAAAATACGTTGCAAGCAAGGGCGGTTTTACCCGTTCTCTGCCATCAGCTACCATTTCAAAGAAAACGGGCTCTTTTTCTGGGACTTGTCGAGCTTTCATTACTGATCTCCAGAAATGCGCTGAAAGTGCTACTAGAGTGTTGGGGATTTTTCTGGTAAAATCCCAAAAACAAACAAACTGAACACACAGAGGAAATGCTCTGTTTCCTTCTCTCCACAGGATCTTTTGCACAGGGAAGCTTTTAAAAAAAATTTGTCTGAGAACAGAGTATTACACCACTATAAAAGAATTTGTATTCATTAATATGAAAATGCCTGATACATATTTCTTCCTCTTTCACTCAGAGGGATTTACCAAAAATACATTTAACAAAACTCTGTCTCCTCCTGAGAATTTACACTGCTGGGTAAAATTCTCATTTTCTTTTACTGCTGTAAAACCTCCATTTACATTACTGCTGTAAAACTATTTTACATATGCAGTAAAATTTTCATTACATTCCAATTTCAAAAAAAAATACCTGTGCGTTCTTTTCTTTTGCATTTCAATGCACATCCAATACATTCAAAAAGAACTGATGTATCCACTGCTATGCATCTCCCTTGGTTTTTCCGCTGCTGCAAGCTTCACCACCACTCAACAAAAAAACATACACATTTCTTTTGCGCTCCCCTGTTCATTATTTTCTTATGCACTGTTGTGCAAAATTAATACATTCTCATACAATGGTCAATACGCATTAAAAAAAAACTTACATAGTGTACATATGCCCATACCTCCGATATATAAAAAAACATTAAAATTTAAATTTCTTACCAAAACTTCTACGGGCACATTTAATTCATTGAATTATTTTAACGGCGGTCAACCCAAAACTTGAATTTTACTCCACGCAAAAACTTTAATGTTGCACGTATGCAGGTATGCAGGTTAAAACAATCGATGGACGAAAATGGTGGAGCAGATCGAACGACGATGGAGAATTTTGGGAACCATTACATGACTAACCATTACGTCCTGAAATGTCAGACTTGTTGACGTATAGAGAGGACCACGCGTCAACAGGAGATTGCATCGGGCTCAATCATACGGAAACTGCCTTCACGCAAAAGCGGTTCGATATGCATCAAGGTGGTTTGTGGTTTTGCTGCGGTGGTTTTGGGGTGCGCAGCTGAAATTAGACTTCAACACTCCCCTTTAATTTCAACTACTGGGCATTCAGTCATACCCAGACACTTCGTAAAAAATTCAAAGCTTTTCCGATCCAATGGCTTTGTCAAAATGTCTGCTACCTGTTCTTGAGTCCTGCAATGTACTAAGACAATTTCTCCATTGTTCACCAATTCTCTGATGTAGTGAAACCTTGTATCAATGTGTTTCGTTCTCTTATGAAACACTGAATTCTTTGACAATGCAATAGCTGAGCTATTGTCACAAAAAATCACTGTCGCTTTTTCCTGCTCTTGGCCTAAGCTCCTCAACATTCTTCTCATCCAAACTGCTTGACATGCTGCTGCTGTAGCTGCCACATATTCAGCCTCTGCTGTAGACAATGCTACAATGGACTGCTTCTTAGAAGCCCATGAAATGGCTCCTGAACCCATGTGAAATACATAATCGGAAGTGCTTTTCCGATCATCTACACTTTCAGCCCAATCACTATCAGTGTATCCAACCAAATCTGAATGTTCTGAGACATTATATAAAATTCCAAACATTTTGGTACCTTTGACATACCTCAAAATTCTTTTTGCTGCCTGCCAATGTGTCTCCTTTGGCCTCTCCATAAATCTGGAAATTAAACTAACAGCATACATAATGTCAGGCCTAGTTGCTGTTAAATACATAAGGCTGCCAACAATACTCTTGTACAAACTAGGATCAAAATCCTTGTTGTTGTCCTCTCTGTTGAGTTTTAATCCCATTACTGTGGGAGTGATCGCTGCCTTGCATTCTTGCATGTTAAATCTGCCCAATACTTGATTTACATATCTAGCTTGTGAGATAAAAATTCCTTTTTCATTTTGATCTACTTCTATGCCTAAGAAGTATCTCAAGAAACCCATGTCAGTCATTTCAAATTCTTCCTTCATGACTGATTTGAAATTCTCAATAAGCTGATCTTCATTACCTGTGAAAATAACATCATCAACATATAAGACAACAATCAAAATTTTACCATCTTTTTCTTTGATGTAGATGGTGGGTTCTCCTTCACACTTGTCAAATTCATTATCCAATAGATAAGAATCTATTCTGCTGTACCATGCTCTTGGCGCTTGCTTCAGCCCATAAAGAGCTTTCTTCAATTTGCACACTTTGTGCTCTTCACCTTTCTTCTCATAGCCTAGAGGTTGTTCAATGTAAACCTCTTCCTTTAACACTCCATTTAGGAATGCTGACTTCACGTCCATTTGGTAAACTTTCCACTTGTTTTGCACTGCTATAGACAGCACTGCTCTCACGATTTCCATTCTTGCAACCGGGGTGAAAGTTTCCTCATAATCTCTCCCATATTGCTGCTTGTACCCTTTGACAACCAGCCTTGCCTTGTGCCTTTCTATCTTGCCTTCAACATTGCTTTTGGTCTTATAAACCCATTTGACTCCAATAAATTCTTTGCCTTTTGGTAGTTCAACCAAATCCCATGTTTTGTTTCTCTCTATGGCATTCATCTCCTCATCCATAGCTTCTATCCATTTCCTATCTTTAATTGCATCCTCGAAATGAATAAGATCATCAACATGACAATACAAGGCAAATAAGGAATTCATTCCTTCATCATAAATATCACTTATATTTCTAAATTTCTTACCTCTTTCATTTGGTGTGCAAGTGCTTGAAGACGCACTTGAATTTCCTCCTTGTGGTGTGCTTGGAGAAGCACTCTCATTTATCCTCAATGGTGTCCCTTGCTGTCCTTGTGTTGGCGCTGCTGTTTGGGGATGCATTTCAGCCACCTCCTCATCATCTTCATCATGAGACAAATAGTTTTTAACATTAACTGTCTTCTCTATGCTTCCATCCCAAGCTTCCTCTTCAATGAATTGAACATCTCTGCTGACAAAAAACTTCTTGGTGGATGGAATATACAACCTGTAAGCTTTGGATTCCTCACTGTATCCAATGAAGATACATTTCTCCCCTTTGCTATCCAACTTCCTCCTTAGCTGATCTGGAATGTGTGCATAGGCCACACATCCAAAAACTCTCATGTGGGTGACTCCTTGCTTTCTCCCACTCCATGCTTCTTCCGGCACTTTGTTCAACACTGCTTTTGTAGGACACCTGTTCAAAATATACACTGCACAATTTACAGCTTCAGCCCAATAATAATTTAGCAAATGTTTTGCCTTCAGCATGCTCCTCGCCATATCCATAATGGTCCTATTCTTCCTTTCAGCAACTCCATTTTGCTGTGGGGTGTACCTAGCTGTAAACTGTTTGTGAATTCCATTTTCTCTACAAAATCGTAGGAATTCCTTGGAGATATACTCACCTCCTCTATCAGTTCTCAAAACTTTTATATGCAGCCCGCTTTGGTTCTCCACAAGTGCTTTGAAATTTCGGAATTTTTCAAACACTTCACTTTTGTTTTTAAGAAAATATACCCAAGTTTTTCTTGTAAAGTCATCAATGAATGTTAGGAAATATTGGCTACCTATTAATGATGGAGCTTGCATTGGTCCACATAAATCTGAGTGGATGATTTCTAAGGGTGTCTTTGCCCTTATGCTCTTCCCCGATGGAAAACTTTCTCTGTGTTGTTTTCCCAAAATGCAACCTTCACAAAGGCTGTCTGGTTTCTCTATCAATGGTAGTCCTCTTACCATTCCTTTCCTACTCAACAAATTTAGACCTCCAAAATTGAGATGTCCAAATCTCAAGTGCCACAACCAATTTTCATCCTTTGGCACGCTTTGGAAAGCCTCTTGGGTAACTGCTGCAATTTCATTTTTGTTTTTCAAATTTGCCCTGATCCTGAGAGGGAACATCCTGTTCCTTGTCATTTTTACTTCAGCAATGCATCATTTGCTGGGTGCTATATCCATGATGGTGCACACATCAGTCACAAAGAAAAGATTGTACCCCTTTTGAACAAGCTGTCCAATACTCAAGAGGTTACATCTCATTCCGGGGACATAGTAGACATCTGCTATGGTTTTCCTTTCTCCTTGCTTTGTAAATATTTTTACCTCTCTTTTTCCCATAACAGAGATTTTACTATCAGTTCCTAGTGTAACTTCTGATTTCATATTCTGATCTAGAGCAGAAAAGAGGACTATGTTTCCTGTCATATTGTTGCTGCAACCTGAGTCTAAAAACCATATGTCTTCATTGTTTGTTTCAGCCATGTTACAAGCTAACAACACATTATCTTGACTGTTGTTTTCTCTAGTGACATTTGCATTTGATTTATTGTTCATATCATGCTGCTTCTTCCTACATTCAGTGGCATAATGCCCATATTTTTTACAATAATAGCATTGGACATTGGATTTTTCATACCTTTGTCCTTGAGCATGATGTTGTCCTCTTTGTTGGCTGCTGCCTTGGCCTTGGTTATGATTTGGATTGTTGCCTCTTCCTTGAGCATTTGCTGGGCTATTCCTTCCACCTCTGTTTTGACTTCTACCTTTTCCTCTGCCTTGACCTCTTCCTCTTCCAAAGGACATCTGGGTCTTGAAGGCTTGCTCTAGAGATGAGTTTTCATTTCTACTCAACCTCTGCTCATGTGTTACCAGTGATGCATGAAGCTCATCAACTGAAAAGTTTGAGAGATCCTTTGTCTCCTCTATGGTGGTGACAATCACATCAAATTTTGAGGGTAAGACCCTCAATATTTTCTCCACAATCCTCCTTTCTTCAATGGCTTCTCCATGAGTCCTCATCTGTGTGACCAAACCAATCACATGTGTGAAGAATGAGTCAATATTATCTGACTCCTTCATGCTCAGATTCTCAAAATCTTTTCTCAGCAATTGTAGTTTTGTTGTCTTCACTCTCTCCATGCCTTGATAGGCTGTCTTGAGGGTTTGCCATGCTTCATTTGTTGTCTTAGCTGCTGATAACCTTGGAAACACACTCTGGTCTACTGCTAGATACAACAACACACGGGCTTTTGAATCCTTCTTCCTATTGCTCTTTAGCAGATCCTTCTCTACTGGAGTTAATCTATTAAACTCATTTTCATCTGCTGGTTCTTCAAAACCATCTTCAACTATTTCCCATAAATCTTGAGAGGCAAATAGGGCTCTCATAGTTATTGCCCAATAGTCATAGTTTTTCCCATTGAACTGTGGGAGCTGGGTATTAAACATACCCATGCTAGTGCTTGTGCTAGCCATTCCTTGACTGTGTATTTAAAACATTGACTGTCTCTTCAGCAGTAACAAAAAGAAAACTTTGAGGAATACCTGAATCTTTTGTTCACTGTGTCTTCACTTTGCTGGAGAAGATTTACTGCTGCAACAAAAGACTCCTCCTTTCAGCTTCTTGAACACTTTCAAAGAGCCTAAGCCTGCTCTGATACCACTGTTGGAGATTTTTCTGGTAAAATCCCAAAAACAAACAAATTGGCTTCTCATTTTTCTTATCGCGCTGCTGCACTTTACATTTCAAAGCTGCCCCTTTTCCTTTTCCGCACTTCTGTGCATATTGCATTGCATATATGATAAAAAAAAATTACATTTTTTAACACTGCTGCGTATTACATTTCAGAGGGATTAACAAAAAAAATTTCATTTGCGCTTTGTTGTGCTGCAATACATCCAGTCTCCATGCCCTGCACACTTTTCTTCTCTGCTTTTATGGCAGATTTAATTCCATATCTCTCCCCTATAAGAAGATAACTCAGCAAAGTTACAAAAATTATAGGCTCCCTTAACTGTATGCATTGTTTTCTTTGAACCAGGATCGTTCCTTCAAGTTTTGAATCATGCTTTCGCTGAAATGAAAAGTTGAAATTTCGAGTGCTGTATCTTCCTTCACAGAATTCTGGATATTAATCATGCTATTTTCAGAGATCTTCCCTGGGACGTCGGCAAGGTTACTCGAATGTGCCGCAGGCAGTGAATCATCACGTGCAAGCGTGAAAATATGCGCTTCAGTAGAGCGATCGGTGAGTACCGGTTTAACCTTCAGTGAAATATTGGGTATACCGTTATCCCTCTTAAAAAACGTTCTAATATGCTGAGGTTTCTGCGAAATAGGAAGCCCTCTGCTACACTCTGCCCAACACTTCAAGAAATGCCAAAAGGAAGCTCCGTCAGCAACAACGTGGTGAGCATTGAATCCTATGCAAATTCCGCATCTCACAAAAGCAATGACCTGCACGATTTTGTGAAAAAAAATTATAATATAATAATTTTGAAAAAAAAAATCATAATAGATTTACATTATAAATTGTTATTTAATTATTTGTATGATAAATTTAAGGAGTTGTTTTTAGTGAGTTTTTTTTGGAAGTTTTTACAGTGGGTTTTGCTCGTCTAATTTCTCTAAAATCCAGAAGGAATTTATTGAAATCACAAGTTTGATGGTGGGTTTTTCCGGTCTAATTTCTCTAAAATCCAGCAGGAATTTATTGAAATTACAAGTTTGATGGGTAATTTCTCTAAAATCCAGCAGGAATTTATTGAAGTCACAAGCTTGCTGGGTAATCATATGCAATCAAAGTTCCCTAGGGTTTTTCACGGTGGTGAATCCATATATACAATCAAAAAACTAGTTTACATAAATCAAGATTTCACCTCAATTTTTTCCACCGGATTCTGGCACTGGAAAGTCCAAAAAGTCGCACTAAAGACAACTCCTAAATGTAATAAATGTGAAAAGATAAACACTAGCATTTGCACCTAATGTTGCAAAGGAAACGCCGTAAGGCATAGTTTGTGGAAAAATATTGAAATGTGAATGGGCTTTTTTGAAAGCAAGGGTCGATGTATTTGAGTTTCAATTTGAGGAAGCCATGTCAAAAGGCGTATTTGGGGGTTAAAGTGGTTACGAAATGGAATGCAAGTAGTCTTAAATATCCATTGAACTTGTTTAGACACCATCGCATCTGGATTAAAATTGCGTAGTTGAAGGTGAAGGTAAAGGAATGAATTCACGCCAAATGCGAACAAGAATTGGGTATCCATATTGATTTGGATAGGGTTATTTAAGAAATCATTATTCAAATGGGAAATTTAATTAATATGAAGACATATTGAAAACATATATTATATTCATTGAAATAAATTGATTTTGTTAACAAAATATGTTAAAACCCATTGATAATGAATCGGTTGTGAAGACATAAACTATCAAAATGGCATTTGATCTTGAAACATCCTTTTTCAAGTTTCAAATGGAAAATACAAATAGTGAATATAATATTCTAAAGAGCATTGTTCTTGTCATTCCATATTTGAAGTTGTATCAAAACTTGTTGGAGGCATCAAAGACCTGAAGAAGCAGTGATGAACCTGCAAAATGTATATTTTGTTAGAAGTTGTAATATGTAAATCAGTTGTGGAAATTTATTAGTAATACTTTGTAGGTGAGTTGTGTTAAAATGAATTTGGAATGAATGGAAATGAAGTTACCTTTGCCATGGGGATTTATATATTGTTAGTGGAAGATGCATGGTGAATGATGGCATACTGAACACCATTGGAGATTTATGCGTAGTTGGAGACGCATATTTCTTGCTTGCTATTCTGCTCGTAGTTGCATAGGTGTGCTTTTTCTGAGTCCATATGTCCTGTTGCAAAAGAAAGAAAATATTAGAATGAGATGTATAGATAATATAAGGACATTCTAATATTTGCATAATTATTAATAATGATTAAATTTGGTTGTTGTTGAAAGATATGAAAGGTATGCTATGAAATAGAATGAGCTAAGTAAATAGAGGAAACCTTTTGGTGTTGTTAAAGTATGGGTTGGAGCAGATTATCTGGAGGTGGCATTGAACGGAGCTCTAGAAATTTTCACACAGAATCCTAAAATATTGCCACAATCACAACTTACCAACCTTAACATCCAATTTCTGATGCCATTAGTAACTTACTGAATATGGTATATCATAAATGTGAGGTGATAATAACATTGTTTGATGCACAGCCAATGCACAATACAGTAATGGTTTTTAACATAATATAATATTTATAAGCAAGAAATCAACTAACAGAATATAGTACATTGTCAAAGGTAAAGGAAAAGATCGCATGCAATATCAAGAGATTGTTGTCCGCAAGCATTTTCTTCACCAAACCACATGATTCCCTAGCCAATTTAATTCCAAAAGATAGCCAATTTAATTCCAAAGGCTAAGTCAGTGTTCATAATGTCAATGTCTTCATATAAGTTTAAATAAGGTAGAGATAATGGTGGAGTTAACTTGAGATCAATCCTACATAATTTGGATTTTGGGTCTAGATTATTCCATCAACATCTAAAACGATTCCCTGATTTCCTTTAGGAGACCAAAGCCCAAAAACCACTTTCACATAAATGCTTGCAAAGTTGGAAAAGTAGTTGGAAATGTACTTCGAGGATTAAGACAGATATTCCCAGGCACCCACTAATTGCATGGATGGAATCCTTATTCTAAGAATAACGAGGGAGATTGTTATTCCTTACCCAAATTGGAAAAGAGGGCAAGGCCTCTCAGAAGGGATCAAATGTTAGGTTGCAAGGTTAGAACCAGGTCCATCTACACTACCAAATTTAGTGGTAACCAAAAGATCTCTAATAGTTTCATTGTATATTTTGAGTATTAATGCCTGAGAATAAGGAAGACATCAAGAAATTTAGCACGAAATGACAGTTGCATTCAGCACAACTCCATTCTAAATAAATCCAAACAAACACTTCGATACAAATAAAATCCAAGGTATCCAAGGTATTAAAATCTCAAAGGCTATCAATCCGATATGAGTATTCAAGACTAGGTCTTAGCAGGTCAAGACATGTGTGCATTTTGGAGGCAGATAATGAGAATTTTGTGAGAGTTTTCTTGTTATTTTTGTTGGTTTTAATGGTTGATCACCACTAGCTGGCTAAAATTTGTAAGATAGTGTTAACTACTATCAGACTTTTTTTTCTACTCATTTTTATTGCTGTGCAAAAAACAAATCAGATCAGAACAAAATTCCTCATTTGTATATTCTTTCTTTTGGTTATAATGGAAAATTATGTCCACGATATATTGAAATGTATGAATTTTGAAAGTCCTGTTGTGGTGTTCTTTTACCTATTGAAATCAGGTTATATATTCAATGTATTTTTTCCAGTTCTAACAAACCAATATCAAGATTTGAAACTGCTAGGAATCGATAAAAGGACCTTTGCATAATAGGTGGCATAGTTGACCCTGTTTAAAGGGAGGTCGATATATTTTTAGGAATATTTACAATAGATTCAAATTTGCAGGCAGGATATCAACAGTCAAAGAATCAATTTGCAATTTGATGGCAGAGGATTTTCTATCATGGTCCATGGATGAAATAGAAATTAAACAAAAACTCAGAAAGGAGATTAAGGCTGTTACCGGAGATGAAGTAGTCCAGAAACGTCCAGAAATGTCCCTGAAAGTTGAACCGCCCAGAAACAAAGCCTGCATTCATCCAATGAGTGCATCAACATTTGACTGACTGAGAAATTGAACAAAGCTTTAACTAAATCAGTCTTGTTACTTATCCTTGCTACTAAACGACAAGTTCTATCACTGGTTTGAATGGTATATAGTCATGGATTCAAAACAAAGCAGCAAAATGTTGATAATAGAGATGGCTTCAGTTCCTTGTATTTTTACAACAGATTCAAATTTGCAGGTAGGATATCAACAATCAAAGAATCAATTTCCAGTTTGATGGCAGAGGATTTTCTATCATTTCCATTTTCCTTGTCCAGAAATGTCCCTGAAGGTTGAATCACCCAGAAACAAAGCCTACATTCATCATTTCCGATTATTCTATAAATAAATAACTGACATTTTTATATGATGCACAAATCCCTTTGTTGATGAATGATGTTGTTTCAGACTACATAATTAGACAGATAACAGTGGGTTGTACCAAGTATTCTTATAGATTAGTATTTCCAGTTTTTCAATAACTTGTTAATTGAAATCTGAAACTCCAACATGGCCCCCGAATAGTCCTGAATTTTCAAGGAAAATAAGCATTGGAATCACTTGCAATAACTGTTTTTAAAGTGCCTCCAGAATCATGACATGAGCTCCAGAAATTTTCACGCAGAATCCTAAAATATTGCCACAATCACAACTTACCAACCTTAACATCCAAATTCTGATGCCATTAGTAACTTATTGAATATGGTATATCATAAATGTGAGGTGATAATAACATTGTTTGATGCACAACCAATGCACAATACAGTAATGGTATTTAACATAATATAATAATTATAAGCAAGAAATCAACTAACAGAATATACTACATTGTCAAAGGCAAAGGGAAAGATAGCATGCAATATCAAGAGATTGTTGTCCGCAAGCATTTTCATAATGTCAATGTCTTCATATAAGTTTAAATAAGGCAGAGATAATGGTGGAGTTAACTTGATATCAATCACAACTTACCAACCTTAACATCCAAATTTTGATGTCATTAGTAACTTACTGAATATGGCATATCATAAATGTGAGGTGATAATAACATTGTTTGATGCACAACCTCTTCCAATATATAGTATTCGAAGCAATAGAGGAAAAATTGAAAGAAATAAAGATGTCTGACAGTTAAGAAAGGCATGAAGAACCATTCAAAGTCAAGAAAATTGGACGCACAAGTCATATCCTTATTGTAAGTTTTCTTTGTTGCAAAAAGACCAATTTATTATCTGGGTTCTAGAGGTTCTAAACCCAACCTTAATAACCATAGAATAAGAGCTGGTTGCTCCATTCAAAACGAGAAGATTGGAGGTAGGAGTCACATCCTCATTATAAGTTTTGTTTGTTGCGACAAGACCAATTTATTTTCTGGATTTTAGAGGTTCTAAACCCTTGATAACCATAGAATAAGAGATGGGTGCTCTGTTCTGGATGTATAAAAAGACAAGTCCTGTGATAGTCAGAATATAGCTGAGACACCATGTTAGTAATTTTTACGACGTACTTTGTTAGGAAAATGCAGTTTCCACACCTTGCTAGTAACATTGGTTGGCACTTTGTAAGAAACATGAAACTTGCTAAACTGTTACTAGGAGCATAGCCATTTGGTTGGAAACTGAATTTACTCATAACTAAAGGCAAAGCACTCCCAATTTCATGCCAAGATCATAACTCTACCCTAGATCATAGATGACAACTTTGAGAGGGGTATGACTCTGCAAATTTGAACATGCTCCTATAAAAATTAAACATGTCCTGAGTGGTCTCAGAACTTTAATCTTGAAAAAATATAGTTTTGATTGTTCCATATAAAACACTACTTTCTCAATTGGGTTTACCCAACTGGTTGTGGAATGTAAGTTATCCTACTTGAAACTCTTAAAAATCAATAATTAGCCCTTATCCCTTAAATTAACCTATTCCCTTCTCTCTTAAAAGCATCATTATAATAATTAACAATAACATCATTCATATAACATCCTCCTTAAACATTCAACATCATAATCATAAATTAGTAAGTGTTTACTTCACACAATCAGTTGATAACATTAAACAAATTAAATTATTTCTAGGATTGATAGATAACATTATAACAAACCTATAAGGATTTATTAATCAATTAAAAATTGAATAAATTAATCAAATAATTAAAATTAATAAATAATTAAACATAAAATTAAAACAAAAAAAATAAAAATTAATTATAGACATATTAACAAATATTAAATAATAAATTAATAATTTTAATTTAACAAACAAATTAGATAATTAGTTAAAAATATTAAAAAAGTAACTATAACTAATTTCACATTATTAAAAAATAAATAAAAAATAAATAAATAAATAAAAAATAAATAAATAACAATTAAAAAAAACTACCAATAAAATCAAATAATTAATCAAATAAACAAATTATTAAAATAAATTAATAAACATATCAATAAAGAATAATTAGTAAAATTAATTAATTTATCAATATTCTTTTAATTAATTAAATAAACTAATTAATTTATAATAAGTAATAAATCAATTATAAAAATAAAATTAAAAAATAAAAATAAAAAATTAATTAAAACATTAAAGCAAATTAATAAATATAATTAGGAATTATATAAATAATAAAATTAATTAAGTTATCCCTTTAACCTAGTAATCAATTAATTTATCCTTTAAATAATAATAATAATAATTAATTAATAATGATAATAATAATTAAATTAATTAATTAAATAAATAAAGTGGAAACCTGTAAAATAATAGCCGACCTATTTTCTTACATATTTTCTTTAATATCCTATATATAACCTAAATTCTAGCTCTTGGATACATCATTAAGATTTGAAAATATCTATTGACACATCCCCTGATGATGGACTCACTTAAGTAGTTCGAAACGTTGGGTTCTCAAAACTCTATAATAGGTCATTCCTCCTCTACTAAAAAATATAGTTTGAGCTGCCCTCAAGAGCATACTCCAATCGCAATCCGTTGAAAGACATTGTTGCGTTGCCACCAAGAAAACACTGTTGCAAATTCGAATTCCACTAGCTCCAACTCAACTGCCTCGGATTTAAGATTCGTGAGAACACAATATTTCTCGTACAGAGATTGACTGTATGGGCATTCACCGGATATCTCACCTTCCAAAGGAAGGATGAATCCAGAGGCTACCTGGCCCGATTACAGACTTTGCCTGAAGAAATAGAATGTAAACACTTCCTGAATAGTAGATCTAATGATCAACAGCTCCGATACCATGTAAAAATTTGAATAATAAACACATATTCAATGGAGATTATCCTGATCGTGTACTATTGCGGAATACATACACAATACGTAAGCTCCTCTATGTTGATCATCAATTTAGCAGCATCAATAACAATAAAACATCAAGAGCATGCACACATTAACACAGTATGTAACCCGGGGAAAGCTTACAGCTGAAAACCCCACACTATCTGTATATTAATGATTGAGAACATGTAACATTACAATAGTCAATACTTCTCACAAGTATCCAGCACTATCTCCACCTGTTACACACAATACAGCTCAGATCTGATCTCCAAATCTATTCCACTGCTTGCCTGCCTCCACTGCTCAATACCTGCTCAAGAATGAATGAGAATGGATTAACCAAACTCGTATTTACCTCCAAAGAATCACTCACATTGCGAATCATGTGAGCAGAGGCTATATTACTGGGCAAATACTAGGCAATACTCATTGGCATACTCAATCCCTTGATTGTGCAAATCCTCATGCACAACTATAGTCACAACTGATAGCAATCTGATCCTCTAACACCTGTCCCTGTTGAACTGAACATGCACTGACATGCAACTGAGTTAACTAATGTATTATATAGTTGCATTATGAGTTAATAATTAGTTTAACAACTCATCATTAGTCTATTTGCAGTTAGACTAATTTCAACTAGTTTAACCAAGTCAAACTGAACACAACTCCATGAACTCCACAATCAACTCCACCAAACTCAACTGATTGAGTTCTAACTGAAGTCATGCATGCAACAACTCAACTGACCCACAAAGAAAGCATACTTCCTTCTGACAGCTGCATGTGCCACATCTGTAGCTCAAACTGAAGTGCTCCAAGAGAATAAGATCAAGTTTATAGTCTAAATATTATTATGAGACAATAATATTTGACTTTTCTATTTTTGACAGCCAGTCTAAAAATAGACTTTGATCACTCCTGTTGTGATCACTCCTGCTGTGATCACTCCTGCTGTGATCATCCCTGTTGTGGTCACTCCTGCTGTGATCATCCCTGCTGTGATCCAAAAATAGAACTTGCGCCATAATTTGCCTGCGGGCCCACTTAGTGAAGGCGACTCTTTTCACTAAGCTCCATCATCTTGTTGCAATCTCAACATCTTGTAACGAAAATTTATTTTTGTCTTTAAAGTGTCGAAATTCACTCCAAGATCAAGTCATCCTAGAAGTTGTCAAGTCTACCTATATGCAAAGCCATGTCTACCCTTGAAGAGGCCTATATAGAGAGAGGAACACATCCTCCATTCTGATCACTCACTCAATTCACATTATATGCCAAGAAGAGGACAAGAAGAGGTAGAGGAAGAAGGATGAAGAAGAGGTTGAAGGAATTCAAAGTGCTTGGGATAGTTCTCTCTCCCACATGCAAGTCAAAGCTAGGATTTTTATACGCAAGGGTCATCTTTGGTTTGATCTTGGAAGTAGGAGAAGAAAGAAGTCAAGAGAGGGTCACTTAGGGTTTATCTATAGCCCTAAGTCTCAAGGAAAGGAAAGCAAAGGGAAGAAGATACCATATGAAGAATATCAAAGTCTTGAAAGGGGCAAAGCAGTTACAACAGTTGTGGGGGGACAAAATTTATGATCTTCAATAGGAAATCGAATTTCTTGAAAAAGGAGGCCGAGTTGATCTTAATCTTAAAGGGTATTTGTCTTAGTAACTAGGTCATAGTATTCATCAATTGAGAAGAGATTTTTTTCCCCTCAAGAGGAGGGGTTTTGGCCCTGGCTTGCAGCCTACATACTGTGTCATTGTTCTTATTATTTTGGTAGTTGTTTGATGTATCTCACATTATAATAATAAGGAACACATATAATAAGTAAAAAGGCAACACAAGCATTTATCAAGTTAAAGAGAATTAGCATATTCATTGCCCTATTGAATTCTCAACATGGTATCAGAGCTAAGGTTAGCAAAGGGCATCATGAATATCTTCTCTACAATGAAGAAGCTCATCAAGAAGTGTTCCAAGATAGAAAGCCATCTCAAGGAAGGTATCAAGAGAGCATGGAGTCTCTTATTTTCTTCAAAGAAGGTATCAATCAAGGAAAAGGATGACAGTCTCTTCTTGGCTCTCTTTGGAACATTCCAAGATGAAGACATTTGGGTAATTGATAGTGGTGCATCAAGGCACATGACTAGCCATTCCAAATAATTGAAAACCTTAACAAAAGGAAAATACACTTATTTAGTGGAACTTGGAGGTAAGAAGAGATATCCTGTAAAGGGTATTGAATCAACATCTATAAAGCTAGAGAATGGAAGCAACATCCACCTCAACAACATTCTACTTGTTCCAGGTTTGCATAAGAACTTACTTTCCATTTCAAGATTAGAAGATAAGGGTGATAGTGTAGCTTTTATTGATGGAAGGGTTGTTGTATGGAGTAAAAAATCAAGTATAGAATAAGCTAAATTCATTGGCATTCATGAAGGAAGACTCTATAGACTAATATCTCATGTGGCCCAAGCCCTAGTTCACATTGAAATTAGCCCATGTGAGCTCTGGCATAGAAGATTTGGTCATCTACATTTCAAGATCCTTCCAACACTAAGTTCCATAGTAGATGGAATACCTAAACTAAAGGAAGATCATGAAGAATTATGTAAGGGATGTGCATTGGGTAAGAATACCAAGAGACCATTTGGAAGCAGTGCTTCACGATCAAAATAAATATTGGATCTCATTCACTTTGATGTATGTGGCCCTATAAATCCTAAATCACATGGAGGTCATCTATATTATGTCACATTTATAGATGATCATTCAAGAAATACCTGGGTTTACTTAATGAAAACCAAGGACGAAGTATTTACAAAATTTCAAGAATTAAAATTTTAAGTGAAAAACCTTACATAAAGAAGAATCAAGATACTAAGATTTGGTAATGGAGGAGAATATACTTTCAAATAGATTATAAAATTATGTAAGGAGTCTAGGATTAAGAGGGAGCTGATAGTCCCATATAATCCCTAACAAAATGGAGTAGAAAAATGGAAGAATAGATCCATTGAAGAAAGTGTAAAATCAATGTTACACGATCAGGATCTACCTAAGTTTCTATGGGGAGAAGCCATGAAGATAACTGTTTATATTCCGAATCAAATTCCCCACAGGTCCTTAGACAACAAAACTCTGAAGGAAGTGTTCACTAGAAAGAATCCATATGTAGATCATCTCCAAATCTTTGGGTGTCCTACATATATCCATATATCAAAGGACAAAAGAAAGAAGTTTGATCCTTCAAGTATGAATGGAACATTTGTTGGGTACAACAACTCATCGAAAGCCTATAGGATCTACATGAAAGACAGACAACACATATAAGTCAGCCATGATGCAATATTTGATGAAAGTATAGCTTTCAATAAATCAAAGGAACCTTCCACAGACTCTGATGATGAACTTATGGCATTTGAGGAATAATTTGAAAAGCAAGAAGAAGAATTACACCATGAAGAAGAAGGTCCTAGTGAGCCTTTTCAACAAGTGGTCATCCCTAAAACAAGGAAAAGACCTAATTGGTTGAAACATACACTACTTGATGCAGAAGGTCATGGGGCTGTGAAAGGATCATTTAGAGAAAGAAAGAAACCCAAGATATATTCTAGGTATGTTCCACACATGACAAAACTAAGAGAAGTAGAACCATCTACTTTTGAAGAGGCTGTAAATAATCAGGAATGGAAAGATGCCATGAATGAAGAGTATCAATGTATAATGAAGAATGGAGTCTGGGAGATTGTACCTATTCCTGAAGACAAATATGTGGTAGCTTTCAAGTGGATCTACAATATAAAACATGCGGCAGGTGGAAGTATAGATAAGTATAAGGCAAGTTTTGTGATTAGGGGCTTCTCTCAACTTGAAGGCATCGACTACAAAGAGACATTTTCTCCAACAACAAGATATACAACGATTCATTCATTAGTCTCTCTAGCAACATTGATGGGGTGGAACATCCACCAAATGGATGTTAAGATTGATTTCCTAAATGACACGATAGGTGCAGAAGTCTATATAGAACAACCCTTGGGATTCAAAGTTAAAGATAGGAAGGCATATGTTTTCATACTGAAGAAATCATTATATGGTCTCAAGTAAGCACTAAGGGCATGGTATGCTACAATGGATGCATACCTGTAGAGAATAGGCTTCACAAAATTTTTTGCTATTCTAAACCTTTATATCAAGGTTGTAGATGGAGAACCTGTATTAATTCTTCAGTATGTAGATGATATTCTCTTGATAGATGTAGAAGGTCGAATTGAAGAATGTAAGAAGTAACTAGTAGTAGAATTCGACATGAAGGATCTTGGGCTGACACATCACTATTTAGGGCTAGAATTATGGCATGGACCTGATGAAGTTTATTTGGGTCAAGGAAAGTATGTGATCAATATGTTGAAGAGGTTTGACATGTTGGACTACAAACCTCTGACCACTCCAATGATCACAAGCTTAGATACTAAGGAGATCTGAATCAAGCCCTATGGATCCTTCCAAGTATAGACAAGTTATTAGCTCGTTTGATTTACTTGGTGGACACTCGACCAAACATATGCTTTGCAGCAAAATGTTCTTAGTCAGTTCCAAGTAAATGTTGTTGTTATCATTGGATAGTAGCAAAACATATTTTGAGATATCTGTGAGGAACCATCCACTATTGTATGAAATATGATCGAAGGAATGATGTCCAACTCACTAGATATATAAATTTCTAATGGGGAGGAAGTGAGCAAGATGGAAGGAGCACTACAGGAGGATGTTTCAGTTTGGGATCCTCCATTGTCTCATGGATGAGCAGAAAGAAAGACATATTTGCTTTTAGTGTTGAGACTGAATACGTTGCATCTTGTGAAGTAAGAAGAGAAGAAGTATGGTTGAGGAAGCTATTATCCGACCTATTTGAAGGGGCGATGAACACTACAGTGTGTTATGCAACCAGCTCACAAAATAGAAGAAGAGATAGATAAATGACATCAAAATAAGCCTCTTCGAGGGGGAAATGTCCTTTACATTACACAAATGAATAATTCTTGGATGATTCAAATGACAAAACCTCCTTCCTATATATAGGAGTCTAAGGGGTCACAATATAATCAAGGCTGACATAATAATAATAATGTAAGGGCACAACAATAACAATAGTGGGCTTCTATGGGGCACAATAATAACAATATGGGGACAATAGGGGCACAACAATAACAATAAGGGGATACAAGTGCAATAATAATGGGGGAATCACTAGTATTATAAGGACCTGACATGCCTCTCTCCTTCAAATAAGTGTTGTCCTCAATGCTTGAGTAGTTTTGGATGCTTCTGTATAAAATTCTCATCCTCCCATGTAGAATCTTCAGTGGGTAAATTCTTTCACTTGATGAGATACTTTGAAATTGATCGATTTTGTAGTTGTCGAGTTCTTGTTTCTGTGACTGCTATAGGTTTCAATATGATTTTTCCTTCCTCATCAAGTTCTAGCAATATTGTTTGAACTGGGAGCTTGTCACCTATAACCTTCTTTAAGCATGAAACATGGAAAACGGGGTGCACTCGGGAAGATGCAGGAAGCTCCAATTTGTATGGCATAGTACCAATCTTTTGCAACACCTTGTATGGTCCATAATACTTTGGTGATAATTTATTATCCTTCTTAGCTTCCTTGAGGGACCTTTGTTTGTGTGGTTGCAGTCGTAGAAATACCCAATCACCTACATCAAAAATTATTTCACTGTGATGTTGATCTTCTAGTTGTTTCATTCTATTCTATGCCAAAGTGAGGTTTTCCTTTAAGAGTTGGAGAACCTTTTGTCGATGCTCGATGTGATCTTCCACTGCTTGAACCTTAAAATTTTCTCTTAAAGATGTTGTGATGGACGGTGGATGATATCCATAAAGTGCCATAAATGGGGTCATTTTTGCTGCAGTATGGAAGGAAGTGTTATACCACCATTCAGCCAGAGGCAACCACTTGACACATTGTGTTTTTTTATTAGATACAAAGAAATTAAGGTATCCTTCCAAAAATTTGTTCACTATCTCATTTTGCCCATCATATTGAGGACGATAAGATGAGCTATGAACTAACTGAGCACCCAAACAAGAAAATAATTTGGTCCAAAAATTTCCAGTGAAAATGGTATCTCTGTCACTTACAATAATCTTTGGGTTTCCATGTAGCTTTTGAATTGTTTCCATAAATGCAGTAGCAATTGTAATAGCTTTAAATGGATGAGATAATGCACAAAAGTGTGCATACTTGATAACTCTATCAACTACCACCATGATGACTCTCTTTCCTTTGGACTTGGGTAAATCTGTGATAAAATCCATTGAAACCTCCTCCCAGTGTTGATTTGGAATGGATAAAGGTTGTCATAGAACCGAGGTCTTAATTGTCTCAACTTTATTTTGTTGGAAAACCAAATATACCGCCAAACATTTTTGAGTATCATATTTAAGGTCATCCCAAAAGAATCCTTCATAACCCTATGGTAGGTTTTTAAAAATCTTGAGTGCCCTCCTAAGGGAGAGGTGTGCAATTCTAGAAGAATATTTTGTTTGAATTTTATCAATTAGCTAAAGAAGGTGTTTCTCTTTGTACCCTCATAATGATTTATCATTTCCTCTGTAAAAATTGAGCAAGCGACAATTTTTTTACGAGAGCAAAGACATCAATACCATACAAAGTGATTGGATTCCAAATATAAAGTTGCATTGTGTACCTTTTGTGTGTTTTTCACATTATGGAGATCAAATATTGTTCCATATGTAGTATCCATGTTACGAGATCCTTTCCATCAAACTTCCTCATATCGATCTTTGGAACGTGGTGGCTCTTCGTTCCAACGTTAGAGTCTATGAAATCATTGTTACACAGCATTTTGTCACTGTCCCCGTACTCCCCGCCCATGATCTTGGAGGTCCCCTACAGTGAACCCTGCATGCTTTCCCATCATAAAGAAACTCCCATCATGTCCCTCTTCATGAGCAGAACAATTCCCTTTTGCATCATTTCCCAAGAATATTCCTTTTACCCCAGTTTACAAGGCTGGTGCTACTGACCAGTTTTCTCCTCGTGCCAAATTGCAGAGATTAAAACTGGGACTAGCATCGTATGGCACTACTAAGCCTTTTCTCAGTCGCGTCGATCATATTTTAACAAGTTTTTTAAATATGGAGTTGAAGTTTCTAGGTCTAGAAGATTTGTATCGAAAGTTTGGTAAATGGTTGGGTTGGATGGAGCCGAGTAAGTCAATTTGGGCTCCTTTCCCCTATTAGGATGGAACCAACCCAAGAGATAAAGCCTTCTCCCATGATAAGAGGAACCATATCCCCTCTATCCAACCTATATAAACCCCCCCTTTTACAAGCTTCACTAGTTTCAGTATTGGTATTTTTGGAGTTTGAATAATTAGCAAGACATCTATAGCTTGTAGATTTCTAGTGTATGTTTGAGGGAAGATAGTGTTTGGCTTGGTTTGAGACTAAAGGGAAGAGGAATTAAGACTTACATTGTTGGGGCTATCCATGAAATGCTAGCAGAAGTGTGGGAACCCGAATACGTCGGAGGAGACCAGCAATGTCAAGGCATTGGTTTTAATCTCTTTCTGAACTAGAGTGAGGATTGAAATGCTTTACAAGTGAATGTTGGGGCCACATTCCAGAGTGCGATGCCTTATGTGTTCCATGAAATTTGAAACATTGTTCAACCTTACTTGGATGATCTCCCTACTCATTCTTGTAAACACCATGATCATCTTGGTCATCTCTGGGAATTTTTTCTTCGTTGTTGACACTACAATATTCAGTTGAATTCGCATCAATGTGTCTTTTGTGTCGAATTCGAATGACTCCTCGGCTTTATTGTTTTGAAAGAATGCATTCGCCTTGATCCTCTTAAAGTCGGGGCTATAGTTAATTTACCCCCTCCATCTTTGTTCAACTATAGAGTCTGCAGGGAAAAGCAAATTTCCTCCATCGTTTCATACTGAACTATGTCGAGCTAGCTTCAGGGTTCACCCGGTTGCTCAAGCAAGGAACCCCATTTGTTTGGGATGAGGCTTCCCAAAAGTCCTTTGATGACCTAAAATTTTTCCTCATCAATGCTCCTTTGCTGCACCCCCCAAACTATCATCGTGATTACTTCCTTTATCTAGTTGCAGCCTCTAGTACCATCGCTATG